>JAFMSR010000010.1:18004518-18257018 GCA_022818135.1 Saxidomus purpurata | reverse complement strand
TCAGTTGGACAGGTCACCAGAAACAAGTCATTTTTTTTGGCCCAATGTCTACGTCCCCGCAAGGGGTTTGATATCAAAAGAATATAGATAGATGTGTCACAGAATGTTGGTTCTACAAGCCTGTCACACTAACAAAGTTAGCACTCTATCCGTATGGTACGACCGGATGTAAACATCAGGCACACACAGAGCATGCGCGGGCGTTTAACCCAACCCATATATTCAAATTTACTTGTTACGTTTTTGAATCAGTCAAATGTTTTTTTAATAGATGAATGTTAAGATACAATTTAAATTGTTCCCCACAATATAAATTATAAGTTACTCGACGAGGTTTCGATCTCTGATCTCCCGCGTTCCAAGCGGGGATATATTGCACTGCGCAATCGAGGCTTTATGTTTGAAAGCGTATAACTTCGTTATTGATCAATCCAGACGTTTGTTTCGGAATGGCGGTACAAATTTATGTAAACAAACGAATTTAACTTCCTAGACACTTTAAATAAGAAGTAGACACAGGATAAACTTGGTAGTTTCGTAAAGTATATTCAAATATCTGTTAGAAAAAAATTGTCTGCATGTTCAAAAAAATTTCAAAGTTGGTTTAAAAGGCTATCTTCAGCCGCTACCCGTCGGCAGAATCTCAGTCGGTCCGAAAAATTCCTGAACTTTATAACGCTCGTAAACTATCAATCATCGGTCAATTTTTATCACATTTCTTTTATTTTATTTATCATTCAATATGCAATCAAAATCCATCAAGTTTTCTTACATGGAAGAAAATTGTTAAACGTGGCGAGCTTTGTAAACGGACATGTGTCGATTTCCAGTACGCAATAGCGCGCTTACCGTAATTCTAATATGACGGTTCATTTGCATAATTTATTCATAAATGCAGGAGCATAGAACTTTGTTAGTGCGTCATTAACTGCCAATTAACAAATTCAATTTTTTCATGAGAAATGGGGACACAGATCACTAATTATTTTCAACTGTTTACATCAAACTCTATATTAAAATCAGTTCTCATTCAGCATGTTCAGAATATTTGCACATTACTGCAACAAATGCTTTGCACTTGATTGCAACTTGCTACATAGTATCCGGGTAATCACTGAAGATGACTTACCAAACACGAAGATACATTTTGGTTGGCCTTCCAACAACCGAACTTCATTCCCAGCTTTGATGCTGACTTTTGGTTGTCTCTGGAAATAAGAGGCCTTTTGCCCATCTTCTGAATTTTGGCTTTGATCACTACTCGTAGACCCACCACATCCCATTATCAAAATTTGCACCAAAAATCCAAAATCTGTGAAGTTCTGCGGGGATCGGTATACTTTGCAGACGGACTTTGCAGACAACATAAACAAAGAAGGATTTTGCAGACAACATACACAAAGAAGGATTTTAGATTTTGCAGACAAGATGGATTGTACAGGAAAAGGTGTTAGATCTACATAAGGAGGTGTGAATGTGAAACTTTATAGATTAAGGCTGCTTTTATTAAAATTTAAGTTTGAAAAAATAACTTTACAATCCACAAATTGTTTATATGATAAAGTTGTAAAATGTTTTTATAATGTAGACAACACAGTTTTTATAAATTGAACTGTAAATTTTGCAAATTTCTTGTAATGATGTGTTAATGAATTAATTAAGAAGTGCCAGATAACTAACTTGTATCATAGTATTGGGGAAATAAATTCTATAAAAACTAAGTAAGTTAATTAAATCCTCTAAATGTGTGTAATCATGATCTATTAGTTTTTACCAATTTGTTCTTTATTTAACTTGTCTGCAAAATTCAAAGTACAGTTTGTCTGCAAAATACTGAATTTACCAATTTGTTCTTTATCTAACTTGTCTGCAAAATTCAAAGTACAGTTTGTCTGCAAAATACTGAATTTACCAATTTGTTCTTTATTTAACTTGTCTGCAAAATTCAAAGTACAGTTTGTCTGCAAAATACTGAATTTACCAATTTGTTCTTTATCTAACTTGTCTGCAAAATTCAAAGTACAGTTAAAAATGTCTGCAAAATACTGAATTTACCAATTTGTTCTTTATTTAACTTGTCTGCAAAATTCAAAGTACACTTTGTATGCAAAATACTGAATTTACCAATTTGTTCTTTATCTAACTTGTCTGCAAAATTCAAAGTACAGTTTGTCTGCAAAATACTGAATTTACCAATTTGTTCTTTATCTACCTTGTCTGCAAAATTCAAAGTACAGTTAAAAATGTCTGCAAAATACTGAATTTACCAATTTGTTCTTTATTTAACTTGTCTGCAAAATTCAAAGTACACTTTGTATGCAAAATACTGAATTTACCAATTTGTTCTTTATCTACCTTGTCTGCAAAATTCAAAGTACAGTTTGTCTGCAAAATACTGAATTTACCAATTTGTTCTTTATCTAACTTGTCTGCAAAATTCAAAGTACAGTTTGTCTGCAAAATACTGAATTTACCAATTTGTTCTTTATCTAACTTGTCTGCAAAATTCAAAGTACAGTTTGTCTGCAAAATACTGAATTTACCAATTTGTTCTTTATCTAACTTGTCTGCAAAATTCAAAGTACAGTTTGTCTGCAAAATACTGAATTTACCAATTTGTTCTTTATTTAACTTGTCTGCAAAATTCAAAGTACAGTTAAAAATGTCTGCAAAATACTGAATTTACCAATTTGTTCTTTATCTAACTTGTCTGCAAAATTCAAAGTACAGTTTGTCTGCAAAATACTGAATTTACCAATTTGTTCTTTATTTAACTTGTCTGCAAAATTCAAAATACAGTCTGTCTGCAAAACAACGTATTTACCAATTTGTTCTTTATCTAACTTGTCTGCAAAATTCAAAGTACAGTTTGTCTGCAAAATACTGAATTTACCAATTTGTTCTTTATCTAACTTGTCTGCAAAATTCAAAGTACACTTTGTCTGCAAAATACTGAATTTATCATTTTGTTCTTTATTTAACTTGTCTGCAAAATTCAAAGTACAGTTTGTCTGCAAAATACTGAACTTACCAATTTGTTCTTTATTTAACTTGTCTGCAAAATTCAAAGTACAGTTAAAAATGTCTGCAAAATACTGAATTTACCAATTTGTTCTTTATCTAACTTGTCTGCAAAATTCAAAGTACAGTTTGTCTGCAAAATACTGAATTTACCAATTTGTTCTTTATTTAACTTGTCTGCAAAATTAAAAATACAGTTTGTCTGCAAAATACTGAATTTACCAATTTGTTCTTAATCTAACTTGTCTGCAAAATTCAAAGTACACTTTGTTTGCAAAATACTGAATTTACCAATTTGTTCTTTATCTAACTTGTCTGCAAAATTCAAAGTACAGTTTGTCTGAAAAATACTGATATATCAATTTGTTCTGTATTTAACTTGTCTGCAAAATTCAAAGTACACTTTGTCTGCAAAATACTGTATTTACCAATTTGTTCTTTATCTAACTTGTCTGCAAAATTCAAAGTACACTTTGTCTGAAAAATACTGAATTTAACATGAAAAATTAGTGCTCCAAACATGTAATTAATAAAGTTTTAAAGTTGTGCCGTTCTTTTCAGTAAGTATGAAATATTTTTTAACATTATTCTTCAAATGATTGTACTGTAAATTGAGCATTACAGATGTGAGACATTGGAAAAGCTGTGGAATGAATATTAATTGAACACTTATAATTTGTAAAAGAAATGCACAACTTGTACTTGATTAATCAAAGCAAAGCAGCTTGTAAATTCAGTCATTTCAAGGAAAGAAATTATCATTTTGGTATCAAGTAGTACTAAATATTTTTTGATGAATGTAAAGCATATTTCAGATAATGACATGGAAGCTAAACTGTAGTTCTTTAATACATGTCTGTGATGAAATAATATATTTTTTTTAATTTAAAATCTCCTGTTGTAAAAATGTGTCAGTCAGTTCTGCTTAATTAGGTGACAAATATACTACCCCAATATACAGTCCATACAGCCTGGGGTAATATTTCACAAATATCATCTGCATCATCACTGTTTATTGCTATAATCCTTTTATCACCTAAATATTCCCTCAGGGAAAAATTAATAGATATAGACAATTTGAATCAGTATTTTGCAGACAAACTGTACTTTGAATTTTGCAGACAAGTTAAATAAAGAACAAATTGGTAAATTCAGTATTTTGCAGACAGGCTGTACTTTGAATTTTGCAGACAAGTTAGATATAGAACAAAATGTTAACTGATAAAGACACATTGAATGAGTATTTTGCAGACAAGCTGTACTTTGAATTTTGCAGACAAGTTAGATAAAGAACAAATTGGTAAATTCAGTATTTTGCAGACAGGCTGTACTTTGAATTTTGCAGACAAGTTAGATATAGAACAAAATGTTAACTGATAAAGACACATTGAATGAGTATTTTGCAGACAAGCTGTACTTTGAATTTTGCAGACAAGTTAAATAAAGAACAAATTGGTAAATTCAGTATTTTGCAGACAGGCTGTACTTTGAATTTTGCAGACAAGTTAGATATAGAACAAAATGTTAACTGATAAAGACACATTGAATGAGTATTTTGCAGACAAGCTGTACTTTGAATTTTGCAGACAGGTTAGATAAAGAACAAATTGGTAAATACGTTGTTTTGCAGACAGACTGTACTTTGAATTTTGCAGACAAGTTAAATAAAGAACAAAATGATAAATTCAGTATTTTGCAGACAAACTGTACTTTGAATTTTGCAGACAAGTTAAATAAAGAACAAAATGATAAATTCAGTATTTTGCAGACAAACTGTACTTTGAATTTTGCAGACAAGTTAGATAAAGAACAAATTTATAAATTCAGTATTTTGAAGACAGGCTGTACTTTGAATTTTGCAGACAAGTTAAATAAAGAACAAATTGGTAAATTCAGTATTTTGCAGACAAACTGTACTTTGAACTTTGCAGACAAGTTAGATATAGAACAAATTTATAAATTCAGTATTTTGAAGACAGGCTGTACTTTGAATTTTGCAGACAAGTTAAATAAAGAACAAATTGGTAAATTCAGTATTTTGCAGACAAACTGTACTTTGAATTTTGCAGACAAGTTAGATATAGAACAAATTGTTAACTGATAAAGACACAATGAATCGGTATTTTGCTGACAAGCTGTACTTTGAATTTTGCAGACAAGTTAAATAAAGAACAAATTTGTAAAAACTAATAGATCATGATAACACACATTTAGAGGATTTAATTAACTAACTTAGTTTTTATAGAATTATTTCCCCAATACTATGATACAAGTTAATTATCTGGCCCTTTTTAATTAATTCATATCACATATCATTACAAGATGAAGAAATTACAAGAAATTTGCAAAATTTACAGTTCAATTTATAAAAACTGTGTTGTCTACATTGTAAAAACATTTTACAACTTTATCATATAAACAATTTGTGGATTGTAAAGTTATTTTTTCAAATTTAAATTTTAATAAAAGCAGCATTAATCTATAAAGTTTCACATTCACACCTCCTTATGTAGATCTAACACCTTTTCCTATACAATCCATCTTGTCTGCAAAATCTAAAATCCCTCTTTGTGTATGTTGTCTGCAAAATCCTTCTTTGTTTATGTTGTCTGCAAAGTCCATCTGCAAAGTATACCGTCCCGTTCTGCGGCTCATGAACGCTGAACGTTTTCGCGCTATATGTCACTGCATTTAATTTGCATATGACCTATAACAAACAGGTCAACCCGGGACGAGTTCGTTTAGTGTAAACGTTTGGGTCGAAAAACACTAAAACATATCCATCGATATCATAGACTTGATTAGGGGAGACTGGGCTGCTGTGGAACAAAACTCACATTTTTCGCTTCTTTGCCAAGGTTATCATAGCCAAAGGACATTCACGATTGTATTCCTATTTCTCATAAATATGGTCAACTGACACAATAAAAAGACCAATTTAGTTATTGAAACAAAAAAAACAAAAATAATATCAAACAGGGAAAGCCACGTACCAAAAACGCAGCCTCCCCAAAACGAGCCCCACAGCACCCAGAAGTGCACACCACCAACACACACACACACACAACACACACATACACACAATCATGTACACACACACACACGTACACTACCAACACACATGAAGCCATGCAGAACTAAGGTTATCACAACTTTTGCAATGGCTTTTATCTAAAGTAAAATAACATTACTTACCGGATAATTTAAATTTCCGATATAATATTGGTTTTTTACAAAATATATTACAATCTTGTAGCAACCTCACTGTCCGGTTACTTAGAAGTCCCAAACTCGTGGGACGCCCGCATAAATAGGTCAACCAAAAAGGCAAATCAAACCCTAGGATTTCTTTGTAGAAACATAAAGGTCAAATCAACAGCCCTTAAGTCCATGGCCTACCAGACCCTAGTAAGACCCCAACTGGAATATAGCTCCGAAGTCTGGTCACCATACACCCAAATCCAGATAGACCAAATAGAAGCGGTCCAAAGGAGGGCAGCGCGCTGGGCTATGTCTGACTTTGGCCGGAGTTCAAGTGTAACAGACATGTTACTCAGTCTAAAATGGCGCAGGTGAGATCTCCAGCGCACTGACTCTCAACTGTCACTTATGCATAAAATTTCTAACGACCTGGTTGCAATCCCCATCCAAGGAAATCTCATCCCTCTAACTAGGAAATCCCGCCATTATCATCCCTTGTCCTACAGGTTAATCACCGCAACCACTGACTACTATAAGTACTCCTTCTTCCCTAGGACCATAGTCCTATGGAATAGTCTCCCACCTGATATTCCCTCCCTTCCTACCCTTGATCAGTTTAATGCTGCTGTAAGCTGCATTGATCATGCCCTACCATAACCTGCCTCCACCCCTGTTTTTATCTTTTAATCATTAACATAATTATTCCCCCTTTCTCCTATTTTGACCTGTTTCTTTTTTTAATTCTTTTATTTTTATTTCTACTAACAGTGGCTTGACGCGCACGAAATTGTCTAAGTCCCTGTAAAGGGTTTCGACAGTACAGGAAGATAGATATATAGAACAGGTTAACAAGACATGTGCGCCCCCATTAGTCTCCGCAAAACCCTTGCAAACTCTGACTAATCTAAGTACACGTTTTCCCCTCATACCACAGTCTTGTGTAATAGGTTACCCAAAACGCACAAATTTTTCATTTCTTGCGCGTTTTTGCTGCTCAGTTTTTTAATTTATTTTCTCTATTATGGCAGTTTTAAAACTGCTCGCTCTCAGTTACCGTGGAAATTTTTTTTTTAAATTGACGTAATGATACATAAATATAAAATAAAAGGCTAAAATCAAAATATGAGCAAAAATCTACGTAGGAATTGAAGAAATCGATTGACAATGTCGGTAACACGGCACCACTACACTACATGTTTATATTACCCTGCCCATAATTCTCGTGAGAGATGAGCACGAACAGTTACCCGACATGACGGATTAATAATTTCTGTCATGAGCGTGAGGTTCAGATGGAAATATGCGCTACCTCGGGTAACTTGTTTGGCGGGAACAAGGCTCTCTGAACCAAATGTCTCAAGATAGAAACATTTTCTTGCATACCGTCTTGCACTTTAAAGCAAATTTGTAAATGCAAACTTATCGAAAAGATGAATATTCATAAAAAGTTTACCTTACCATCAAGTCTGTTTCAAACTGCATACTCAAACGTGATCTCCAGCAACTAGAAAATGGGAAGATCTGTGGGACAAGGGGTTAAACCACAGGAAATGTCAGGTCTTAAAAATTTCCAAAAGCCATACCCCTATTACCTTTAAAAACACACTCAATGGAGAAACCTTACAACCTTTATCTAGGGGTAGATATTTCAAAAAAATCTTTCTTGGAACACTCACATCGATAGAGTCAGCACCACAGCTTACAAAACATTAGGATTCATCCGCAGAAACATTGTTACAAAAAAAAAGAACACGTCCGATCTCTGGCTAACAAAACACTCGTCCGTCCCAAATTTGAATATTCCTCGACAGCTTGATCGCCTCAAACTAAAAAGAACAAGATTGAGATGGTGCAGCGCCGTGTAATAAGATGGCTTTAAAACGAATATCCTACTTATTCCAGCGTCACACAAATGCAAATCAAATTTGGACTGGAGCACCGTAGAAATGATGCAATCATGTCCTGCAAGATTTATCATAATTTAGTCTCCATACAACTCCCTCTATAACATTATTTTGTAGCCCCGGTCAGGCTTACTCGCCTCGTGCACCCATATTGTCTCCGCAAGATAAACGTCGGCACAGATTGTCTCAAATTATCGTTTTTGCTACCTTGTCTAGTTTGAACTCTTTCAAGCAGGCTAGCTGTTTCAGAACAGGGTCCGTATATTACGTAGTATACGGACCCTGTTCAGAATTAAACTACTATACCATTAAGGATGTTTATCCACTTTTATCTTTCTCTCTATTCTACTTTATTTTGCACAAGTCATCAAACTGATTGCTTTTATTTTCTCTCTGATACTATCTATAGGGAACTTTCCCTGTAGTCTCTCACTAATTTTATGGCCACACTCCTGTACATAAGAGTACTTTAAATGCATTAAGTTGGTATGTCGCAATAAACCTGCACATCTGGACATGGACTGCTTATATATCTGTAATTTTATGATTTATTTTGCCGACTCGAAATAAAAATAGAATATATAACCAAGGTCTTTCAAATACTTGATATAACCGATACTATTGACACTGCTGCGTTCCTTAAAGTCGACTAGAGTTACAATCGAAAACACACATAGTTTCGTACCCAAAACTCTCCGGTCTGAAAAGTAAGCGGGCTCTCAAAATTTGAAGTAATTCAAAATTTAAAGCAAAATAAATAAAATTACAATACACGGATCAATTATTCTTTTTCTTTTCATTATTATTACTTTTATTTAATGATTTCCTTATCAGCGAAAATATAGCGGAAGTGAGTACGAAACACATAACGGAAGTCATGTGATCACGTGAGAGACAAAATGGCCGATATGTAGCAAGTTGTTGGCAGAAATTTTGTTTTGATTTTAGGAAAACAAAAGCAGTGCATTGACGAAAATAAAGAGACTTTCACGCATTTCACAGACTTTATACTTTCACATGTATGTTGGAAAAAAATACATTGTATTTTGTACGGACGTTTCTGGTCAGATCTCATGAGCCCTACAAGCTACACTGCCACTTTCGGGACGTAGCATTTTAAGGCATCGCACTGCAATGCCAAATTAATTCTATAGGCTAATAAGGTCATTGAATTTGAGGGAAATCGTAGGGCCAAAGTGTTACTGATGTGGCATAACAGGACTCTTTTGAAGAAATAGGAGTCACATCTAAAAAATGGAATCGTTGATTTAATCCTATTTTCTCCCTGACTCAGTAAACAATGTATACAAGTAGGCAGTGGCTAGAGTTACGGTACCACAAGTCTAGCCTCTGATTCTAGAGTTATGGAAGTTCCGTATCTCTAGCAAAACCCTACGAGCAGTCAGGGGTGTAACTTGTTTAAGTTATTTTAGTGTTATTTTAGATATCTTGTACAAGTTACTGCTTAGAGTCATATTTCCGGACGAAAATGACAATTTTTCTAAACCCGCCGGGTTATTATTTAACAAAACTTGACCAAATGTTAACCATACATACCTCACCCCATCCTCCACAAGACTATTTTACGTTTATGCTTTCGACTACTCCGTTTTCTAAATGAGGCCGACGCGGGTATATTTTATGGTATGTTTTTAACCTAAGTACAGGATATTGGACACTTTGGAATTTAGTTTTTTTGGCGATAAATAATGTCTATTTAAAGATACCTTCAGCATATGGCAGTTCAAGGCCTGCTATTTTTAGTGAAACATCCGGATGTGACGTCACCTAAAACCTCCTTTAGCGTATTCAGTCTTTTTTTAAAGTTAATTATAATTATAATTTTGGTGCAAATTGAAACCTAACAAGAGGTTTGATATGTTCTTTTATTGAATTTATGTTCGTCTCGACCAAGAACGCACGCTAACATTTAAAGTGCCACCAGTGCCTCTTCAAAATGTGCATGATGGAGGCAGTATACCGTTTTCCCCCCGCATGTTTAAGAAAAAAGATGCAAGTTAGTTTGTTTTGCTTTTTGTTGCCATTTACTAAAAAACAATGGGTGTTGTTCATTTCAAAAAGCAGTCCAAAGTTGTTTTCTGGATCAAAACATATGTTAAAATAAAGCGTTTTAATGGGGTGTCCGGCCGCACCCCAGTGTATTTATCTTTTATTCATCACTCTCTTAATCACTTCTTTAAGTTATTTTTCAGTCATGATCACTTATTCAAGTTATTTTCTTCAAAACAGTGCAAAGATTTAACATCATTTTTTCACAAGAATACAAATTTTCTTGAGAGTTTTTTTTTTGAGAATTTTTTTTTATTTCTAGATCATTGAACTTCAAGATCATGAAATAAAATATGTTACGCATCGACAAAACCTTACGCAAGGGCTTTGAAGTAGGACATTTTTCAGGTCATCTGTTAGACAATTTTTGCAATAATTCCATTATGTCTAATTGAAAAGTCATTACTGTCGGCTATAAAGAAAGAACCTACATTTCTTCCTCTTATCTAAAGGTATTTGCAGAGGTAATCTGCTAGTAATGAAGAAATTCAAGAAAAACCGAAATGTTGATTAGTAACCTGTATATGTTATTGTAAGATATTTCCATTATTTTGGTCACCTCAACTTTCAAGGGAGTTAAATCTTTCAGCAAAGGGAAGTTATTTTATTAACAAAATGTTTCAAATATCACTTACAGAAGTTATTTTCAAAATAACTTATACAAGTTACACCCCTGACTGACGAGTTACGGAAGATAATAAAATCATTCATGTCACTTTAATGTATGCCTTATAATGTAAATAAACTGTATTATTTTATCTGTAATTGCGAATAAATGGAAATGTACCGTATTTCACCGTGTATAATACGCACTGGTGTATAATACGCACCCACGATCTGGCCCTTAAAAATGGGGAAAAATGCCTACAATTGTGTATAATACGCACCTCAAATATAAAAAAATTATGCCATTTTCGTATCCGAAAATTATTCAATAATCAGAGCACTGTAACGAAAAATACACATAAAAATTACAATACGGCAATTAATGACTATTATTATCGCAATGATATGAGAAACTCAAAAATGTCATGCTCTTTTAGAACATCATTTCAACACCTCAACAAACTTCTCATACCGATAATAACGGCGCCATCAAAGGGAGACATAAGTGTGTTTGTTTACCAATTAAGGAATTGTGTATTGATCAGCAATAATTGTTTGATAATTAAAGAGACAACAAACTTTGTGCTAACAATGTTTAATTTTTATTGAAACCTTAAAGAAAACTAATCAAATCTACTGGCAATGTTTTATCGTACATGCCATACCGGGAATCGGCTTTTAGGAACACTCCGTGCTCTTCATTAAAAAAGGTAGTAAAAGACGGGTAAACATCCGCTTTCAGTGAAAATCCCAATATTTCGTCTAATTTATACGATTTCAACATGTTTTCAATGCTGGAAAAAATTGTCAGAGATCCTACATTGGTGTATACGCACCCCTTCCTGGAAGCCTCAAAATCTGAATTAAAAGTGTGTATTGTACACGATGAAATACGGTCACTTTTGTTTTTCAAGTTTCTGGTAAACAGTATGAGAAAATATGAATAAATTTTTATTTTATTATTATGCGACATTAATTTAGGATATAAGAAAGGGAGGTAACAAAATGTGGATGCTGATAAGACATCATACATGGCAAAAGATTTGATAATAATTATTGTAATTGTCCCAACTACAACTAAACGCTCAATTAAAACATGAAAATAACAACAATATTTCCGTAATATATATACAATATTTTAAGTCTAACCCAAAATGACGTCTTCGAAGCTGTCGTATAAATGACAGATCAGTTTATTTGCAATTACAGGTAAAATTATACTGTTTACATTACAGTATAAGACATATATTATAGCAACATGGATGATTTTATTAACTTCCATAACTCTAGCCTTTCCTCAAAGGGTTTTGCTAGAGATATGGAAAGGTAAGGAATTTTCACCAAAAAAAAAATCGCGATAGTGTACATGTTCTTATATACATGTACGCTGTTGCGATTTTAAAATATTTTTTGTGAAAATTCCTTACCCCATGTACCTGTGGCCACTGCTATACCAGTAACCGGTGTAACTCGTTAATCCCAAATATCGATGACATCACTTCATTTGACAATGTTATGTCTGAATACCGGAAGCTTTCACAGTACACTGTCAAAATCTCCTGCAACCTGTAAAATTCATTAAAATGTATGCAATGACTGGTTATAGGTAAAAAGACCTTATTCTGTACAAAATTCTATATTTAACATGGAATATTAGAGATGTCTATCATTTCCAATTGAATATGACTTTCTTTCATTTTGAGATTCTCAAATTTGTGTACTGCTTATTGATATTAAGACGGATGTAAGGGTAAAAATCACCCAAAACCATTTAGTCTCATGGCAATGTGTATGGAAAAGATTTTTATTGATGCACAGGTTACTGGTACAAAATGACCTTTGACCTTGTTTGTATACATTTTAATTTCAGGCCAAATAGCGCACACTGCATGGAATTTTCAGAAGTTTTGATGGTTGCACAATATTGTTGAAATGACAATCTACTAAATATAATCGGGGTCCGGACCCTGATATCATCAAGAAACTAACTGAAAAATGATTTTTGCAACTTTTTTCAGTGTGTTTACATAAAGACCACCGTTTACTGGGTCAGGAAGCCTAGTAAATGCGCAGACACATAAAAATCGATAAAACAACACCTGTAAAGAAGTACATGTAATGCCTTGCGTATACTCGACTGCAGCTCTCATAACGGGCACTTGTTGTTAGATATTATGAAATGTTGTGGAAGCTTGATCGCCAAAACCCCTTCTCACAATTTGATACTTCACAGACATGATAATTACTATGCCTAGTTGTGCATGGTCCATGTTTTTGGTCACAAGGTAAAAGGTTAAGGTCAAAGGTCTCGAGATAGTAAATTCTTGTCCGCTCTTAATCTCCTAAACCCTTGGTCACATTTTAATGATATTTCACAGAAGTGCCATGCCTAGTTGTGCATGGTCCAATAATTAAAGTATCAAATGTTACATAAATTTTATATACTGCTTCAGTGGGGTGTTCGTGGTGGTGGTGTGGGGGGGGGGGGGCTTCAGTCATACATATGTAGTAACATTGACTGATTGTTTCTCATGATTTCTCATTGACTTGTGGATTCTTCTTTTGAAGTAGATACAGAAGAGTTGCTTTTAATTAATGACTTATTGCAAATGTGTGTATACACAAGTATCCAATATCTATTCAAGTTTTTTTTCAGAAATTCACAAGAAGTTGATTCACACAGGCTTGGTATAATTTTGAAAGTAGAAATCTAGGACCTCATTGTTTGAAGAAATTATATATAGATCCAAAAAAGTTGAAGCTTTATGTACTGTATTCTGACCAAATGTTTGCAGATGCTATATGTAGATATGCATGTTATCAATAAATAGGTAGAAAAAGAGGTAAATAATGTGCAAATACTTATTCTAGTTTGTATATTTTTTTAGAGATTGTGTGTGTTGAAGATGGCAGAGTTTTGGTTGATATCAGCACCAGGTGATAAGACTTGTCAACAGACATTTGACAAACTGAATGCTTGTACTCGACAGAACCAATTGTCAACAAACTACAAATTTAATTTACCCGATCTAAAGGTGAGCAAAAGAATCTTCAGCAGTTCTGAATAAGCAAGGTCATTGAATCACATAATTCATTGGGGAAAAGATATTAGACACGCCTTTGGGGTCAGTGAATGTGAAAGCATCGAATCAAATTATTATCTTGCATGAATTTTAGCAAAATCATGTCCTTTGTTTTGAATGTAAATTCAAAACTAATGCAGATATATATATTGTGAATGAAACATTAGTTACACAAATAAAGTTATGGTGGATAAAATACTTTAAGTTAATAAGGAGCAAGTCCTATATAAATTCTGAACTGTATTTTGACAAAGAGTATACCCTTTTGATAGATTGCAGATAAAATGTAAGAATTTAAGATTGCTTTGTTCACTAAGAAAGTGCCTTGGATAGTTGAGTATGCTGCCTTATGGACTTGTCTGACTTCCATGAAAACAGGACTGCAGAATCGAGGCACTTGACATGATATATGACCTGTACTATAAAAGTAAATGTATTCTTTTGTGAAAATCTGATACGAATACATGAAGTGTCAAATTAAGAAGCATTGCAGGTCTCAAGTAACTACATTGTATACTAGAATTTTACTGAAAGTCAAAGAGCTATTTTTGCTTGTTTTATGATTGTTTAGAGTAACAACAAATACATTTGCAACTTGATTCAGGTTGGAACACTTGACACACTGGTTGGGTTGTCAGATGATCTGGGGAAACTGGACACCTACTGTGAAGGGTAAGTGACTAAGTCTCACACTTTGGCCGAGACTTGCCTTTAACACTAGTACATAACACATATACATTGTATTTCAAAAGTCAAATATATAATCATGTTTTTGTAAAAGTAACTGGACTATAGTGGAGGTGGTTCTTAGGTCTGAGAAGACAGAGACTGTTTGTCATTAATTAAGCATTGTCTAATAACTCAACATTATTGGTGTAAAAAGCTGGCTAACAAAAGGTACCAACTGTCCACCAGTGCCTGAAGTGATCATGAGATAGCAAAGGCAAGAAAATGTGGGCTACATATAAGTGTATGGGTAAGACATCAATAATAGAAAAACTCACATGTACACAACACCAAAATACATGCAGTTTAA
The DNA here is from genome assembly GCA_022818135.1 of Saxidomus purpurata. Lineage (NCBI taxonomy): Eukaryota > Metazoa > Mollusca > Bivalvia > Venerida > Veneridae > Saxidomus > Saxidomus purpurata. The sequence continues at coordinate 18,242,097 of JAFMSR010000010.1, read as the reverse complement.
TTTATATTTTACAGAATAACAAAGAAAGTTGCAGCTTATCTTGGTGAAGTTCTTGATGACCAGAGGGATAAATTACAGGAAAACCTTCTTGCTAATGGAGGTAGTGTAGTTCATATATATACAGAAATTTTAGAGTGTTTGTCTGGTGGTGATTTATAATACTATTACCAACAGTACCAGGGTGGTCACTCCTTGAAATTGTTTTCCTCAAACATTTGCTTAAGGTTAAAGATTGGGAAGTTTGATTAAAAATTTGAAATTGTGAGTTGATGATATCGTGTTTTGGGGCTGTGGGTCAAAAGCTAAGTTCACAGTGACCTTTGTAAGCTTTTCCTTGATACCATTCTGAAAGATTTTTACAACACTTACACAAAACAGGCCAGTCAGTCCAGTAAAGCACTACTGTAACTGTCCCTTTTGGGCCGCTTGTTTGTATGTTATTACCTTTGCACACAGCTAGAAACACAGTATTAAGAGAAATGTTATACGAAGCTTTGAGGAAATGGTTTTATTTAGGCTAGCTGAAGGATTTTCTTTTATTTAGTTGTTTTTTGTCATATTTCAGTTGATTTGAACACCTACCTAAATAGGTTTCAATGGGATCTTGCAAAATACCCGATCAAACAGTCGCTGAAAAATATCACAGAAATCATCTCGAAGGTTTGTATTTCTGTACATACCTAGATCTTTTTACAAAATCTTTCAAAGGCTAGATATGGATAAGACACTGTTGCAATGCAATACATATTTTAAATACATATGATAAAGTGTTACACATATATATCACATAATGCTATGGCAATGATCAACTTTTACCCTGTACAAACTTGATGTGCAAACATAAAAAAATGTTTTTTTTTGACAAAATAGTACCTACCAGGTATTTATTAGCATATTTATATACGTAAATGGTACATATTCAGTGTTTTCAATATATTTTGCCATAGCTCTTATTCAGATAGATAAAGACTTGTGCATAATAAAATGCAATGCTTGAAAAGATAAATAACTCCTTACTCGTGTACTGTATTGTCTGGAAATAACTGCAGTTTCATAACTACAGTAAAACTGCGTTAACTCGAGCACCGATAACTCGAGAACCCCGGATAACTCGAGGACTCATGTCGGTCCCGGCAATTTTGCCTATATGTTTAACCAGAAAATACTATCGATAACTCGAGCATCGATAACTCGAGAGCCCCGGATAACTGGAGGAACACCTGTGGTCCCGCCAGGTAGATTTCTTACTAATTTACCTGCTGCAACTCGAGGTCGCTGATTATCAGATTTTTTCACCTCTGATGGTGCATCATTATTTTGACACGTCATGGGAAAAACTTTTATTGTTAATTGATTGTTCTCGTTAATTATTGATTAATCGGCCGTCCAGTGGCTAAAATGTAAAAAATGTGTTTCGTACATTTAAATTGTCTTAAGTCATGTGTAATTACTGCCACTTGTTACTTTTATTTAATAAGAAGAAAATAAAGAAAATTATGTTTGCGAGTTTTTAATTACGAGAACTTAATTATAAAAAGATGGAAATTTTGAGTCTGGGTAGACTTTTGATGATAAAGCTTGAGAGAAAATCCCAAACTGCATATTCTTTCTAGAATTATAGAAATAAACACGAATAGATTACAGAAATAAACATCTAGCGAAGAACCCAATCTCGGGGGGATACAGTAGCTAGATCGGACAAGCAGAAAACCAAAACAGGAACGAAATGTAAATTGGAGACGAAGACCATTGAGTTTAAATACAATGCCATCGTGGAAGTTAAAAAGGGTCATGACTGAAAGAAATGTGCCTTTTCTTTGTTTCAAAGCTGTTTCATAGCTATCTTTTGCATATGCAGAAAAACTTATAAAATTTCCATGGTTCGGATAACTCGAGAACCCGGATAACTCGAGCATTTTACTCGTCCCCGTGTGACCTCGAGTTATCGAGGTTTTACTGTAATAGGCTAGTTAACATGGGCTGCAGCAACTTTGTCTCTGGAGTCTGGGAAATGAAGGTGAATATCAAAACTATGTGTCTTAATCTCACACAACACTGTGATATATTTTTCAGCAAGTCTCACAGATAGAAGCTGATTTGAGGATTAAATCTTCCTCATACAACAGTCTCAAGGGAAATTTGCAGAATTTAGAGAGGAAAGCAACGTGAGTATGCTAATTAAATAGCTGTGAAGGTAGTATTGCATGAGAGTTGGGTGACTTGCAAGCTTATATGACATGTTTGTAAGTTATTTGCTATTTTTGGTTTTGAGTTGTTAACCCTTTAACATTTTGCTTTGGGACTTTCATAATTTCTTAACCACCATGTTTATTGTCTTTAGGCAAGAGTAAATAACTTTGACTGTTTTCTCACAAAATACCATGCTGAACATAAATCGAAGCTGGTTACAATGTATATCACAACTTCCCCTCATGGGAAAGATAAGGCTGTCATGATGAGCAGACGGCAAGTCAGTGTTCAAACAGCTGACTCTGTAACAAAAACACTTTCAAAAGAGGTTAGATGGAAAGATTATGCCTAAAGTTTGAGAAAATGCAAACGGTACCGTGTGCGGTAGATATTTGAAATCTACAAATTGTAGCACACCTAGGTATATGTAATTACTTGTATACATGGAAATGTAATGTATGAAATTAATAGCTGTATGTATGGCAACAAAATGCAGATGCAAAGTTACGTTTGTATTAAAGGGTTTTGACAGTGTTGCATGTGATAGTTTGACAGTGTTGAATGTGATAGTTTGACAGTGTTGCATGTGATAGTTTGGCAGTGTTGAATGTGATAGTTTGACAGTGTTGAATGTGATAGTTTGACAGTGTTGAATGTGATAGTTTGGCAGTGTTGAATGCGATAGTTTGACAGTGTTGAATGTGATAGTTTGACAGTGTTGAATGTGATAGTTTGTCAGTGCTGAATGTGATAGTTTGACAGTGTTGAATGTGATAGTTTGACAGTGTTGAATGCGATAGTTTGACAGTGTTGAATGCGATAGTTTGACAGTGTTGAATGCGATAGTTTGACAGTGTTGAATGTGATAGTTTGACAGTGTTGCATGTGATAGTTTGGCAGTGTTGAATGTGATAGTTTGACAGTGTTGCATGTGATAGAGTCACTTTTAGATTTGACACATACTTGCAATGACTTTGTTTTGGGTTTTTATTTTCAGTGGCAACTTGATAACACGTTACCTTGGAGATATTGTGAAGAAGGAACATTTTGTGTTGGATTCAGAGTACCTGGTCACTCTGCTGGTCGTTGTCCAGAAGTGAGTTGTTACTGATTACAGCTTTCTCTGGCATTGCAGCATTTTATTTATATCTATGACTGACAAGTCAAGTGTGGTATTTTACCCATGTTTATATTATGATAAACAGAAATACTTTAAATGTGTGAGGACTTAAGTCTATCTTTTCATTAAGTTAAAATATGCTTGTATAGTTGTGTATCTGTTTCAGACTTTATGTAGACAGAAGTTTATGGAAAATGAATAATATGTAGAGGAAAAATTATGGCTAACATTTCATCTCAGAATGTACTGTAGATTTTTTTAACAAAGAAATTCGTTTACAAGGGATCATCAAGATTCATGCTGTATTTTGTAATACATGTAGAACTAGTTGTAAAATGATGGATATTACTTGTTTCAGATCCTTCCTATATGACTGGAAATCCAAGTATGAAACACTGACAGATATGATCGTTCCAAGATCTTCCAAGTAAGAGAATTTTTATTTATAGTTCTGTGTTTACCGTGCGTCCTCTGTAGGGCAAACACCCTTGAAAAGGCGTGAAATAAAACTGGTTGGAACTTCCTGTATCTGATGTTAGCAGCTGAGTTTTCAAAATAGTATCAAAGTAATAAGAAAACACATATGAAGTAAGTTTGTTAGTGGAAATACTTGCTTATAAATGACATGTACTTTTTTTAAAGTAAAAAATGGGGGGTCTAGATCAAGAGAGGTAAAATATAAACATATCATTACAATAGAATAAGTTAAAGCTATATCAATATTATCGAGGGACAACAGCAAAACTGTCGTAACTTATATGAAATAAAGGACATACAGCAGTTTTGTGGTCAACCCTCAATATACATGTATCTGAATTAGTATGATGCATCGATTTAGAAATATCGACGATAAAACGAATATTTCAAAAAAGGGGGGAAAAAAAAATTGACTACATTTTCTACCAAATTCTTGACTTTATTTGTACACAATGGTTCTGGTCTATAATATATATCACCTTGAGGAAATATTTTTGCCTATTAGGATTTCATTTAATTATTTTATTTAGAAGACTTGTAAGTGATTGTAATTCGGTGAAGGAATTTTCAAGGAAACTGTAGTATTGCAGGGAAAACATTAGTAAGTTTTTAAAATGGCAATCAATATGAACAATTTTTTATCGTTGATTTATCGATGTCTGTTGAATGTTACATATAATATGCATGATTGTTAGTAATGCTAGTTTTTATGTTCCAGATTTCATGTTCTATGAGGATTAGGATAATTTTTTTAGTGTAGCATCATTTAGAAGAGTTGAAGATGAATCCAGAAATGTAGGAAAAAATAAGTTGGACATGCTTTATCATATAGAGTCTGTGAGACTATATGCATCGGTCAGGTATGCAGAGCTTTTGATTTTGTTAGTTAATCATTTTATCCTATTTTGGTCAGTAATGATTGGGTAAAAAATTTTTTACATCCATTTTGGCAGTAATGAGGTATTTGCATAAACCAACTGAAAAAAGAAACATCATTTATACTTTCAATATTCTAGTACCTGTTCCAGAATATGGAAAACCTGATATACAGGCATTTTGAGATTAATTGGGTAACATAAATTATAACTGTGTTATTGTACATTGATTTTGTCATATTATTTCAATTTGGTTTTTGCAGAATTAAATTGCATATATAATGCTAATACCAAGCTTATCTGGAGCTCTTGTACATTGTATTCTGTTGGTGAAAATTTAAAAACTGTTTTGAATGAGTTATTGTTACATGCTCTCATAGTTGTTGATTTAGTATGACAGTTGTTAAGTACATACCAGTCAGAACTCATTCTATGATACTAACCAATTATGGCTGAAGCTGCTTTAAAATTTATCATTTAAAGTTGATAAACATGGTATATTGACTATAGGTTTGTGGTGCGTGAATTCACATACAATGAAGAAGAGCTTGCAGCTGGGAAAAATGAAATCAAGAAACTAGATGCTGATCGCAAGAAACAGTTTGTATGTATACATGTAATTCTGTCACTGGTATATTGTATACATGTAATTCTGTCACTGGTATATTGTATACATGTAATTCTGTCACTGGTATACCTTCATGATATAACTGTGTTAGTGTATCAGTTTGAGCTAGGAAGTGGCGGATTAATATATTAAACTGTTTCATGATTATGTATTCTGAACATTGTGTAAAGAAATCCAGCTTTTTAATGATTCAAAATGCCTCCTGTGCCTGAAGTTATGCTGAAAGGGCATACTTTTAAATATTAAAACTAGAATAAATAACCCACGTATTTAGAAGTGATGGCACCCACAGATCAGCCCACAGACATTCATACACCAAGAGTTCGAAGACAAATTCTAGATAGGATGGGGTGTATGTAGTATGGGTATAACACAGCACTTGTACTTCCTTGCCATTTTGCTAACTTTCATGGCAACATAGTAGAGTGTCCGCTTTATGTATTTCCCATGTTCGAATCCTACATGGGCTAAGGATTTTTCATGGTTACAATGATAAGAAGCTGTTGATCTTCTGCAGTTGAAAGGTGTATTATTTACTTAACAGTATGTCATTGAGCGAATGGCTGTTTATTTTAGAGTTATTTGTTGTTTTCAGGGTCCATTGGTTAAATGGTTAAAAGTGAACTTTGGGGAATGCTTCACAGCCTGGATACATACAAAGGCTTTAAGAGTATTTGTTGAAAGTGTTCTCAGGTGAGTTTAAACCTGCACTTTCACTGTTTAGGTTAAAAGTTGGAAAAAGATTAATTTCTTCCTCACAACATACTAGTCAGATCTCAAAAATCATTATTGAAGTCTACAATTAATTTGATAAATTAAAATTTATTAAAAAAAATACACAAATTCTATTGAAATATTACAAAATGACACTAAATTCAAAAGTGGTTGCAATGCTTTATGTCATTTTGTGGTGTATATTTTGTATATATGTAACAGCTTTATTTCTGCAACATTTATCTATTTATCAGTTTACACAGGCTTCTCCTAATGTGTAGACATGAAGGACGTTTCTGAAGAAACTATATTTTTACGCAAAATTTTAGGAAAAGCAGCTTAAATGGGACAGAAATATCCATGAATAAAGTTAACTGAACTAAATTATGATGCAAATACCCTCAGTTTAAATGTTTTTAATGGAAGTGAACTGATGAAGAAGAATTCAAGAAATGCTAGAAAAAGATTAAACTTTCAAAATATAAACTGTGTTATCTACTAATTAGCAGACATCATGTGAAATAATATATATAGTTTTGTTAGTTGTGGTGGTAGCCTGAGACATAGAGAATATTAGGCTACTGTCTTTTGATAACATGTGATATCAGGTGAGGTAGATGCGGTCGGAAAAGGCGAGGCTCTGCCCCGCCCCCCCGCCCCCCACCGTATCTGCCGAACCTGATATCACATGTTGTCAAAAGGCAGTTGACTAATATTCTATTTATCATGCAAATTTTCATATTGTATATTTTTGACACTTTTAGGGGCCTAAAATAGAATAAATACTGTATTTATAAAGAAAATGATTTCAAATTACTACATGTGCCTCAGAAAAATAGTTCAACATTTCAAAGGACAAAAAATATAAAAACGCATAAATATAGCTTTATAATTACCTTCATGAGACTATTTATAAATGTTTTTCTGTTCTAATGTAATGATATTGCTTTGCAAACAAAATATTTGCAAAGACACACGCAAGAATTTCCAAGTAAAACACTGACATTTCAAAAATGGCGGCGTGGGTTCAACACCACTGGGGTATTCTAATTGTAAACAAACGAGGAACTTGAGAGTCGATGATTGAAAAGTGAGCGGTTTAAAGACAGTTGGTAGCTGATAGGTTTCAGGCCATTTCAACCACGCATTAAGAACTTACTGTAAAAATTGGATAGTGATAAAAAAAATGGAAATCAAGTTTTTCTCAAATTTTGCCTCAAAATTGCTGTAGATGGATAGCAAATGATCTAACTAAGAAAATGAATACCAACAACCCTATGTTTATTTCAAAAATAAAAATTCTACAGGGGTTTTCAATTTTTATGGTGCCTTGCTGTTCGTTTTAAATAATTCAATTTATCTATTTGGGCTGTATTTTTATGCAATAACTACATCTTAACAGTGATTTGTAAACAAAAATACAAAAATGATAGGATAAATGAAATGTTTTGATTACTTTTTTCTGTGATTGCACTTGAGGAGTCTTTCTTGTTGAACTGGAAGTAGTCCGGCATATGGGCGTGGTTACAAAGTGTTATCACATCGTGACGTGATATCTTTTAAAATATCGGACGGGTGTGGTCGGTAGTTGCATGATAAAGTACCTGAGAGGTTTGCTTATTATTCATGTTTCTTTCCTTTTACTTTGATAGATATGGTTTGCCAGTAAACTTTCAAGCAATGTTGTTGCTACCACATAAAAAGATGCAAAGAAGGTTACGAGATGAACTAGGTCGACTTTATGAACACTTGGACAACACTGCATTGACAGGCATAGAGGTATGTGTAGTGCATGGTCTTCTTACATGGACCGCCTCCTTGGTCAAGTGGTTAGAGCCACGGGCTTGAGATCACTGTTACCTCTCATAGATTGAGGGCCATTGGTTACACACTGTAATGGGCTTTAACAACAACAACAACAACAATAATAATCTTACATGCATCTCTAAAGATTCTGACAAGAGAATTTTTATTAATGATCTTTATAAAACTGCCTTGTTTAAGTTTAAATAATAGTTTGAGACTCTGTAGCTTTGGATCATTGTATTAAACTGTTGGATCATTGTCTTGTCAGCTCACATCTCTTCATTTTTAGCTCAACTGGCTACCATTAGTTATAATATAAGTTCATCAATAACAGAAATGGTCATTTATGACCTGGGTGACATGATTTGAACATTTTCAGAAGATGTCAACTAGGCAATGATACATGCCAAATGTCTAAGCTCTAGGCATTGTGGTTTGGGAAATAAAGATTTTATATTTTTTTTTCTGTATGAGCTTTGGTAAAATCAAGAGACCCCCGGGCGGGGTCAGTTTTGAGGAGGGGGGGTCATTATTTAAACAATCTTAGTAGAGGTCCACTAGGCAATGCCACATGCTAAATATCTAAGCTCTTAGCCTTGTTGTTTCAGAGAAGAAGATTTTCAAAGTTTTTCTTACATAAACCTATATAAAAACAAGTGACCCAGTGGTCATAATTTTAACAATCTTGGTAAAGGTCCACTAGGTATCCCACATGCCAAATATCTACGGTAAACTCTTAGCCTTCCTGTTCTTGAGAAGAATTTTTTTTAAGTTTTTCCTTTCTGTTGCCATGGCAACCGGAGTTCTGCATGGAACAACTATGTAAAGGCTTCATGCAAGGAACAACCCTGCCAAGTTTCATTAACATTGGCCTAGTGGTTTCAGAAGAGATATTGTTAGAAGGAAATTCTTAACGGACGTACGGCGGGCGCAGGACGGTGAGTGATCATAATAGCTTACGCTGGCACTTTGTGCCCCGTGAGCTAATAATTGATACACTTTAATTCAGAGTCAAAAAATGTGAAACTTGATGTGCATGAAAACAGATGTGGTTTGGTATCTGTTATTTGTTATTTGATACCCATTTACATGTGTACCAGCATACTACTACCAGGTACAGAGTACTTTGCCATATCAACTTGAGTGGCAAACATTTAATTTATTATACCCCCAAAACGAAGTTTAGGGGGGTATATAGGAGTCACCCGGTGGTTGGTCGGTCGGTCGGTTGGTCGGTCGGTCGGTCGGTCGGTCGGTCGGTCGGTCGGTCGGTCGGGCGGTCTGTTGCATTTTCCTTGTCCGGGCATAACTTGAAAACTACTAGTTGGAATTCAATACAACTTCATACAATGGTCAAGCACATTGAGAGGAAGTGCAGTGCACAAGAACTATAACTCCATCTTCACTAATTACAGAGTTATTGCCCTTTGTTACTTTTCCTTGTCCGGAGCATAACTTGAAAACTACTAGTTGGAATTCAGTACAACTTCATACAATGGTCAAGCACATTGAGAGGAAGTGCAGTGCACAAGAACCATAACTCCATCTTGACTAATTACAGAGTTATTGCCCTTTGTTACTTTTCCTTGTCCGGAGCATAACTTGAAAACTACTTGTTGGAATTCAATACAACTTCATACAATGGTCAAGCACATTGAGAGGAAGTGCAGTGCACAAGAACTATAACTCCATCTTCACTAATTACAGAGTTATTGCCCTTTTGTTACTTTTCCTTGTCCGGAGCTAACTTGAAAACTACTAGTTGGAATTCAATACACTTCATACAATGATCAAGCACCTCAGAGGAAGTGCAGTGTACAATAACTATAACTCTATCTTGAATATTTACTGAGTTATTGCCCTTTGTTACTTTTCCTTGTCCGAGCGTAACTTGAAAACTACTTGTTGGAATTCAGTACAACCTCATACAATGGTCAAGTACAGTTAGAGGAAGTGCGTGCACAGGAACCATAACTCAATCTTGACTCATTACAGAGTTTTACCCTTTGTTACTTTTTCCTTGTCCGGAGCATAATTTGAAAACTTCTCGTTGGAATTGAATACCTTCATACAATGGTCAAGCACAATGAGAGGGAGTGCGTGCACAGGAACCATAACTCCATCTTGACTAATTACAGTGTTATTGCCCTTCGTTACTTTTCCCTGTCTGGGCATTTTAAAACTACAAGTTGGTTCAATACACTTCATACAATGGTCAAGCACAATGAGAGGAACTTCTAAGAACATATCTCTTTTTAGTTTGTTTGCAGGTTTATGTTACTACGAACTTCTTCAGTTTATAAAGCAATCCTTTTGGGGGTATTAATCACATTTAGTGATAGCTCTAGTTATTAATAGTATACATCTATATGATTTTAATTTCCATTAGGTGATGGTAGATATAATGCTGTGTGTTTTTGGAGAAAAAGCATCATGGTTACTGATCATGGTGAAATTTCTTACTTACTTTCAGACTGGTACAATGGACATTCCTGGCTTGGCTAGTATGGGCACAGACTACTACCCATATGTTTTCTACAAAATCAATCTGGATGTTGCAGACCCGGGCTTACATCGTTGATAATTCTAGTTGTCTAGTGAAATACACATCCTATATCTAACATGTCAAAATTCTGATGTACTTGAACAGAACTTAACTTGGTAGGATGCCGATGGAAAAATGTCTCTGAATAATATATACACAGAGTGGAAATATACCAATATAGAAGGTCATCATGGATAAACTAAGGACACAGTCCTCTGTACACAAGAAAGCAAATACAGTTCAAAACTAACCAGTGTGGTGTGTTGCAATTCCAGTGACACACCTAATTTGGAGTTTAATTTTGTTCTTCTACTCTTCAATAAAGAGGGACTTTTCTATGTGCAAAAATACAATTTAAGAAAGAAAATTCAATTTTAAGAGAAAGTCATTTTAGGTCCCAAAGTATGAGGAAACAGACTTACAGTTTCTTTTAAATGTTGTTAGTTCCCTACAGCATTGAAAAAATAGGTACAATATGTAAATCTAACAGGGTATATCATAATATACGGTGATGTAAACAGTACAATGCATTGTAGATGTTTGTGTCACTGGGAAGGGGGGATGTTTTCTCAGAGGTATCTTGCTACCTTAAATCCAGCTACATGTATTCCAGTTGTTGTTTGTGTAAACATGCGGAAATGTTGAAAGTGACTTGCTGACAGGTTTCCATGAAAATTCAATAATGTTGGCTTTGATTAGTGATTAGCTGCAAGCGCTTTATTACTATATCTTAAAAATTGGCCTTCAAATGAATTTATGAGTGCTTTGAAATTTGCGTTTTATTTTTTGTTAAGAAACCAATGTGCGATATCATAGGTCTAAATATATAACTACAGAGGTTGATCCCTAAAAACAAGGTTAATCGGTGCCTTTAAGTGAAAAAAAAAGAGTGACATAGACAGAATCTGTTAAGGGAGAACACAAAAGTTATTTATGTAAAAAAAACCATACTGCTTTGAGTAGATTCTGTGAAATGTGAGCAAGTCACTTTTAAACTGTCTTATGTAAACAAGAGTAATAATTTTTATTAGTGAATTTCTATTAGATATTGTAGATAGAAAGAATGTACAAAATATTGCCATAGGTCTGTTGATAAAAATGTAATAGAATTTATGCATATACATTAGATTACGAGGTAAATGAGTTGATTTCATATAAATGTGTTGAGAATATTACTTGGAACAAAGGTTAAGGATGTTTCTATGTAGATTTTAAATGTGTATTAAATCTAGTCAGTCCCATATAGCATCCAGTAGTGTTCAACACATCTGACATACAGGAAATATCTTGAACACGGTGTCTGAAAAAATATAATCACACATTCTGTAAGACAGTATATCCACTTTACTGACAGAGTGTAATAGCTTCCATATTCAATGAATAGGAATGCAGTATTCTATATTTTCTACATCAGATTTTTATTCATGACATCAAATTTTCTTCCCTTTTAACTTGCACAAGACATTCCAATTCAGCCAGTGACTTTTTTGCATGCTAGTGTATTACATGGTGTAATTACTGTTCAACAATGTCAAATATGTAATATTGTACTTCCCTTTAACTAGACCAGTTTCAAGCATGTTTGAACTGTGCATCTCTATTGTTATATTTAGTGCTGTAAAACCTCAGTCATACATCCAAATGTCAACACCTCCCTACCAGGACGAACAATTTCATTCACACACTACTGAATAAATTTACTTTCCCACCCAAAAAACTTTTTTGATTTCATGTATAGGGTAATTTTAAAGAGTCCACTTCACAAAAAAACTTAAGTATTGAAACAGACTGAACATTTCCATAGATTAGGACCAGATTACAGGGCAGTGCGGGCTACACTGAACCTTACAGATGTATAAACTTTTCCCTTAATATAACCAAGATGAACTGTGATTGCCATTGTATATGTTGTAATTGTTTTTGTATGTTAACATATTTGTTTTTTACATAGGAAGAAAATGTTATCATGTCTTTTAGATTATGTGCAATGATGAGTTGCTCTATATGTAAGATCATGACCTAATAAAGGAATAAAGCTAGAGTTTCATATTTGTTTTATTGGTAGGTAAAAATGCTTATTGTAATTTAGAATCTACATTAAATTTTTGAAATGTTCCCTCTACAATATGTTAAGTCCCTTTCATTAATTCATTAGCTGCTACGACAGTTTAAACAAAAAACAGGAATCTGATTGTTTGAAATAATGATGTCTATAACTTGTGCAGTAGATAGAATTTCATAGGCTATACAAAGGTGAAACATGTAACTGGAAAAGGCCATTTGTTGCTATGGTGGTGACGATCACCTTATTAAGGATCACTTTGTCATTTTGCATTCATCACATTGACCTTCCATAAATATGTTGGTTTCCTATGTCAACTGGTAGGTGAGATCAGTATCTGTGTATTATGGCAAGCAAGCTTTGAAATGAAAGTGAAACTTTTTCTATCAACGATAGTAACATCCTTAGTTGCATTTAATTGTAATAAAACTTAGAATGTTACTGTTATTGGTAGGAAAGTCAAAGCTCACAAATCTGGAAACAGTGACTTGTAAGAGAACACATTGTCCTATAGTACAAAGTATCTTTATTATTCACCTGTCTCTCTGAGCACTATAGATGTGGCTTCAACTCTCACTCTATGCCATAGCATTGTCAACATCAACATACAAACATCTTTAAAAATTTATTTTACAATATTTGAACATACCAAAAACAGATCCATTCATAATACACAAAAACTTGCATGTCGTAGAGATAACTTGGAATGCTAAAAGAATGAAACATAACATTGACAGTAACATTTTACTTTGTCACTGGTCATAATCTGTAAAATGTGGACGGATGTTATATAACAGGCAAAGTTAACAAGAAATAGGCAGATCTAATGTGGCATCATTTAAAGTCCCATTCACACTTTGGATGCAAAATTACTTGTAGCTCTTATATTAATTTACCAAGAAAGATATCTTACCTGCGAAATTGAGCAGACGACAAATGTCCAAAAACCCATAAAACATGAATATAGCGCAGTATTTTTTTCCAGTGGTAGTGCAAAATATAAGAAACACTGTCTAAAAACACAGTTCTTTCATTATTCATAATTATTAAATCCATGATAATTCTGTGTTATCTAAAGTGCTAATGAGACTTTAACTAATGACATTGACTGAGAAAGCAGACAATATAAATATACAATATGACTTCAGTTTTCTTTCTTTAAATAAAACCCCCCTGAAGTTGTTATAGGTGTGGGTCTTTTTCATGCATTTTATGTACAGTCTGATGTGATAATGCACTACCCCACAAACTGAGATATCTGGTATCATTTCAGATTTGTAACACAAAGTTGTATGACTTGTTCCCATGCAAAAGTCTGTGTATGGCATTTTCTAAAGCAAAATCCAGAGATCAGCACCAATATGATTAATGATTGCGGTTGTCCAAATTAAAATATGGACATGTCCAAATATTGATATAGCATGGCTTAATGATTATATATAAACATGGTATATGGACTGTACAAAATGCATCAACATACCCTTAAAAGTAACATTATGACAGTGAAAAGAGATTTTTTTTTTATGTTACTTAATACTGTTTTGCAACTTTGCATAATAGAATTTATATTTTGTTCCAATTTTAAATAGTACTTGACACTTGATGATTTCCCAAACAATCTCTAGCAATAAATCAAACAAAACTCTTATTACATATAAATAAATATTCATCTTTTCAATAGCTACACATTGTAATTTTTGCTCTGAAAGATCAATGTGTGTTCCGAGGTCACATTTTATATGCTTTTACACAATGCTCACCTATGTTACAGTGAGGGGAAACTGTTGGCTGCTTTTAATCTCAATTAAGAACCAGACCACAAGCTTCCATTCCTATCTGTATTGCATTAACCATATAAACATGTTGCTCAATGCAAGATGAGAATTTTAATGAACACACCAACATCATTCTCTGCTGCTGTCTTCAGTCCAGGTCATCATCAGGGCTCCAAAGGTCCATGTTGTCATACTTCCTGCCTCTACCAGAACCAAGATTCTCTGCCAGGTCTTGTATCTTCTCCTCTTTACTCATAGCTGCATATTTCTTTTCTTCCTCTGTATAATCCATCACCATTCTCAATGAGTTTGGGTTATTTATTATCTGTCCTGCACCATGCTGCATTTCTGCAGGTTTTTGTTTTTCAGAGTCTTTTGAAGTGTCACAACTTACTTCTTCTACTAATTTTCTTGTTTTCTCAATATCGGAGGGTTCACTTACATCTGTGATCAGTTTTGGTTTGTCTTCTGCGGGCCTGGTCCAGAGATTATCATCTGCACGAACATCATCATCATTTTCATCACTGTCTGTGTCAGAATCGTCATCTAGAACTTCTATCTTAGGCTTGTAGGTGGCTTTTTCTACTCTACTCGAAGCAGGCAAACTTATTGACTCTATGGATCTCTCATCTAAAAGAGTGACATGAACATTGCTTTTTTAACACTAATGAAACATTTTCAGTTTCCAGTAGTTAATCGAAGTGATGAATATTTAAATTACCTTATATATTTGAGACTTAAATTCTGTTTTACCAAAAGCAGATTTAGATTTTGTAAAAGATGAAAGTCACTGTGACATACAGCAGAAGTGAATATTGTTACAAATATGCAATAAGTAGTTATTTCAGGTTTTACAGCATCTTAAACTTGCAGAACTTAACGATTATTTGACAACAAACCAACAAACTATAGAATGACTCTTTCATAGAAAATCCATTTAAATACTGTATAATACAGAAAAATATTAGTTTGGTTTTTAATTTGGGATTTCAAAGCTAAAAACTAAAATGTGTGCATTTATTTTTTTCCTCGTCTGGCGTCAGATGAAGTTTTAAAAGTTTTTGGTGGAAAATAAAAGACCAATTACCTGTCATCTCTGTGATGAAGATTTCTGAGCTATCTACAGGTTTGGATTCTGAAAGATAAAACATTTGGTGAATGTCTGTACACTATATTATGGATTTTTTTAACACACTTGTCCTACTGTATTTACAGTTAGTTAAAAATAGCGTTTGCTGTACAGAGAACCAATAGACTTCTTGTAGCATTTATTGTCAAGCCTCCTGGCAGTGGCTCAACACAGTCAACATGTGAGACCTTGTCAAGGCTTGAAAGATACTTTCTTATGCATAAAAAGAATATGAAATGACTTGGCACAGCTGTTCACCAAACTAGGATTGCATGTTGCGCGCAAGAGCTACACAAATACTGAAGATTTTAAATAAACATTTTATAGTTTTATAATCAGAAGTTATTTTCTTTGCTATATATGTGTAAATCAACACCTACTCTTTCCTGAAAAGATGACTTCCTCTTGTTGGGTGTTTCTAGGTTTGATAAGTGGAATCTCCTCAGGTGGGCTGGTTACTTCATCCTGAGGTTTGTTTCCTGCACTTGGAGGTTTGGTTCCTTCACCCTGAGGCTTGTCTGTAACATCTTCAATCACCAGTCTGGTTCCCTGCTCTTCCTCCAACTGTTCTGATACATCCACATCCTCAAGGTCAGGCAAGTCCTTGAAAATATACAGGAAATGATAAATTATGTCATGAAGTGCACTTTAGACAAGTAATATGTGCAAGCCTAACTTGTAAGTCCTGTATTATGAAATGTGCTTAGGTAACTCAACTGTTTGAAAAAAGGTTGAACTTATCAAATTTTTAATAATTTCATCATTGCTATAAATAGTGTCCTGAGACTCAAAGAATTGAATTTTTCCAAATATATCAGTCTCTAAAATACTATAAATTCTGCAGTTAATAAAAATTCCAGAATTTGACTCTTTTAATTTCACAATTGCACTACAACTTACTAGATTTTAGATGCAAATGTTTAAAACAAAATTTTCTGAAAGACAGAACAGTGCTTAAATACATTTTGATGCTTTGATTATGTCCCTGTGAGATATTATATATGAAAATGCTCACTGAATTTTGCCCAGTCTCCACCTCTCCTCTTTCAGCCTTCTCCTGCTGTTCTCTCGCTACTTGGGATTTTGTCTTGTATGTATCTGTTAACCAGTCAATGGTTGACTCATCCACTTCCTCACCTTCTCCTTTCTCATCCAGATCTTTCTGGATTCTTTTAGCCATATTGGCAATCCTCATCTTGCCCATTGCTGAAATTGTATAAAATCTTATACAAATTTTGATATTCTACACCATGATAATGATACATATATTAGTGTGTTTCACTCAGAGTGCTACTACAGCAGAAATAACTGAGATGTATAGCTGAACTTCAACACTGAGTGTCCGAATTAAAACAAAAAACTACATATCCAACACAAAGGAGGCAATGTTTCTTCCTTTCTTGTATATGTTTTTACCTTTGACACTGTCAGACATCTTCTTGCGTTCAGCATCCACCCATCTCTGTCTCTCTGCCCTCTCCTCCTCTACCCCGCCACGTTGCCTGAAATACAAGAAACATAACATAGTCCAAGGCTCAGCATCTTTTATTCTTGACACTTGTAAACATATGAGAAAAATATCTGAAACATTTGTTATTTTTATGTCTTAACAGTGAGCAAACTAGTCAATACATCAAATACATTGTCTGCATAAAATGCCAGACAATCACTGTATGGTATTTAAAACATTTATCAAAGGCACATAGAAACTGTATTTCATTGCACACACTGCAGTAGTTGCTCTTGTACAGAAAGTCTGTAGTTTAAAGTCATAATTAAAAAGTGAACATTGCCAAAAGTATCTGACCAAAATATATCAATCTGTATCACAGTTTCATTCCCGCTGAATATAAAGAAAATCGTTGAAAAAATCTTTTCTGACTCATTATACATAATCCTAGTCGAGAATTTGGAACGATCAGAACCTTCATTTGTGTTAAGATATAATTAAATTTTATATCTTTCAACAAGTCTCAGAAATAACTTTGCATACCGGTAACTCATTATTTACATGTTTCAATTCAGCATTAACTATGTTAACAGTTTTCAGTATGGCTCTTGCCCAATTATTTTTTTAACTCAAATATGGAAATTTTGATGGGTGTAATATTATAACTTCAATAGGTATGTTGCAGTTAAGTATGAACCAAGCAGTTATCCATTGTAAAACAGAATGGAATATAAACAAAACTTGTTTAAGATTGTGGCACAGATTTTTCATACAAGGAGATTTACTGAGCCAATTAAAAAAACTGCATGATAGCTTAAATTAAAGGACCATCACTAACGTTTTAAATAACAGCTTAGAAAGAATGTCAAGTTTATCTAGCAATGAGAACTGTGACTATGTGATATTTTGAACTCACCAGGCCTCTGCACAAGCTCTTTCCTTGGGGAACACAGGTCTGTCATCTAAATACTGAAGATTTACCTGTAAACATAAAACACATCAAGATAATGCATTGATTTTATTCAAGACATCTCAGGATGCATGCAGTTATTCACCTATCACATATACATCTGACGTTTTTCTCTAGAAATACATGTGAAGAAATATTTGGATAGTTCATCAAGTCTAAAGTAGACTCGTCCATCTTTCCATTTGGATTGAACCATTACGGGCTCACATAGGGGTGGTTATAGAAAAATTTACTGACTGAATTGAGGACAGTGTAGAGCATGATCAGACTGCATGGTTGTACAGGTTGACTATGTCATGGTGCACACTGGCTGGTAGATTCAGTTGCCACAAGCAGTTATAAAGTTAAGATTTTATAAAAGTTTGGGAATCTAGTACCTAGCATTTTGAATGGCATCATGCAATATATATTCAGTTTTTATTCATCGTAACTAATCCCACAATACAACACAGTCTAAACTTTTCTTCTGTCTTACACTAGAAACTAAATTAATGTCTTTTTAAGGAATTGTGATTGATTAGTTTAAGCACTCTTTATTGCAATATATACAATATCAAAATGACAATTTGTGTAAATACATTGTATTTATAAAGCAAAAGCATTCACTGGACTGTAAATAAGTTCTTCCAACATTATTAGGTGTCTGCCCTAAAAAAGGAACTGTGGTTGTTTTATATAAAAATATCAACATACCAATCTTATTATGAGTGTCTTCCTGTAATTCTTGATATTTCTAATCACCTCATTTCCCATCAAGTTCAATACACGCTGCAAGTAATATATATAGATAAATAAAATGAATATAAATGACACTATATTATAATGGTGTGTGTTGTTCATAAATTCAAAATTTCATTAAAGTCACATAAAGATGTCTCAGTTTTATACATTTATTTTATATATGACCCTATCTAGCATTTTACAGGCTTTATACAAAAAAAATAGAGAAATATTTCCATATATCATATGAAATGCATATAAACAGTTACAGAATTCTTTATTTTGAATAAAAACTTTAACAGACCGGATATGCAAAGGAAAAATTATGAGAAAACAATACAAAATAAATTCTCAATAATCTTCATGTTTACACAGGTTTTTTTTCTAATATGGTCTTATGCACTTAATAAATGATGCAGATATAATGTCTTGATCTATCATGACCAACTGAAGAAAATTCAAATACTTCTAAAAAGTTTTGCTATAAAGCATTTGTATACAAACTGAACCTACCAGGTTTTTCATCTTCTCAAAAACATCAATTACTCCAGGATCAGTGATTTTGTTATGTGAGAAATCTAGACAACTGAGTTCTTCACATTCAATGAGATGTTCAATGTCCTCGGCTTTCTTCAGTTTACAGTGAGATATCTGTAAGGTATGTAGGTGGGGAATACATGCTGAAAACAAAAAGTAACATTGCATTTCAGGATTACACTTAACTAAATGACATTGTTTTATTTCAGATTAAACCTGGTCATTTTATATAAATCTTAAAACTATAGTTGTACAACAGTGCTGGATGATTATCTTCATGGATATGTGAGTTACTTGTAACATAACAAGAGCTGTCTCATGACAGCACGCTCGACTATTCGAAAGCTTGTCGGTAAAATGGGGTTTTTTGTCTAAGAACAGGTGTATTGTGTAATTGTCTATAAGAATTAAGGTCAAAGATATGAAACTTGTTCAAAGACCTTTGTAAATGAACATTACTTGCAAAGCCTTACTCTGGATTATGTAAGCCAACTGGGGGAGGAGGGGGGGGATAATTTCAAAGAAATACATCACCTTGTGTATCTGATCATGAATAACTTTGTAACGTTTCAATATTGATATGTATAAAATTTAAAAAGCATGACCGCTGCGTGCTGCATAATTATTCTATGACATTTCAAAAGTAAGCCATTTCGAGTATTTCTAATAATAGTCTGGTAAAAACTGTGACAAAATTCTAAGTTAAAAAGGGGCATAAATATGTCAAAAATCAAAAACATTGGTGGAGATGTTGATAGTAAACATACATTTTAAGTTTCAAGTCCATACGTTTGATAGTATTCAAGATATTTTACTTTATAAAAATCTTTAACTAAAAATTCTAAGTTAAAAAGGGGGCATAAATCTAACAAAAATCAAAACAGAGTTATGGGGATTGTTTCCTCTGGTGAAGATGTTGATGGTGGACACATAATTTGAGTTTCAAGTCAATACCTTTGAAAGTATTCAAGACATTTGAATTTATAAAATCTTTTACCAAATATTCTAAGCTAAAAGCGGCATAAATCTGTCTAAAATCAAAACAGAGTTATGGGGATTGTTTCCTCTGGTGTAAATGTTGATGGTAGACATATATTTTGAGTTTCAAGTCCATACGTTTGATAGTATTCAAGATATTTGAATTTATAAAAATCTTTACCTAAAAATTCTAAGTTAAAAAGGGGCATAAATCTGTCAAAAATCAAAACAGAGTTATGGGGATTGTTTCCTCAGGTGTAGATGTTGATGGTAGACACATACTTTGAGTTTCAAGTCAATACCTTTGATAGTATTCAAGATATTTGACTTTATAAAAAACTTTAACCAAAAATTCTAAGTTAAAAAGGGGCATAAATCTGTCAAAAATCAAAACACAGTTATGGAGATTGTTTCCTCAGGTGTAGATGTTGCTGGTAAACATATAGTTTGAGTTTCAAGTCAATACCTTTGATGGTCTTCAAGATATTTGACTTTATAAAAAACTTTAACCAACGCAGACGCCGACGCCGGGGCGAGTGCAATAGCCTCCTTATTCTTCGAATAGTTGAGCTAAAAAGGTACTGAGGAAGTTATGGTCAAATTTCACCATTAACAGGATTAAAATCATTTTCTTTTTAAAATTCTTTATATTATGGGATAGCAAAATTGTTGTTTCATTGTCTCAGTAAAAGTAAATGTTGAGACTTCACTACAGTGCAGGTATTTACAATCTATTTATACACTTCAGAATGGACCAATCAGTATATTGTATAAATACGGCTTAAAGCAGTGACTTACACAAGTTTTCAATCTTCGTTATTAGATTGCTGCTGAGGTTGATGGTATCGAGCTTCTGTAACGGCTCAAGATTCTCAATGTCTGTAATGAGATTCTGATGTAGATACAGGCATCGCAGCTCCCCTTGGTTCTCCAGACCTTCTATCTTTCTAATACCATTACATTCCAGCCATAGACATTTTAGTCCAGTATACTCTTCCAAACTTTCTATTTTATGAATACCTGTACAAAAATACAGAACACATTTTACGCATTTGGTCAATTTAAACAAAGATATAAATAAACCCTGGGTTATGCAAATACCATCATTTAAATTTGCCATTTGGATCCTGATTAGTCATGTCATTGGTATGATCCTGGCTTCACACTGCAGTAGTAAGCCTATCCATGTCACTCCTAGAACCTGAACCATCAAAATACTGTAACTGTAAATGCTGCAAAATCCTCTGTCTCAAATTCAAGTCAAACTCAGGACCTCCCGTTTGATAAGTGCAAAGTCTCTAAGCATGTCGCCATAAAATCTAGTTCAAAGGCAAGTGCTGTTTTATACCTCTACTACAATACAAATACTATTGTACATGTTGTCACTTTCCATAATCATGAAACTGGTATTCACATGGCAGTAAAGTTCTTTGCTCAATGTAGCGCATTTACTAAGCTATAAAACATCACTTTTAAAGTTAACGAATCAATATGATATGATCATTCAAAGACATAAATTCAGACTGACAACAAAACAGTATCCGAGCCACAGATCTGAATGTCAGCAAAATATTATCTGTCTTTGGAACAGACAATTTGTCTAAAAAAAAATAATTTGTGTTTCAATAGCATGATATAATGTTATATGGCAAATAAAGGAGAAAATGTAAAATAACATGAATTTACTGAAGGAGATTCAGCAAAGAAAATGGCTGAAAATGTAAACTGACCTTTGTAGTGTAGATAAAGCACATCATTAAGATATGGAGTTACGTACAGCTGCATGTCCTTACAGTGCTGCTTCAAGAACTTCTTGCTCAACCTGAAATCATGAAGTGATTTAAAATGTGAGACAAGTACTAATGATCATGAATAAAACAAAGCTTTATATAAAATAATACAATGTAGCAATTTACAAACTCACAATTAGTGCTATACACATTTACCTGAAGTATTTATCTTCTTCCTTTTCTTTTTCATCTTTTTCCCCCTTTTCTAGATTTCTATTCTTGTCATTTAGATCATTCTGGTTTGGGTCTTCTTTCTTTACTGTGACGACTGTGTCTCCACCACCTTCTTCCTCTAGTGCAGGCATGTCTTCATTGTCTAACAGGTACAATTTGTTCATATAAGTGAAAATTAAACACACAAGATATATTTGTGGTTGTTTTGAATAAACATGATAAAGAATGGTTTCTTATAATTCAACATCTTTTAAAGCGAAATTACTTGTCATGAAGCAGTCAACTTAAATATTTAAGTTTTGAAAACTTTAATTAAACTTCAGTTTTGTTCATAATGCAATAATGTGAAAGTTTGTGACAAGACTAAGCTTCTCAAGAATGCAACTCTATTAAAAGAGTCTAATAGCCTACCTTTTCCATTTTGTGTTGAGTCATCAACAACTTCAATGACAACCCTGTTCTGTACAGTGTCTGCTGGTGCAGTTTGTAACACAGGCTCATCTGGAATTTCTTCTATTAACGGCATCTTTACTTCCCTGTTTAGCAAACAAATACAGTATAGAAATAATGTGTTGTAATGATTATATACAACTTATAGCCATGTACCTCATAGCCTAATTAATTTGGCATTTATATAAGTGTGACCCCAAATGTCAACCTATAAAATAGGTTTACCTTCAAAGTGGCAATAGTGAGACCATTATCCTAACCACTTGAACAGCCTATTATGTTTTAAATTTTACAAGCCTTCATTTGGTTTGACAGCCCTATCATCATAAGAATGTTCGGGAATAATAATTGATTTCAGTGAAAGATCCTTATCATCGATTGAACACAAAATGAAAAGTTCATTTATGGGAAGCCACAAAATAAAATAAATTAATATTTTTTGTGTTAAAAAATTAGATTTCTGAATCATTCCCACTAACAACATTTTCTGTTTGTTTCATGTCGTTGCAAAACACTATTTGTATATATTATTGATATGATGCTCAAAATTGTATATGTCTAAATTGTTAAATCATCTGACTTCCCAGTATAATTTCAGGTACTCATCAAATTGGGTCTGCTCTGATGATCTGTATACTTAGTTACCTAGTGTCACCATTTCCACTTCGAAGGCAAAATGATTTTGCAGGTTGACATTTAAGAGTTGTCTGCCTTTGTGCGACAGTTATAAAATATCAGATCTGTGAAAGGGGTCACACTGAAACGCCAAATAAATTTGTTTGTATAATATTTACCATGTGTCTTTCTAATTAGCACTGACGCACATAAGAAGCTGTTCTATAATTTAAGGTACTGTATTGCAAAGAGAAAGACAGGCCGCTTCCAGTAGACAGGACACTCGGACAGCACAATTTCTATTTTAAACATATAAAGTTATTTACCTCAATAGATCAACCTGTAAATAATTCACCTGCTAATTCTGTTTCACAGGACAATGTTTAAAGTTTAAATTCAAATTCACAGTATCAAACATCACACAAAACACTGACACATTTACACAGGGTAACTACCTAGAAAATTCTAGAAGCCGGTAAATGTAGGTCAGGTCAAATAAAACGAAATAACAGGCGATTTCAAAAATAGGAAAAATGAAGAAATAAACATCGGTCTACCTAGTCGAGTCATGAGGGGTGACCAGTTAAAAAAAGAACATAAATGATTGATCTACAATGATAATGAATACCTCCTTAATAAACTTGTAGAAATAACTTTTTCTTTAGACGGTCGATTTGTTTACATCTGTCGCTTTATCACGTGTATAGGCGTGAATTGAAAGTAGAAAACTAAGGTAAACAACGAAAGGCAGCGTAGCAACAGTGAAGAGTTATAAAGGGAGGCAATAAAGCAGGTGGTGGTATAAATCCACAAAGGAATTTAAATAAGAAAAAAGTGAACGTCTATGAAAATAGTGAAAAAGCTATAATACTCTGCAATATTTATTGCCAGGTTCTTTAATTAATATTCAAGTAATGTTCTCACAACGATTTAAAGCCGGCAAGTTCGACACAATATTATTTTTAAATTATGTTACCCTTCAAAATGGGCGTGGCAATCATGATGTTTAAACCACAACTAACGTTAGTTTCATCTTGATGACAATCTTCGTTTTCTTCTATTTGAAAGAGTCGACAGGTGGACAAAGTTACATTTCATAAGAAGAAGACATTCCTCTGTCATATGCTATAGACATATTTTGTACACCTTTGTGATGTTTTGAGTCTTTTTGCAAAGCCCAATTCCGTCAATGTTAATACAATATATGTGTGCTGCCATATCAGTCCATCTGTACTTGTTTAAAACTTTCTTTAAACAGGCAAACTTAAGATATTGAAGTTTTAAGTTGTTCGTCCCAAGTTACAAAATTTTAGTGTATAAGCAATTAACTCAAGACACCCAACCCCGCAGAATAAAAGCTATCAGTCCCATCGCCAAACATGGTTCTCAATGGCTCATTTTTAGTCAGTAATGTGGGCAGTTGACTAATGCTGAAAGAACTTGTTGTCCCGATCCTCTTTTTATCATGTGTTTGTATTTTAGAAAACATGTATGTAAATTCGACATGTAAAACAGGAAATAAAATATGATTAAACTTTAAGTAGGAATCGTTAGCAAACCGCATTTTGTGAACGATTCAAGAATCATGTTTTATCATGACCTGGAACTCCTCTCTGCACCTTACCGCGCCGACGAAGAAAACACATGACCGAGCAGGCAGAGACTAAGCCTCCCGTTTTTGGATGCTATCTAGTAGTAATACAAAATCTACTTCGTCGAAGTATGCCGACAATGATTACCAAACTTCGTCCTGTCAACGGTTTCATTCGCATATTGTGCAGATTTCGACCAATGTTATTCACAATCTCAAACATCACAGTATATACAAATAAATTTGTGTGATGCGTTATCAGCATGTGCGAGGTTGTCAATAGCTTAAAATGCCCCTGGCAGGCTAGTAGGAACAGCATAACACAAATAAACACTTTTCGATAAATGATTCACTATGGAAGCAATTGACACCGCCCTTCATATAGAAAAAAGTCAACCCGATATATCAGTGGATATTCACCTCGTGAGTGGATATTCTTGTAAACAAAAGCGCGTAATATTAGCCGCGCGTTTCACGTTAGGGACAGAAAGTGTCCTAAGCTACCATAATGACTGGAAAAGATACGTCTGTTGTTGTCAGTGACAAAAAAATCGGACTGTCTACGTTTATTACTTGGAGAAAAACTGTAAATTTTCAGATTTTTGCTTTGTTGCAAAAAAAGTAGTTTTTACAATGGTATCAGCTTGATATTATTGTCGCTAAGTTGTTATACAATAAAACACATATTGACTGATGATTTCGGTGAATATCCAAATATATGGACCTGGTTTATGTTATATTAACCTCGGCATTCGGCCCCGGTAAATATCACATACCTCAGGTCCGCAGATTTGGATATTCATCTCACCATCAGTGAATATTTGCATTATAATTCTGAAGAATATTGACTTCGTCCAGAAAGTATTGAAACAAATTGCTATGAAGTATGTCAATCCACAAAATTGCTGTAGTTAGTAGTTGTGTCACTTCCCTTTGACCACTCTTTAGAAACACACTTGTGACAACTCAATGTGGCCTTAAATAGTGGTAAAGCAGGGGTTGAAGTATTTCAACAAAATTCTATTTACTTCGCTAACAGAACAACCACCCGATGACCTGTTCTCATTGCTTAAGGAAGGACGTACTCGAACTTTTAATGGATAACATCAACTGAAATAAATAAAAGTAACAAAAGTTTGGTTCTTTTTCATATGAAATTACAGTACAAGACCCCGTGACGCTAGTCCATCAACTCCAAGGGTGACATGTGGGGTCAAATTGTGAACTTGACTTTGATATGAACTGAAATTATAATTAAAACTTTAAAATGAAATTTGTCTATTTTTATAGCATAAGGATGATTTGTATATACATGTACTTTGCATTTACTATCCCTAACTGTCTACAAATAGCAAATTAACTACAACATTCACTTAATCACCCGCTCGCTCTTCCTCTCTTATCAGCCCACTGACTTTAGTTTGTTTGCATTCAATCTGCGTGCAGACAGTAAACAAATCAGCTTCTATGTTAACTTTTAGAAACTGAAACCCAGTAGGTGAGTGGAAATTGCATAACCATGTCGATCTGATTTTTTATTCAACATTATCAATTACGACTAAGTGAAATAATAGATGACTTTTAATTGCGCTTTCAGCAGCACAGAATTAATTTGTCAGAACTGATGGCAATAAAAGACGGTCTGGGAAACATTCATTGGCCAATGAACTTATAGTTGGACAGTTCACTGGCACATTTCAGGAGTCATATTAAATAACACAAACCATGCCACCGTAAGAAAATATCAGAGAGAAATTTGAACGTTAAATACAGATTTAAGAAACATTTATATACATTAAATGTACTAAAAGTACCGGAAAGGAGTGAAACAAGACTGCCAACCTGAGTTGCAAAATCGAAAACATAGGATGATACAAAACATCGGCATTAAAACTATCTCCTGAATCTTTCTACATACGCAGTACGTTCAGCTATTGTTCTATTCACGTTTGCATATTTAGGGTTTAATAAAGACCTCCAAATAACTTAAATGTACGAATATGTAAAGGAATTACATTCAATCAATTAGCGATAGTAAAAAAGGCTTACATTTTATATAAACTGTCCACGGAATAAATCAGATATCGGTATTTTACATTATGACCCCTTGCATCTCATATATAACTATATTCTAGATAGTAAAGCTAAGTGTTTAAAAAACAATTAAGGTATATGATAAATAGTATAAGGAATTTAATTCCCCAAAATACATGGTACACACCACCAACTAATAATAACCAGAGAATAATAAAACATCTAACATCGAGAAGTAGCAGTCGAAAAAGCAACGTCGCTGAATATACATGTACATCTATTACGGTTTCTTTCTCTTTGAATACGCGTCCAGTGTATCACAGGGGTCACAAAATAGCAGGTTAATTTCATGTGGTCTTAGATCTAATTGTCGTGAGTACCTAATGGTCAACTGTTTATCTTCATTGATGTCCAGTACAATTTCATTAACTTAGTTAAGTTTTGTAAAGTCAGCTAATCTCACTTTGATTATTTTGCTAACAGAATGACTAATCTCTATATTTTCTACTTCCTTCCATGCCTAGTTTTATTGGCTAACGTGTTGCAGTAACACTGTCTGTCAAGAAGAGCTCAAAAGGAAAAATTGCCTTTTATGCATTCGAGCTACAGAAGTTTCCTTTCATTAATGAGTAAATTTCGCAGTTTTGTATCCACTGTGTTAAGATATTTTAATAGGAAGTACGAAGTATTTTCCTTTGCTCATACACCTATGTAAACTTAATATATACATAAACATAACCAGTAATGCTTAATAATAAAACAATTTCATTTCCTATTTTATTTATTTTACACAGTTTTACTTAAGGTGATTACAATAACTTACTCAATGCAAATTATACAAAGTATACAGGTATAATACGTATAGGTTAACTTTTATTTTCAAATATGGATTGCCCGAAACTCGGCTATTCATTTTGACTGCACACGAAATACGAAGAGGCTGGAAATAATGAAAGTTCTGGTTAACCTTTTGTAAATAATAGTGCAGTGATTTTCAAAGTACATTTGTACCGTTTTGTTTTTATCAAAATTTTCAACAGGTTTGATAAGCCACTGTGTATAACTTTACAGATAACTATATAAAAAGATGATGATGGTAACAAGATAAATTCTGCAGTGGGAATTTACATTCTTAAAGTGTCGAATTGAAAAGCGTCAATTCTGTTGGCGACACAGTCATGTTTAGCCCTGAGAGTTATTGTAAATACATGCGTACATGTGTTACTATACAAAGTAGCCTAACATGGTCAGATATGATATGCTCTCTTTGTCAGCGGGAGCTGGGAGTAACAGATATGTTAAAAATTAACATAGAAACAATTGAATTTACGCTTTATTTTAATATTAGTCATGCCCTTGGTGGGTGGCCTTTGCGGAAATGTCTGTGGGAATAAGTTTAAATCAATTTACGATGTAAAGTTGGTCGTATGCACAGTAAATATATGCATGTTCAGGGGATTGGTACTTTCAAGGATATTTATCAGTGTTTAAGGTTACAACATGTTAGACATGTCACTAGTTTCTGGTTTGTGATACCGTTTTAACTTAAAAAAAACCTAGCTGTTAATAGTATTGTTGGGAGATTTTTGTGAATATATTTGGGGAAATATGTGACTACACTAACCATCTGTCTCTTACTATTGATTCACGTATGGTCAGAAATTATTTTGATGTTATTTACGCTGGCGGAAAGTATATATTTACTATTATAACGCAGAAATTTATTTTTCAAGTTGGTATAACTCCGTAAAAGACAAGCGCGATCAGGAAGTGTGATTTTATTTTGACATTTATATTTTGGATGAACAAACACAAATTAGCAGACTGTGAGAGCAAATTTCAGTGTTTTTGAACTTACAATAAGATATTATGTTGTGGTGTTGTACTTTCCTACTTGTTATATGTGTGATACAAGTAGGTAGCGACTACACTCTCGAGGTAGTATGGATGGTTCCGTTTCGTTCTCACACAGAAAATGTGTTCTCCCACAATGCCTCATCGTCAGTGGCAGCGTTAGCTCTTGGACTAGAAACGATTCGTAACACCTCAATTTTACCAGATCATGAGTTAAAGTGAGTTTTTCTTCTTACTGATTTAATTAAGGTTTTCCAATTTCAATGTGTAGAAAATACGTAGATATATGGACCATCTGTACGCCACTGCCAGTAGCTTAAATAACCATAAGCTACAGGGTGAAATATAACTTTTAATCATCTGCAGGTTTAAGAATCACAAGAACCAAGGGTAGCAATTCTTGTATAGAAATGCACTGTAGACCAGTCGCCTATGAAATAGTTTTTCCTTACTTTTTTTAAAATATAAAGATGATGTTCTGTTGAGAAATGTATGGCCATATTTGCCCTAAGGTTTTGATTTCATTGACAATGGCCATTGCAAAACAGTTTTAGTATATACAATTCTTGCAATCATTTACACTTTCAGGCATAGGCTAGTTCAATTCTGTTAAAAAATCATTCCAAGTCCACGTGTACTTAGATTATCTATCTCTTACTGACATGCTAGCAGCCTTTAGAAACTACCTTCTTCATTTCCAAAATATTCCCCTTTTAACGTAACCACAAGATTCAGTCTTGAAATATACCCGTCTTGCCATCAGTCGTTTATTTTCTTCACCTGTTTGCCATCATCAGCGTCATAATACTGCTTAGTATAATTATAATAATATTTATAACTATACTTATTATGAATTCAATATCACATTATTATTACTTTAACTGTTCTATAATAATAATGATGATAATAATAATTAAAAAAGATCATCATCATTTTCGTTACCATAATAATAATATAAGTTATAATAACAGTAAAAACAACAACAATGGAGATGATGATGATGTAAATAAGAATACCAATAATAGTATATGCTATTTCTATAATATTCTGCAATGGTTTTAAATAATTTCATACCAGTATATGAAAAATGATTTCTACTCTATCATTCGAACTGCTTCTGTGTTTGTGTTTCACTTTTATTGCAAATGTCACCAAATGCGTTGCCTCGTATATAAAATAACTATCTACTGATTACAGTGTGACCCCAATAGACACGGACTGCAACAGTAAGAAGAGTATCGGGAAACTGGTGTCCTTAATGTGTAAACAAAACGTAGACGTCGTGATCGGCCCACCCTGCCCAAACGGTTGGTAACTGAAATTGTATAGTGGTTCCTTTTGTGTGTGTAAGGATTCCTTGTCTTCTGTCGTCCTGTTAACCCTATCAAAGTGACACAATCTAATTACCAAAATGTAGAGAGATTGGGTCAGTTACAGCCAAACATGGGGTCAATTACAATTAAAATGTAATTAAATGAAATACAATTACATGTACTTTAATTGATTACATTACAATTTCATTGCAGCTGTAATTAATCAAATTACATATTACATTTTTCTTTTGAACTTTATTCAACACAGAAGTAACCAAAACCACTCTAATATGTGCGATGGTTCATGCAAACGTTGTCTGCAATACAAGTGAAGAATACATTTCGCACTTGATACATCAGTCTAAAAGTAATAGTAGTTACATTTCAAGTCATATCTCTCTTTGAAATGTTAATAACCATTAACTTTAATTAGACTGATATGATATCTCCTGTCTGTGACATATTGAAATATTTAGCAATAGTTCCCAACAGTGCAAATGGTACAGAATTGCAGGTTGAACTGCCAGAGGAATTATTCACCTACAAAATCGACACATTACTTCCAATAACTTAACTTTTTGTAATTTTAAAATATCACTCAATTACACTGACCCTTTTCAAATACCTCATCCCGTGTTGTCAATGTTTGTTCGTTAAACATTACATTTGTCGATAAACAGTTTGGTTGTAGAATATTTCTCAAACTATGTAATGTGTGATATATCTTGGCATTTTTTTTTTGCAAATTTCCATGGTTGCGCTTATCTTTCCAATTCTGTCTCGGAATTTGATTAAGGAATTATGTTGCTTTTTATTTAAGTCGTTCAGCCAATTGGAGAGCTGCTGTCTTATAGAAATATACCACATATCAACTGGTTTTCCCTGGGCCAGACAGTGGATTTTCTGAAAAAGGACCTCGACACGTACATCAGATTGATGTCTCCGATGTCCTCGTTAGGTAGTTATCCTTGACCTCACTATAATTCTTTCAACATCTTTTTCCATCCAAAGCTTTTGACAGAACTCCAATGCCACGTTAAAATATTACACGAAAAAGACAACAACACAAATAATTAATACACATAAAACATAATTATACATATAAATACAATGTCATTTAAAACTTGAAAACGAAGTAATTGTTTCCAAGGTTATACCTAAAATTGCTTTAGCTTGGAACAAGATTATCCATATTTCCTTCAGGGGGACTTATGGTACAGTTTTTCTATCAAGTACGGTGGAAAAGATTTGTTATTATATCAAGCGAAGGCAGAGATTATGTAGGTGCAGCAGACGACATCAAAGACAGTATCGCAAAACAGGCTGGGCTCGGATTATCTATAGTTCATCCTTATGAGGGAGTTAAAAGAAACCCTCCGATCAAAATAATTGACGAAAACTTCAAGACTATCAAACATGAAGGACGAGGTAAACTTTACTTCCTTTTTAATACATTATTGATGACAGACAATGTCAGTTATTAGGTTAAGTATTTAGATGTTTGTCACTGCAATGTTTACATAACTTAGTGGAATTTCCTTTGAAGGGTGATTACCAAGTGAATTTGTTCATATTATTATTTTGTTTGGGCCGATGAGTTTCAAAGATACAGTGAACACAAATTTTTGCACATCGTGCACATAGAACTAATATGTCTCGAAGTAGGAGACAGACATAATTTCATCTACAACTATGCTTTTACTGACAATGATACATATTTTTTTATATATCACCAACTGTCTTTTACAAGGCAGTGTGGTCACTATAGTGAAAGATTTTACGCTCAAATGACTGTGCATCTATATAGCCATTTACGATAGTTTACTTGCATTTCGGGGAACTGAGCGCCCAATTGCTGTAACCGAACTTCTAATTTCTGTGTAATTTGCAAAACCCGCATCAAACATTGTATTCTTATTTTTATTCCTTTTGACAATAAAGCGATACTCTGTTTGATCATTTTATCATACAGTCGGTTACGGATCGGATTGGTTTGTGTTTCCATTTGTCGTGTGGCTCCGGTTTGCATTTGATAAGACTAAAGCTTTAGGGAGATTATCCATTAAACATAATTGCCTTATCTGTTCTTTATGATTATTGTGTTGACATTTTTCATAGCTCGGGGATCTCTTATATATAAATCTTTATTAGAGTCTCATCAATGTATATCACAAGACACATTCATAAACAGATTTACATTAAAATGATATACATTGCCATTCAATAATGAATTATAAGAGACTAATCATTAAAACAAAAGCACATTAGTTTACATATAAATACAAGATAAAGCCAAGGAGAAGCTGCTAATCGTTACATTAAAACCTAGTTAAATTTCACAAATGCAATAAAAAGCTGAATGTAGAAAATGGTGCTAGAGCACTAACTAAAAAATGTTTTACAAAATCATATATCACCCCGGTCAGACCGTAGATGAACTGATTAGCAACTACTTCTTGGGAGCTGTAACTTCTTGTAGCTCTTATGTTGTGTATGTGCTTAATAGTTGATCTAGTTACTATTTGGAGATGTGATTGATGTCCTGTTTCTAGCTTTGTGTGTTTGATCGTTACAGTTATAATTTTGGTAATTCCACGAGAAGACCTGAGGAAGTACATGCTGAGGGCATATGAACTTGAAATGACCGATGGAGATTATCAGTTCCTTTTTGTCGACACGAAGGTTTATTTTTTTCATATTGCGCAAAACACTTTACATAATAACCAGTCTGTTACCTAAGTTTCAGCTGAGTTTTCAATAAGTGTCACTCCATGATGCAGTAAATAAAGTTTATACATCGCTAGCGGAATAAATCCCTTAATGAGTCCTTAAGCTTTATCATGGCATAAGTATAGGTCTTTTCATCTTTAGAAAGTGTTGGTCAGGCCATTTAGTTTGCTTGGCCGAATGACATTATAACATTTTCCGCACTATGATCCTCTGTGATGCGAAATGTTTAACAGATTATGATCAACAGCATCCATCATCATTTCGTTTAGTTAGCTGATAATAGAATCTTGAGCTACATCAATAGCGACCAACTGTGGAACAAATCAGACGAATATGATACGATGGCCAGGCAAGCATTTGAAAATGTGTTGTATGTGAGTAAATACATATTTTGTATTCATTTGATTCATTCGCTTTCTTAAATGCGTACTTATTTTAATTCGTTATTTATATTTTGTTGTAAGAATGTCATCGCTTTGCGTTCTGTGATCAAAGCGGAGAGAAATATACTTTAACATAACCTGAAACTATCAAAACTTTGGTAAGGTAAAAGTTCTGTTCAAACGTATAAATTTTATTATAATTATTTTTAAATTTCTGTCAGTTTGTGCTTGGTCACAACAGTCAGGATATCGATAACTGGAAATATCCGGCATATGCAGCATACCGAAGAGTTTTTTCAAACACATCAGATATACCAAAGGCGACAGAGGTTGGTGTTCCGGCTTTTTTACTTATGACGCAAATTGCGGCCTTGAAAATCCTATCAGTACAGATAATGTTGTAAATAAGTTCTGTACTCAAGGTCTTGTTTTGACATGATCAGGTGCTGTTTGACGGTATACGAAGGAAAATACCAATTGTATTCTTTAATTTCCCAATGGTACTGAAAACTTCTATAAAAAGTAATACAAATTCTCAGTATATGTTACACGCACTTGCTAAAGTAGACCAAATAAAAATGTAGTATGACTGACCGTCATAGTGAAACCTTGTTAGGAAAGCAGTTGATTTTTTAACAGCATGAAGTTACTGTACAGTATTCTGATTCCCGTAAAATTAACTGTTTTTGATACTTGCATTTTTAAGGGTGATGGCATTTGACGGAGCCGTTGAAAATAGATTGTAATCATTTAAATTACCACTTTAATGGTAACTTGGATGAATAATTACTTGTAGCGCTAACATCACCAAGAAAGCCACAATGTGTTTCAGTTATTTGTACATAAAGGATCTTAGCGTTACTGTACATATTATAAAATTAGCGCCGTTGTTTTTTTTTTCAAATGATATTGCAAATAATAAGAAATAATGATTTTCTGACCACGTGTGTTCGAGAAGAAGCGACATAAATACGACAGAAAGGCATACGTCAATTTGTTTTAGAGTAAATAGAACACAGATCTATTATTGTACCAGTAAACTTATCATTCTATCAATAAATAAATTCAAACTGATCACAGCACTTCAAAACCTTTTATCCCGTCGTAAATATCAAAATCACTAAATAGTTAGACTTATTCTAACGTATATATGTGCATGCACATCTTTAAGAGCAATACTATATATTTAAACAGAACAGAACAGAACAGAACAGAACAGAACAGAACAGTTCTGTTCTATATATTTAAAGTAAAGTATGTGCTGAAATGTATTTAACATTTAATTACATGCATAATGTAAATGACGTTTGATAGAATAGCTGATGACAAAGCACTTTAATCAGCTTGCATATCCAAGTAAGCCGAGATACATGCTAATGTTATACTTAACCAAATTTAACTCACTATGGTGCAAAGTTCACATCTTTCACAGCTATTTCCCATTGCACCTTGTTTGTTTCCTCAACACCTTGTGTCTACAATTCATTGCATAATATTGTAAAACATTCGTAAAAAATATAATCTTCAACAAAGATAAATCTTTTTCCGAATGTTTTCCAATGTTATAAAATAAATAGGTGGAACACTGCATCGGGATAACAGCCTTGAAATATGCATACTTTGCGCCATAGTGAATACAATTTGGTCATTTACAACATTAGAGACCGGTATTTACGGAAATATGACCGTAAGTGAAAGGGTTTTCTTAGTGCACAGTGCCTTTACCACGTGACTATCACACTTTGAATTAAGTAACGGTCTGAAATTCTTTCCGAAGCTACACCAGAGAAAGTTACTTTTACCTTTTTCTGTTGATTGGTCGTTCTATATTACATGCAATGAACGGGTATTTATCGGTGTACACATTCTAATTGAAGCCAGACGAATACTCATCATATCTACACGATGCAATTCTTGTGTACGCTAAAGGCATGAACATAAGTCTGTCTGCAAATCAAAATGGCACTGGAGAGAACATCTTCAAACAAATTTCCCACATTGGCTTTAAAGGTAACTTCTCAAACATTAACTTCTAAATAAACTTTAGACAATTATTTTTCAAACATAATGTAATGACAAGTTATGTATACTTTCAGCAACAGGAACGAAACAAATTAACCAAAGACTTATTATATGTCTACCAGTTTGTCCTAAGTAAGAGTTTTGTTTTAAATGAACTACTTACTTGTTTAGGACGATCTGGAGAAATTGTGATGGGCAGTTTGGGGGACAGATTTCCAACATTCTTTGTGTCCGACATGGATAACACAGGAAAGTTTCACATGGTTGCAACTGTGGAGTATTTTATAAAAAAGAACGGGGGATATAGACGGGTATGTTACCAGAACTATGTTTTGTTTATAAGCGGCGGGACGCGGGTATACTATCGATGTTTCTATTGTGCGCTGTATTGCTAAACAACTGAAAACATAACCCATGACCGCACCTTATTTTCACATGAGAGAAAAAGCCGACAACATTTCATTATTGTCACCTGCTGAAGCAATTCACAATTATAATTTAAATTTTGGTGTAATATTGTCAAATGCTGTAAGATGTGGATGTATTTCAAAAACTTCAAATAGAATTTCAAGTCACTATCGAATACCTTTAGTGTTATGTTGTAAAAGTTATTTTTCTTTAGAACTCTACATACGATGTTATACGCTGGGGAAACGGTTCAACATCAGTGAATGACACATATCCACCAGACACCCCGCGTTGTGGATTCTATAACGAGAAATGTCCTGACATTACTACACAGTCTTTGATTAGTGCACCAGGTAAAAGTTAACTCTTAATTAACAAGGTTACTGTTAATTAGTAGACGCTAATGTATCAGTGTCCTATATACTTGTTACTATTGTACCGTTTACATTTGTACATGACCACAAGCTCATTAACTAGTTATTTGTATGTATATATGTTTTAGTTTTCTTGTTGGTTCCGGATAGTCCATATGTCCAGTTCAGTTATGATAGGGTTCGGGAATAGTGCAAGATATAGAACGCATCCCGTTCCGGAGACACCCCTGGTTCTTTAGCATTCCCGGTGTAAAGCATCGATACATCGGACCTAGGTTTTAGGTCTCATCCGAAAGACCAGTATCTAATTAATGTTAGTGGAGGAGCAGGGGATCGAACTTGCGATCCATCGATAACAAGTCCAGCGTGTTAACAACTAGACCACTGATCCGCTTCCTAATTATTCATGAAAACTTGAACCTATATATAGGTTCGTGGTGAAACGAAATGAGAAATTACATTGTCCTGTTTAGTATGCATTTCAGCTTAGAAAAGTATGATTATATTGCTTCACCTCTGTCTGATATGCGAATCATATTCACGTTTGCAAGTTCAGCCAATAATATCACACTTATCATAAGGTTAAGAGTTTCCGATCAGTTACGTTATGATTTTAATTAATATCCACGTACGTGCTGATCCTGTAGAGCGCTGCCTAATGACACGAACCACTTACCTTTAGATATAACTATCAAACTTTAAACACACAGCATTGCCTATATTCCTTTGTATCCAATCTTGCCAAATACAAAAAATAAATTCACTTGTAAAGATGATGTCATATATACAAAACAGATTACCTGTGTATAGATGTTGATATTTCTTACCTGTTTTTAGGTGTCCTTTAAGGACATCTAATTCTGGAGTTTCGATTAATGTATAGTATTAAAGAGTGTTTATCAAATGCAAACATCTTAATTAAAAGCAGACGATACGTCGTCATCTGTTCTTGATGCAATTCATGTTGTACTTAAAACGCCTTTTCAAAAAACAGAACGTAGACATACTTTAAGCCGTCATAAAAAATCTACCGTCACTGCCTGGCCTGTAACGCCGGGTATCTGTATTATTAACCGACAATCATCGCTTAGATGGATTTGAAAAAAAATTATGTGAAAAATTTTAAGTCTTTAGCTACCTCTTCAATGGTATACATCATATAAATCACAGTGCATGGGTAATGCCATTCTTTGGTCATGAACAGTTTTATTTGGGACTTGTTCATTGTGTTTTAACTCTTAAATTGGAATAGATATCTAAATTTTGGAATTGATTTAGCATATGGTGTTACTAGTTTCAGAGAAGAGCAATGATGTGGTGATTGTATCAGTTACAGTGGGATCTGTCACATTGATCTTTACAGCTCTTTTCTTTGTATACAGGTAAGGGACGTCCGTACACTGTATAACCATTTTCAAGAACACAAGAATCATGCTTTACTTATAAATAAGGTGGTCACGTAATCAGTTTTGAAATAATTGATTACTTACATTTCTTCGTATTTTTGTGATAACTTCAAACGGAGAGTCTGAGATTAAAACGATTAGTGTTTCATATATCAATGGATTCTGGAACCGAAACAGTTTTGCTGATAGATATTTGATAACGTCATCATGTGAAATTGTAGGACAGACACAACATTTGTCAGACAAATATTTAAAATACAAACGTACATACCTATAACAGCTCATGTTACTTTTTGAAAATACTAAACGACTATCTCGTATGATTCATTAAAAACATTTCGTGTTGCATGAATATGTGATGTGTCATTTTTCCTTGTTCCGTTATATTTACACAGATGGTGGAAAAAGGAGAAAGAGCTGCAAAGCATGTCTTGGAAAATCAACTTCAACGATCTCGACTTCAACTTTGAAGTTCCACAAAACACACAAGCTTCAGTTGTAAATATTTCCTTGTAACTTTCGAATGATTGTACTGATGAAACATTTAAATGTTCCTTTGCAAATAGAGTGTAAATATACAAAAGTCAGGAAGCATAAATGGGTACACTGAATTTCCATGACGGGGACACAATACTGTTTAATATTACGATAAGAATATCTATTAAGCTAAGTTGTTTAATAGAAAGGTCGCATTAATAAATGCACTTAAATTTTCCCAATAATATTGTCTGTACTTTGTTGTTAAATTTGAGTATTTAGCTTGAATTAAAGCGATTTGAACTTACAGTTTCACATCAAAATACCTTTAGTAGTCCGGAAGTGAACGGTAGTCTTAAAAATTTTTGGATTGTGTCATCTTTTTTCATGGATTTCCTAATATCGTAGTGTGCCGTTCTCGATAGCTCATCTTGAGGATGCTATAGTTGTAAAATGTCAAAAAGCTGGCATTTGGTTCAAGAAATGTGTAAACGTGCTCAAAACTATCTATAACTGAAATATCTGTCTAGATGTTTAGAATTATATTTCCAATTTCTATCGCAATCACCAATGTGCCGACTAACGTCAAACGTATTCGCATTAAAGTTTCTCGAATATTTGATGATAAAATACGCTGGTGTCATGTTTTCTTCTTACTTTTACGTATTTTTGTGACTTATCTTTCTATTTCAAAGAATCGATCAAGAACGCTTATGAAAAAGACACGATTCAGCATGGAAGAAGATAGCCCGGTGATCAGGGGAAGAAGTGTCAGTGACTTTGGGACCCCTGTCATGAACGATTCTAGTAGAAAACACGAGTCAACTACCCCAGTATATAAGTTCAAGAGGAGGAGTGAAGCCAGTAGCCCGGTTGGTAGACATGCTAAAAAGAGCGTGCCGAGAAAAACACGCAGTGGTTTTTCCACTGCAGATATGATTATGCGAGGTGGAAATTTCTACACGACTGTAGCGTCATATAAGGAGGAGCTTGTAGCTGTAAAGATGGTTACAAAGAAAGAAATCAATATGGACAGATATTTCTTGTTACAGATGAGAAATGTGAGACTTATTTTAATTGCTTGCATAGACATGCATTATAACTATTTTTGGAAGTAATTTACTTAACAGTAAACATTTTCAATTAAATTGATGGTTACAGCTTTGATTGTTTGCTTGTTCAGATGATATTTTAAAGGGCAGCTGCGAACTACAATGTCAGATTTCAAATCTAATCAAAACTTCTGTAGTAACGGAGGTAAATATATCATTCATTATTTGTATCAATGAAATCCTACAATGTCATTGCTTGTTCGTCTTTATACCTACCTAGAATATTTAAATCTAAACAAGCTGTTTACATATTTACTTGCACTGTTTCAGCTTCGAGAGCTTCAGCATGCCAACTTAACAAAGTTCATCGGAGTTTGTACAGCACCTGAAACGGTTTGCATTGTCAGAGAATATTGCACTAAAGGCAGCTTGCAGGTACATACCTTTGCTTCTTCTAACCACAATTTTATCGACTAAAAATCCACTGCTTTCTGGGAAAAGTTGGTCCCAACACATACACCTTGGCCATATCAACGATTGTTTCATACACATATAGCTATGTAATTTACCAACACAATGGAAATGTCATTCTTTTTCGTGCCACCAGAAACCAGTAGAAACGGAATCGAGGCTTGTTGCTTTGTTATAGCCATTAAAACGGGTGAGTTAGATATGAAGTTCGAAACGAAACTGTTTCTCAAAGTCAGAAAAATATCTACAATGTTTAGTTTTATGCATATGTTCATCTGTAAGAATGAATACAGTTTGTTTTTTTGTAGGACGTCATTGAGAACAAAGACATTCGCCTCGACACCATGTTTAAACTATCTCTCGCAGCCGACATTTGTCAGGTAATGTATTTATTTAAATTTGATGTACTGAAACATGTCTCTTACATGTGATACTCTTGAGTAAGGTTTGAGAAAAGACGTAGTGTATCTTTGTATTTATCATTACTTTAATGTAAAACATAGCCTATTCTTTAAAGCTAGTGGGTATTTCATATTGAAAGTATCTGAGTTGAATAGAACTAACTAATTTTATTCGTTGATATCAAGGTTTAAAAAGTTGTGTGGTTGCTCTTGTCATCCATCGTTTCTTGAAGGTGTTTACCTACACGTCAGAAAGATATAATGTCGTTTTATGAGAGGAAAAACTTGCATACAAGAAAGTATGTTTATGTTTCATTACAGGGCCTGGATTATCTACATAAAAGTCCAATAAAAGTCCATGGTAACCTTAGAAGTGCTAACTGTGTGATTGACAGTCGCTGGGTCTGTAAACTCACAGACTTTGGCATTCAGAAGTTCCGGGCTATTCAAGACTCCGAGGAAATGATGGGAGAAACGAATTTTTACTCAAGTATAATTCATTTTTTCTCTACATAACGTCCACTACGTGCTTGTTAAAATGTATCAAACATATATTTTACACCCATGGAAAACATTCAACGTTTCAGTTTAGAACTGTTGGTATCTTTTTAAAAGTGCTTGAGGAGCCAAAGCTTGGCTTCGCTACAGAATATAATTTATCCCGATACACAAAGAGTTGTTACTCGTACGTGAATATGTCTATGTTGTTTTTATGTTTGTCGCTATTTTTTTATGCTTTTTGGTGCACGTGAATAAGTATAGCTTGTTTATAGCTTATCTTTGCCTGTTTTGGCAGCTTACTCTCTTCACATGTAAATCAATTGCATAGGCTATTATTTATAGTATTTACCGTTTGAAAAAGGTATGGTTAAAGACTGTTAGTTAAATCTTTTCATTGAAGGCATTGAAAAATGAACACATTTATTTAAACTCTGTTTGTTTTAGGATTGTATTGGACGGCTCCAGAAGTACTGAGAAAGCTCCTGAAGAGCGAAACATTCGAATGTACACACCAGTCAGATATCTACTCGCTTGGAATGATTTTCAAGGAAGTTGTTTGTGATTCAAAAGCTTACGGCGCAGAATCTCATCTCAAACCTAAAGGTTTCTTGTTATACTTATACTGTTTATGTGTTCATTCAAAACGAAGTAGTTTAAAGAAACATATACATTTAATATCTTTGCTAAGAACATAATCGCTATAAATAGAACTGTTTTGATAAAATGCTTTGTTGCAGTTGTTGGTAAAACATTTGAGTTTCTTTTTGTTTTGTTTCATTTAACTAAAAAGAAGTTATTGCAATTTCTGTAAGTAGTCAATGTCATAGTGTTACTTTTGTTTGACCTAACATTTGTTTCATTTGTTTGACTTTAATTTTTTCTGGTTGACATGTATACTTAGTTTAAACGTAGTTAACTACTAATATCAAAGGTTATGAACGTTTTAATTCAATCTCTTGTTTCAGAAATTATTACAAAAGTA
Source organism: Saxidomus purpurata (assembly GCA_022818135.1). NCBI lineage: Eukaryota > Metazoa > Mollusca > Bivalvia > Venerida > Veneridae > Saxidomus > Saxidomus purpurata. The sequence goes on along the minus strand of JAFMSR010000010.1, from coordinate 18,201,093 downwards.
GCTTTTCCAGAAAGCACTGAGGATATTTTTCGGCCTTACATAGACACCAGTAGCCTGAGTGCAGACATTCGACAGACCAACATTGAATATCTGGTACAGAGATTATTGGCCGAAGACCCGGATGCGCGACCAAATATAAAAGCTACAATTCGCATGTTGAACAAAATTAACCCATTTAAGTAAGCATTACGATATAAAAAAATCAACAAAGTCGTAAATTTCCCTGATTACTTTAATCACTGGTCCTTGTTGCTTAAGAATGGATAAAACTGCTTGTTACAATTTATATAAACCTATTCTCTGTGTGATTCGATGCAAAATATCTGTATAACTTTCACTATGTTTCCTTTAATGAATGCCGCGTAGTTTCCATTGTTACAGCGAGTTGATGTGCCTTAGTCAATTAGGATACAATTGATTTCCCTGTCTCTAATAATTTTGAAAATGCAAATCTAGAAAAAATTTTGGTATGTCTTTCAATCTTTTCAACTTCCAGCTAGGTTATTTTCAAACCTTTTTGACATACATCAACACATGTAGCTAAAAGATCAAGTGTTATGAAAAACCTGATGTGAGCCTTTCATTCGACGCGTATTGTGTCTATCATGGTCTTTCTAATGAATGTGTATTGCTTCAATTGAATATTTCGTTTTTAAATTTGCTGGCATTATAAAAGTTTCAATAATTCAATTGACTTGGTAAACGATTGTTTATTTTTTATAAATCGCCACCAGTATGAATTATATCACTTAGAAACAGCAAACAAATGCAGTGTCTATGAGGATTTATGTAGATATGTTTGTTACAAAATCTATTCGAAAACTGTGACAAAAGTAACACACTTTGAAATGAAGCATTACATGTTTCCATTTTGAAACAAGCGTTAAATTTGACAAAGTAATGGGCCCACTTTTAGTGTTTACCACACATGTTTAGAATTTGAACATCAATTAAACAGTGTAATTTCTTGTTTAATGTTAACAGGTTTCGTACAATTATTGAACACCATTTGTATGATGTGATAAATTCATATATTATTCACTTTCGGAATACTCAGCGCGCACTACTGGATTTGATAATTTCTTAGGTAAAGGAGAACTTTGTTTTACATCACAAGTATTCCGAGTGCTTCGAACTTGTTATTACTTAATCATATATTCTTGCAATATGCTAGAAACCTCGCCAATAAATACCAGTTTAAAAACTGTTTTTAAATGTTATCAATTTTTCTTTCTAAAATAGTTAAGATTCAAAGACATATGGCTAGAAAGATTTAAAGGCTGAGTCTGTGATAGTCTGTAAATTATTTTGAAATTATTGTAGTTTATGCAGCTTTGTACGTATGATTCTAAATTACCAATTATGTATTTGCAACAAACCTAAAATAAAATATGTCTGCGCTCATATGATAAGTCACTTTCCAGAGAATCCTGACGCCGCCTAAGAAAAATGTTATTCTGTATTATTCTATATTGATATGCCCTCTAGTTATACTGCTGTTTTTTTTATTAGTTTTATACTGTTTTCTTACTACTTGTTTTACTTGTGTGATGTTTTTAAAAAATGTTTTACGGTTAGTTTATAGTTTAGTTTACTTAATACTTATTTAGTTTAGCTCGATTGTGAAGAAAGATTGAAGCTTATTGAGTCACTCTAGAGTCCGAAAACCATTACTGGTACCATATGAGGAGGTACAGTCGTCACCCCTGTGGGGCTCGAACCCACAACCTCCGGGATGAGCGGCGGACACCTCAACGATTTTTACTGTAACGAAGATTATTTGGCATGTAACAAAGTCAGCTAAGGATTTGAGGCAAACAAAACTTACATGTGTTGCATCAATTGTTACTAAAATATTTATTTGTTTCATAGGAAAACAAGTGTTATTGACAATATGTTAGCGCTTATGGAGAAATATACAAACAGTCTAGAGGAAGTGGTAGCAGAAAGGACGTCACAAGTACAAGAGGAAAAGAAGAAAACAGAAACGCTGCTCTATAGCATTTTACCAAGGTATCGGACATCAGATAACCATGTATGTTCGCACAGTCGGACATCAACAATTAACCAAGTGTGTTCGCACAATCGGACATTAGTTAACCATGTATGTTCGCACGTTCAGCCATCAGTTAACCATGTATGTTCGCCCAATCGGACATCAGTTAACCATGTGTGATCGCACAATCGGACATTAGTTAACCATGTATATTTACACATTCAGACATCAGTTAATTATGTATGTTCGCACAAATATGTAATTTCTTGTATTTGTTTTAGTTAAGTAAAGGCCTATCAGTAACTAAGATGTTTTAGTTTTCTCATAAACTAATTTGCCAGAGAATGACTCAATAACTTTGTAAGCATAATATGTGAACAAATATATGTCATATATGGCCAGAGTATGATAATTAATTATACAGGAAAGTTGCGGATGAACTCAAAGCTGACAGAACAGTTCAAGCAGAAGCATTTGATACAGTGACGATATATTTCTCTGATATTGTGGAATTCACTAGACTTTGCAGTGAGAGTACACCACTTCAGGTAAGTTACACACAATATAGTGTTAACACTGTTAGGTAAGTTACACGCAATATAGGGTTAACACTGTTAGGTAAGTTACACGCAATGTAGTGTTAACACTGTTAGGTAAGTTACACGCAATATAGGGTTAACACTGTTAGGTAAGTTACACGCAATGTAGTGTTAACACTGTTAGGTAAGTTACACGCAATCAAGGTCTTTCAATGTGGTCGCCCCTCTATTGCTTACTCGATCTTGTCTCGGTTATCGTTTTTCCTGGAAGCGTTTCCCTCTTTCCGTTGACGCAATGTAGTGTTAACACTGTTAGGTAAGTTACACGCAATGTAGTGTTAACACTGTTAGGTAAGTTACACGCAATGCAATGTAGTGTTAACACTGTTAGGTAAGTTACACGCAATGTAGTGTTAACACTGTTAGGTAAATTACACGCAATATAGTGTTAACACTGTTAGGTAAATTACGCGCAATATAGTGTTAACACTGTTAGGTAAGTTACGCGCAATATAGTGTTAACACTGTTAACAACTAAAATCGCAAAAAAGATAGGCAATAATTATCTAATATTACGAACAAGGAGATATAAACCTGTTCTTATTGAATGATTTGGTTTTTAGAAAATTGAATGACTGTATAAGCTGAAATGTAATTCATTTACTGATATGCTTTGAGAGCAACTGGTTACTTAACAGATCCTGTTAATATCGTGTATGTTTAGCTACTCTGTAGCATACGGGTTTCACTTATACGCGCGCCAGAATATTGCAAACTTACTAAATATTGCACATGAGATAGTATAAGACTTTTCTTGTTTACGACCTGGCTGCATACACATTAGAGATAAGTTACAAACTAACGCATGAAAGACAGTTTTACGGTATAAGCTTATGTTAAGCTACTAGTATTATAACCAGTTTTTCTTTCAGATTGTTGAGCTTTTGAATGCGTTGTACTCCATGTTCGACGACATCATAAGTTACTATGATGTATACAAGGTAACTGTCCACAAATATTACGTTAATACAACGCAAACATTAGTATATGAATATGCAATTTTAACTATGAATTTCATTGCGCTTAAATTTCCTTAAGCTCGTTAATTCTACATGTAAATGTAAAACGGCTTTCCTCAAAGAAAGCGAAATTCTGTAAAATTACTAGATCATCAAGTAATAATATCTGGTACAATTCCATAATATGTACTTAGGCGTGCTTATGTGGAAACTGTTATTAAATTTCAGATTATGTCTTTGTATAACCGGATTTAGTAGTTGTACATACCGTGAACAAGATCACGTATGAAACACTGAAGAAGTTAGCTTTTGTATCCTACTTTACAGCTAAATCAGACTGGTCACATTTCGCCATCAATGTATCCTAAAGTACAGTCATAGGTCCTCTGTCAACAAAACTATACATGTTGTGTTTGGAACCAAATACGACCATCGTTTTCAGTGAGCAAGACCCAGAAACAGTTTCAAAATGTTCGTTCAGTTATTCTAATTTACATGGATAAACAGCTTTTCTCGAAAATTAGACTGAAACCCGTTTCAGGTGTCTTAATTCTTTCTGAACAAAATCCAAATGTCTAAAGTAAACATTCCTGTAAAGGAGCTGGTCCAGCTTCGATTGCAACCAAAATGTAAATACAAATTGGTCAAATGTATTGATAAATTATGTTTGTTGTTAGGTGGAAACTATCGGCGATTCTTACATGGTTGCCAGTGGACTTCCAGAGAGAATCGGAAACCTTCAGGTAAAGGAAATAGGACTGATGGCATTACACATACTTCAGAGTGTCATAACATTCAAAATACCACATCGACCTGGTAAACAGCTCAGAATTCGTATTGGTGAGTAGATTTTATCGCATTAGTGTATATCCCATAATAATATCCAAACACAAATTGAGATAAAAATACCGCACGGAACCAGTGTTTAAAACACATTGAATATCTCTGCTAGTTTGAGTTCGCCAGAACATATATTGAAATGAACTTTATAGAAAGTGTTTTTATCAGCAAGCAGGTTGCAAACTGACAAGCTAGCAACGCTGGAGGTCCGATCATTGAAAAACGTTCTCGTTTATCAGTGCAATTCGAAAACCACTGTCAAATGAAAGATTGTCAAAGAGTTAGTTAACCTTAACATAATAAAACAGTGATAACAGTGCCACTGACCGTTCCAAGGCGGTGCCCCACTGTGTTCCTTTAATTGTTCGTTTTGTCCTCGTGTGTTTGCTTTGTATGCTAGTGTGTGTTGGTAGTGTATATGTGTGTGTGTACATGATTGTGTGTGTGTGTGTTTGTGTGTGTGTGTGTGTGTGTGTGTGTGTTGGTGGTGTGCACTTCTGGGTGCTGTGGGGTTCGTTTTGGGGAGGCTGCGTTTTTGGTACGTGGCATTCCCTGTTTGATATTATTTTTGTTTTCATCAAAGATCTTATGTTTTATTTTGTGCAAAGATATCTAAAACACATAATTACTACACATGAAAACACCTACGTCAAGACGGTAAATGAAAATCAGATGTTAATATTTAAACCGTGTATATTTTAAGTAATAGAATGTTATATTCTAAGTAATTTCACAAATATTTTTTATACTCCTAACACCAGTGTTACAAAAACAATTTAAGGGCCAATAATAACCTTGACATTGTTATCATAAGTATCTATTAGACAACAATATGGATTACGAACAATTTAGACAATATAAACAAAATATGATGAATCCTCTATGCGTACCGGAAGCACCGGTCTGTAGCATAGTTTGTCTCATCTATTTCATCAAACATTGGTAAAAATTAGCTGTGAAAGACATAAATTTATAGTTACAAACGTGAGTAAAATTATCTCAGAATTGGTAAATATCATATCAATGTATATATCAGGCCTTCATACTGGCCCTGTGGTGGCAGGCGTAGTTGGTCTGACGATGCCGAGGTACTGCCTGTTTGGAGATACGGTCAATACCGCTTCTAGGATGGAATCGACTGGTGAACGTAAGTATTCATAGCTTCTTGGCACGTGCATGTGTCTGTGTAAACTTAAGAAAACACATGATAATAAATGTAAATGTCATATCTAATGTTTAAAGTGGAAGAGCTAAGTAAATTTAGGTTTCTGTAATAGCATGTTTCTCATATTTCGCACTGCCTAATAACTACCTAATAGTACCTTGTTCAGCTTATAATGCAGTTTAAACTGTGTTTTAAGGTGAATGATATGAAACATTACTGTTATTAGATTTTCTAAGAAACCATTTTTCAATTTCTTGTGTTTAGGAAATTAGGTAATACTTCTCATCTTGCAAAGGATTCTGTAAAACTACATTTGAAACCAATGTTGAAATTTAATTTTTTTGTTCTTCGATAGTTTTGTAAACTTTAGCTCAATTTCCGAGTCAAAATCTCGAACCTGAAAAATTCTTGATTAAAAGCTTACTGAATATTTGAGACATTTAAAAATATTTTTAAGGTGGAAACCGGATTCTCTTTGAGTTTATTTAAACTCTAAATCAAACCATAACATAGTAAATACCCCATGGAGGGCTATCCAATGGTAGCATAAATACTTCAAAAACCTTTATATGTTTTATGAAAATCCCCCGCTAAAATTCATTTTTCAAAATGGCCAAAATGGATGTAAACAAAACTATTTAATTTGATATTTTGTGATGCAGAATGTTTACAAATTTATACAAATGCCAGTCGGATCATCGGTACACTTTTATGTACTGGTACAATTTTGGCTAATGGCCGACTAATTAGTTTGGTAAACAAAAAGTGCGGTCAAATAAAAGTCAGATGTTTTACAATGACATAAATACATCCAAATCTACAAAATACAAAGTTTTGGTACCAGCACCGGTTTCCATATTTAACATAGTGTAAATGAGGAACAGATAAGTACAGAATTTGTTAACTGAACTGGATCATAAGTCATCCCTGGTTTCATCAAAATGAACGATGAACGGGTATAATATGCAAGTACGGGTATAACACAAAAGCTGCTTTGAAGATTATATATAAAACCGAATGCGCATTCAGGAAAGAGATTTTAATAAGCTGTAAAGCTGGATGCTGTTTCTAAATGTATTGTATTTGTTCATGCTTTGGTTAATGAATACATAATGTTCAAACTAAAACACATTTTAAACTCAAAATATTTTTTCTGATATTATTGCATGTATATAATTAGACAATTATTTAGGTCTTGCTTATGTATTACACAAACACTGACAATCTTATTTCAGGAAGTTTTAATATAGTGTTATTGACATATACGTACTTCTTAAATAATCATCTTTCGACAAGGGTTATGTTCATTGATTCAGTCTGTTTTCCGTGCAAATGATAGCCTTAAGACATTTATTCTGTTTTGAAACATTTTATGACAGTATACTTTAGCAAGTTTCCGGGAGAAAGAGATATAGCCTTTTAAGCAAGCAGTTAGAAAAAAGTATTTCCGTGGAATCAAATTATCATAATAAGTTGTGTATTTTAAACTCATAATCGTTTTATGATACTTTAAATACATAGGTTACATCTTCAAAACGCACTGCCACATCAAAATCGACACAAATTTGTGATTTAAAAGACATCACAGATAGTTTTAATTTGCGATCACATTACAAAATAATTTATACAAAGTAGCAGCAGCAGATAGATAGATAGATACGGAATCAGAGTTCGAGCAAAAATCCACCTTCACATTACTGTGTCCATATTGTTTTATTAGTCACATTTGCTTTGGTATCAAAGGAAAATTGTGTCGTATTTTATAGTTTACAACTGAAAACTTTTGTAATGCCCCTAATATATCGATTACATGTCCAACTATCTGATCGATTACATGTCCAACTATCTGATCGATTACATATCCAACTATCTGATCGATTACATGTCCAACTATCTGTTCGATGACATGTCCAACTATCTGATCGATTACATGTCCAACTATCTGTTCGATGACATGTCAAACTATCTGATCGATGACATGTCAAACTATCTGTTCGATGACATGTCAAACTGTCTGATTGATTACATGTTCAACTATCTGACAGATTACATGTCCAACTATCTGATCGATTACATGTCCAACTATCCGTTCGATTACATGTCCAACTATCTGATCGATTACATGATCAACTATCTGATCGATTACATGATCAACTATCTGATCGATTACATGATCAACTATCTGATCGATTACATGTCCAACTATCTGATCGATTACATATCCAACTATCTGATCGATTACATGTCCAACTATCTGTTCGATGACATGTCAAACTATCTGATCGATTACATGTCCAACTATCTGTTCGATGACATGTCAAACTATCTGATCGATGACATGTCAAACTATCTGTTCGATGACATGTCAAACTGTCTGATCGATTACATGTCCAACTATCTGATTGATTACATGTTCAACTATCTGACAGATTACATGTCCAACTATCTGATCGATTACATGTCCAACTATCTGTTCGATTACATGTCCAACTATCTGATCGATTACATGTTCAACTATCTGAACGGATACATGTCCAACTATTTGATCGATTACATGTCCAACTATCTGATCGATTACATGTCCACCTGTCTGATCGGTTACATGTCCAACTATTTGATCGATTACATGTTCAACTATCTGATCGATTTCATGTCATACTATCTGATCGATAACATGTCCAACTATTTCGTCGATTACATGTCCAACTGTCTGATCGGTTACATGTCCAACTATCTGATCGATTACATGTCCAACTATCTGATCGATTACATGTCCAACTATCTGATCGTTACATGTTCAACTATCTGATCGATTACATGTTCAACTATCTGATCGATTACATGTCCAACTATCTGATCAGTTACATGTCTAACTATTTGATCGATTACATGTTCAACTATCTGATCGACTACATGTCCAACTATTTGATCGATTACATGTTGAACTATCTGATCGATTACATGTTCAACTATCTGATCGGTTACATGACCAACTATTTGATCGATTACATGTTCAACTAACTGATCGATTACATGTCCAACTGTATGATCGGTTACATGTCCGACTATTTGATCGATTACATGTTCAACAATCTGATCGATTTCATGTCCAACTATTTGATCGATAACATGTCCAACTATCTGTTCGATGACATGTCCAACTATCTGATCGGTTACATGTCCAACTATCTGATCGATAACATGTCCAACTATCTGATCGATTACATGTCCAACTATCTGTTCGATTACATGTCCAACTATCTGATCGATTACATGTCAAACTATCTGATCGATGAAATGTCAAACTATCTGATCGATGACATGTCAAACTATCTGTTCGATTACATGTCTAACTATCTGATCGATTACATGTCCAACTATTTGATCAATTACATGTCCAACTATCTGATCGATTACATGTCCAACTGTCTGATCGGTTACATGTCCAACTATTTGATCGATTACATGTTCAACTATCTGATCGATTTCATGTCATACTATCTGATCGATAACATGTCCAACTATTTGGTCGATTACATGTCCAACTATCTGATCGGTTACATGTCCAACTATCTGATCGATTGCATGTCCAACTATCTGATCGATTACATGTCCAACTATCTGATCGTTACATGTTCAACTATCTGATCGATTACGTGTTCAACTATCTGATCGATTACATGTTGAACTATCTGATCGGTTACATGTCTAACTATTTGATCGATTACATGTTCAACTATCTGATCGATTACATGTCCAACTATCTGATCGATTACATGTTGAACTGTCTGATCGATTACATGTTCAACTATCTGCTTGCAGCTTTGAAGATTCACATCAGTCCATACACAAAAGCTATTCTTGAATCGTTTCCAAACTTCGTTGTTGAGGAAAGGGGCCTTATTTCAGTGAAGGTAAGTCATTTTATAGTAAGGGACAAACATTACGAACAGCAAAAGCCCTGTACTACTTTTCTCATCTTTTATTTCTGAAATGACAAACGCTTATTTACAAATTATACAGCGATCCATGCAAATTTGTGTGCAATATTTTAAAGTCCCGAAATGTTTATGTTCATCAAAGCATATAGCAGTTAATGTAACTAATCTCTCTTTTATTTATGAACACCGTCTCTGATCTAAATACGCTTTCCATACGCCTTTATTTTAAATACTATATGCATGTTATGGAAATTAACATTTACCGATATATATTTGACTAGGGAAAGGGAACGATGTTTACGTACTGGTTAACTGGCACCCGAAATGATATAGGTTCTGCACAAGGTTCAACTCCGCAGATGAGCCGACTGATCGATCCAGGATATCGGGAATTACGGCGTCATAGTGAACCGGTCTTTCATGGAGGAAAGCGTTTCACTAGCCATGACAATCAACGCCACGCAAACGGAGAATTTCAAGAATTAAAGCACAAGTTGTCGGAGGTCCATGGAAAAAATGGCACAAATAAATACAGTCTTAAAACTGTGGACGAAATTGAAAGAAAAATAAGTTTTGCCGATTCTGGCATCAGTATGGACAAAGGATCAGACGATAGTAACGGTTATGAAAAAATTGAGCTTACTTCAAAGAGCGATGGACCTGAGCAGCTCTTGTTACCATTGAGTTCCAAGTACTTAAATCATAGCAATGGTGTGCCAGCTTTGTGCGTGATAGAGATGAGTGCTAAGAAAGGTGGACAACATGACAACTTCCTAACCGAGACATCTTCAGACAATGTTCCTGATAAGGGTTCCACGGAAAGAGCTCATCTCAAAATCGACAACCATTTAGATAACATTAGCGAACACAGCGAATATACAAACAATGAAGACGAACCTGAATTGCTGTCGGAAAAAAATAGAAAAAATAGCAAACAAATGACAAATATCATTGCATCAGTAAGGCTATAGCATATGTGTCGTCATCTTGTGTAACTATTGCATAATCACCTTTAAGTCAGAGTGACTAGTTTTTGCTTTTAAAGTCCCAGGATCACTTTGATTTTACTGATATAGAAACATAACTATATTGATAGGATAATGATAGAACCATGTTCTATTCACTCTAAAACAATGTTTACATATGTCTTTCTTTAGTATTCACGTTATTTCCTCAAAAAAGGGTTGTTAGAAAGCCTTTCTTTTTGTTGCAATATCATTAAAACAATACTGTGCTATGTTTCTGATATGAACTTATTGATTTAAAAAGCAAAGAGAGATACTTGTAAATTTGATCCTGTGACTTTTAATCAATTGCATGAAAGACCGATGTTTTATTTAACCAGAAAACGTGTCGTTTATGAATATTTTGTATATTTGTATGTTGATTTCTCTGTATTCATTTATTCACTAAATTATATTAGAAATGTGAAAAATATCTAGCCTCCTATTAAGGCACCAATATTCAAAATAAATCAAACTCCATTGGAAAGCAGTAAACTTATCACATCAGAGAACAGAATCAATTGTTTTATAACTGTGTATTTAACTAGTCATCATTAGAAATTTCGGCAGTATCATCCAGTATTTGTTCAGTTTCGCTTAAGATTAGCTTCGAAAATTCGTTCGATGATTGTTACCAGTGTCACATTTATTTGTGATGCACTTTAGTGTTTGATTTCTATTCTGGGTAAACGTATTTTAATTCTTATATCAGAGAATTTTAATATTCTTAACAAAAACTGCAGTGTGACACTGATTTAAATTTGAGCTATATTATTTTTTATATACCGATATGCCTTTTTTTAAAGATAACTTAACTGTACTGAGACGTATTGAAACAAACAAGTTGATTTCAAATGGAATCGGTTTGATATACAGTGTGTTCAAAATAACAAATCAAAATGATGTTAACGTCTTTTATATACAAATATATACATGTGCAAGCATCTCACACTATATGACCTTTTGGTATATTTGCAGTCACCAAATAAAATATTTTGTGCTTACTACATATGCTATTAAACCACTTCTGACCTTTAGAAACATCTACGCGCAATTCAAAGACTGCAACATATTTAGGCTCATAGAAATAGTTACATACTATATAAAATCATATTATGAGACTGGAAGTGGCTGTCAAGGCATTTAGTTGCCTAGTTTTTATTATTTATCCTAGTTTCATCCTTATATATGCAAAAACAACACAGTTTAAAATATGTCAGATTAAACGAAATAAATGGTTACTCTGCACAGAACTACAGGAGACCGCATGTATTCAATTATCTGTTTATTTTTATACCACTACAATTATTAAGAAAAACCTTTAACTTCTGCGAAATGTGACATAGAGATGTCAAAAGATGTTGGCTACATACAGTACTCAGAATAAATAGATAAATAAATAGATGGTATCATAACAAACATAACAAATGTATATCAAACATATCACGTTAACTTAAAATTATTTGGTACAGAAACTCAACCGAGACATTTTTTATCCGAGGTCATAGTACAGGGGTAGACGGAATATTCCAGCTCAGTGTTTCCTTTATAAATATGGAAAGCATTAAAGAAAGTGGGCAAACGTTCTGTACGGGAAAGGAGTGAAGGACTAAAGATAAATCGTAAACGTACCGGTCTTTTGAAAATGTCCTGTTTAGATTCATAAAGTGTTGGTCAATGTTTTGTTTCTTTTGTTACGAAAGAACGTGTTATGTTTTATGACAAAAAAACATTCGCGTTACTTCAAGAGAAACGGTAAAGTAACTTAAACCATCATCCCTGAAACGAAATGCACCATTTTACACCCACATGCAATCATTTCTTAGCGAAATATGTTTTAATTTTAATAAATGAACCCAATAAATTAATCACCCACAAGTGTAAGGCGATACACTGCATTTCAGAAACGATTTTATGTGCCTCTAATATGCTAATACAATTAACATAATTGGCCTAAAGTCGGTAATTTACTATGTTCAAACTTGATGGAAATGTTGTCAGTTCATGTACTGTTGTTAAAATCACATGGCCAAATGTTTCAGAGTAGGGCAACTTTTCCGTATAATTACACAAAGAAAGCAAAAAGTATGTTATGAAACATGACAACAATTCCATACCATTATCAGTGAGCTTCTGAAATAACCGAGTTCCTGTGGAGCCACCAAAATCTAGGTGCAAAGAATGTACTAGAAAGTTACAGGTAAATTCATGGTCTACTATAGAGAACTTCCGCAAGATTTTTAAATATTATGTTATACGTGTCTTAGCGTATTACATGAATTTAATGCAGTTACCCTTCGTTGCGCACCTAGTCATTTGGTTGCCTAACACGAACTCGGTTATTTTAGAAGTTTATTGATAATAGCATAGAACTGCTAACATGTTTTCTAACTTCAAAATCTTCCAATTTTCGCAAACAAAAGAAGGAAAAAAAGAAAGTAACTTCGGACGCCAATTTGTCACCGGCAGTAACAAATTAATTGAAATATTTGAAACCGAACTATAGAACGCTAGATCTAGGTTTTGTAATGGTAATAAATGTACAAAGTTCTATCAGTTTTATTAATTGCCTGCAGACATTTCTAGTTAAGCATTAACGCCGGATGCCAAAAACAAGATATAGTTAGAATAATCTGAAAATGTGATGAAAGTCGTCAAATATTGAGGTTTTCCATAATCATCTCAGGACATTTGGAAAACAATATCCGAAACGTCTTACTACATAACAGTCTAGACAGTGTGAAATGGATCTCATATCATTGTTTCGTTGCTTCGTGATGCACTTTTGTCGTTTTGCTTGTGCGACTATCAAACACTGGATATTCAGTCCGAAAATCGATTAACATGCATTTTCTTATCGCAATTATTCACAGAAAACGACTGAATACACTAAAGCAGTATGACATTTGCGACAATATATTCGGTCTCAATTTACCGGCTGCTACTGAAAACCGCATATATCGTCAAAAGTATCAATTTCACGAAATAGCTTACATTACAATATAAATATATCACAATGAATGAAGCTCAATCAATACTAAGCTTTCATTTTAGAAAACAATAACACGCACAGCAGCAACACAAATCCAAAACAACAGCAAAACAACAACATCAACAACTCCACCAGAAAGCTCAATCAATACAATGCTTTCATTCTAGAAAACAATAACAAGAAGGGCAAAACAAAAATAAATCTAAAACTACAGCAAAACAACAACATCAACAACTCCTCCAAAAGGTGCTTGTCTGTACATAACTGAACTACTGTTGAAACAGACATTAATCCCAGAGGGAAAAAAACGTGTAAACCATCGGTCTATAGATCAAAATGTGCACATCTTTGTGATGTATGTACAAATAGGTTCAGGTATTAAATATCTGAATAATGTTCTAACTGCTTACCATGAAATTGGGAAATTTATTACACGTCTGCTTCATCAATCTTCAGTGTCTACCATAGGAATAACTTGAGCTATATGTTATCTTAGATTAAAGTAAGAAACACCATTTGAATTCATTCAAATGTCAACACATTAAGTATATCTATTTACAAATGTAATACCAGCCCCTCCATTTGTTTGCAATTTCAAAGTACGCAAACTATCTAGAGCTATTTTACTTAATACAATTAAGTTCCAATTACTCAAAGAAAAAAAACATTTACAGAGAATTTAGTTTATTACGAAAATGATTATTTCGGGAATCATAAATTCAAAATGAAATGAAATGTATAAAAAGAAATAATTACCTATTGTAATCATTAAAGAATGAATGTGAAAAAAAAACACAATATAAAAGTAATAACAGACATAGATTTACAAGAAATGTTTAGCCGTGTGGTAGTTTCCTTAGGCAATACATAAATAGTTCCACATTACCTCTCTCTAACCGAGGTTGATTCCATCTGGAATGAGTCCCGAGAGCGATGAATCTAAATTGAAAGGACTTGTTTCGCAATCGAGAGTAAATAAATAAGTGTATATATAAAAAATGTTAGGTGTAAAGTTTCCTCAATGCATTGAACTGCATAGTTCCTCAAAAGGAGTACTTTGTTAGTCAAGACACATATTAAATGCATTTAGTTAAAATAGTTTTTTTCATCTGAGAATTATTAATTATTTATAATTAAGGTCAATTTAAGTTACACCATAAATTTCTGTTTACAACAATGAGAGATGGTGAAATACTTCCTACCATGTGGTGTAATAGGTTCCTAGACTTGGTATAATACTTCAGTGGTATATTTAACAAATTATAGGTTACATTCAAGAAAAGAGAAACTATCAGTAAAAATTAATTTGTCCTGACCAACAAATGTCTTCATATTTAAGAAATTTAGGTAGATCTCAATAAATACTTTCAATATTCCTCAGGGAATAATAATTATAACTGTTTTTCTATTTAAAACAACTCTTTAATTCAAATTTTCGGCAATATTGCCTTTTTCAAGAAATTTGTCTTCACTTTCTAAATTCACCTCTAAAGGTCATGTTCTTATGACACTGAAAAAACAACAAAACGTCAGGAAATGACGTCACGTCCTAATGACGTCATATACACTAAGCGTCAAATGACGTTTCCCGTACTTTCAGTAAAATTCAGAATCACATGAAGAATCCACTTAAAAACAGAATTCAGTTGAAATTAAACCGAAATCTATTTTAGTTGATACATAGTCCTGTCTTAAATGCACTTATAAATCATATTATTACACATTTATTTAAAAGCCATAAGTTGTCCTATTATTTGCCTAAATTAGAACCTCTCTGCAGCATTTCCCAGGGTTAAATACTAAGAAAACCTGGGAAATGCTGCAGAGAGGATCTACAATTTAAGTTAAATAATAGGACAACTTATGGCTTAAATAAATGTGTAATAATATGATTTATAAGTGCATTCAAGACAGGACTATGTATCAACTAAAATAGATTTCGGTTTAATTTCAACTGAATTCTAGTTTTTAAGTGTATTCTTCATGTGATTGGACTCTTACCTGAAAGTACGGGAAACGTCATTTGGACGCTTAGTGTATATGACGTCATTAGGACGTGACGTCATTTCCTGACGTTTTGTTGTTTTTTTCATTTCTAAGCTTGTCATGAATATGATCAACATGTGAATTTAGAAAGTGTAGACAAATTTCTTGAAAAAGGCAATATTGCCGAAAATTTGAATTAAAGAGTTGTTTTAAATAGAAATTAGGTAGATCTGTTTTATTTCTTGGTCAAGTTCTGTAAATAATTGCAATAAATATGGATAATTAAGGGAAATACTCCAGAATGAGTATGTCACAATTCAGCTCTAAAGGTCAGTTCTTTTGACCTCCGCACTTAAGGAGATTTAAGTTTGTTAATTTAGTTGGAGCAATTTTGTTTCTATAAGTTACTATGAGAACCAAGTGAAAACGTTATTAGATTTATTTCTTCTATACCCTTAACCTTTAACTCCGTCTGCTCTGTCGATTGCATGAAACAGAAAATGTTTGTATACGATTATTCCGAAAGTTATGCTTTCACACGCATTTGGTTGCCGTATGATACTGACAACACCTAACTGGTAAAGGTAACATCAAGTAAGCATGTTGATAGATCAAATGGCCACTGATTCAAAACAAAATGTAATTCAAGGGGAAACAAAAGTTCGACCACTTCAAAAACATTTTATCTGCCTATATAGTTTTTCTCAACAAGAGTCTTTTCTAACAAAAGTAGAATATAACTCGACAAATCGTGGATAAGGTACATTCATAACCAATTTACCTTTTCCTCCTTGTCTTATAACACCTGACAAAACCCACATTACAACCATCAAAGAGAAAACTACACGAGGACACTGCTTGTTGATACCTTTCACATGATTCTTCGCTGCCGTGACAATCTAAGTTTGCGTTTGACTAAAGGAAATATCACAGTGCAAATGAAAGGAATAGCTAACTAATGTGCAAGATCGTTAAAAAACTTTAAAAGAACAGACATGTCTTTCTTAACGAAAATGTGTTCAGATCCTAAAAGAGTAACGACGATTTTTTTTGAAAAGGCTGGATGCTATGGAAACGATTCGTCATAGGTCTAAAATGAACAATCACGTTAATAAGTGTTATCAAGCCAAGCAATCCAGTCAGTTATCAAACTACATGACTGTACAGTCGAGTCTGTGAACAAAGACCACTGACCGGAAGTAGCGATGGCGTTCCTTGTTGACAGAGCGTCTTTACATTGGTATTTTCACAGTAACTGAGTAGTTCAATGTTTTCTCCCGATAGGTATCTACCCACCTGCTGTTTTATTCGGAGGGGTTCTTGTATACTGGATTAGTTGCATATGCAAGTGCAAGAGAATAATCAGTCTGATAATTTCCGGGGTTTTAACGTTAGAATACAGGGAACTTTTTTCTGTGAATTGCTTCGATGTTGTGAATATATCATCACAAGTGTGTTAACAACAAGCTGTTATTCGCAAGAAAATGTAACAAAGGGGCATAATGATAAATAGGCAACGTAGAATTATGATTCTTGGGCACTGCGCTTCCATTTAATGTCCTCTCTCACTGCATGCAATTTGAATTGATTTATTTCAGTACTTATAGAGAAATATGCCGGACAAAGTATGCAACAAAGAGAGATAATTAGGAAATAGGTACGGTAGAGTTATTGTTCTTGTACACTACACCTCCTTTTACAGCACTTTATCAATTTATGAAGTTTCAAGTAATTCACTTCCGTATGTTTGCAGTTATGCTCCGGACAAGAAAAATAAATAAAGGGATATAATTAAAAAAGGCAGCATGGTTCAGAAACATAGCACTTCCCTTTGATATCCCCTCTCTTGTGTGAATTTGAACGAATTCCTTTCGGTACTTTAAAAGTTATGCTCAAGACAAAAAGATGTTACAAAGGGGATCATTTAAAAATTAGGCAAGGAAGTGTAATGGTTCTTGTACGCTGCAGCGCTCTATCACTGTAAGAAGTTTCAAATTAATACCTTTAATACGTTTGAAGTTATACTCCGGACGATAAAAATCAATAAAGGAAGATGCATTAAAATAAGGCAATATAGGTGCTTGGGTTATAATGCTTGGGTATTTCAGTTCCCCTGAGTGTCTTCTTTTATTGTATGCAATGTGAATGAATTTCCTTCAATACTTTAAGAGTTTTGCTCAGAACAACAAAATGTAAAAAAGGAGGATTATTAAAAAAAGGCAAGACAGAGTTATGGTTCTTGGGCACTGCACTTTCCCCACTGTATGAAATTTCAATTAATTCCCTTCAATAATCTTGAGGTTATGCTCCGGGCAAAAACGTAGGGACGGACGGACGAACGAGTCGATTTTTATGTTTATTTAATCAATTCTGAGGTTAGTGCAGCTTTTCCTGTGTTTTCAAATTCAACCCTTCTGTTACATAATAAAAATGATTAATCGAGTTTGTGTATTTATTAATATGATAATTACAATTTAATCAATATTGACCCGGATGTACGGGTATTTCTTACGCTACCTCACTTTCCTGGCTACTTTCCCGAACAGTGTGTGTGTGTGTGTGTGTGGCATAATAGTTGCCACTTCATTTTTGTGAACCTTATTCATTTTGCTAGTCTGTCACACATGTACATTAATCCAGGAGCTTATATGCGACTGCACAAATTACAAAGTCAGTTTCGAGGTGCTCAGTGCTGGTTAAGCGGCAAGATGTTTCACTCGGTGATCCCTCGGCATTGACTGACTGGCTCCATCTACATCTCTACAACCTTGTGCAAGAACACAACTACAATTATTTAAAGCTTACTCGATAATGCATCCCGAGGGACGCAGGCGATTTATCTTGAATAGGGAAATTAATTGTCCCTATAATGAAAATGTCGTCTTTATATAGTGGAATGTGACCAATGTCTGGGACAAAATGCATTGATCAAATGTCTACAAGATTATGTAGATTAAATGCAAGGAATATGACGGCTTTCCGTGCAAGACATGGAATAACGAGAGCTGTAGACAGAACATCGAGCTGGACTAGTTCGAGTAATAGCTTGATGTAACTGCTTTATTGTCCTCGGTCAGTATCTTAAAAAATGTGCGAATTGTCACGTAATTTTAAACTCCAAATAAACGAGCTGAAAAGAGCCATACATTTACATGTACTCGTTGTTTTACGAATGTAGGTAAAGTACATGGAAATCCAATTCTAACAAAATTAACTTTAAATAGGTACATGATGTACATCAGAGTGTCGTTATACGGTAAATAGTTGATACACATTAATGTAGCGCCTGACCAAAGCTAACATTTAATTCACCAAAATCTTCAAAACGTTTTATCTTTATTACTATGTTTAGAAAATATTTAATCCTACACATTTTTGGCAGGGAATTTTCAAACTCTAAACTTGTCAAACTAAGCAAGTGATTGTGTCCATGTTTATAAAAACAATTAAAAGTTTAGAGTTGTCTCCATTTTTTTGACAAGGCTTACAACTTCGGTAACCCCATACTAGTATACTGACCAAAATTATCGCATTTGATACATTGTTCCCTGCTTTAGCGAACCTTGTCACATAATTTATTACAATTGTATGACCATTATTGTGTCGATATGAGGTTTTACCTTATTTCATAATAATAATAATAATAATAATAAAATCTTTATTTATAGAAGGTAAAACACATTAAGTAAACGTACAAAACATTTGACTTATTTACAATGTGGTCTTCTGAAAAGAAATAACATTTATACAATAAACGATTGAATGATTGAATGAATAAATGGGTGAGCGAGTGAGTGAGTGAGTGAGTGAGTGAGTGAGTGAGTGAGTGAATGAATGAATGAATGAATGAATGAATGAATTAACTAATTCTTAGAGAAAAAATAATGCAGCATGAATTAGTGAATGAATGAATGAACATTTTCTAAAGCAATATTAACTATAGCGACGTACCCGACAAACACTCATTGATTGAGAAAAAGCAGTTCAATTGAAGCATTTCAAAATGTATACACATTCTTTACTTCAACATACATGGCCGTATAACTAAACAACCTGAACATTGGTAATTTTTTGTTAACTTTAAAAACAATAAAAACATTCATACGAAAATTCTATATGAATCATTTATGAAAATTGCATATTAAGTATAAACTTGCGTAAATTATACTTAAAAGAATTTAATGAATTAATCTGTCTAATATTCAAAGGTAGAAGATTCCAAATATAGCTACTTTGATATGTAAATGTATCTTTCATATATTTAGTCTTATGTTTTGGCATTATGAGATCTTTACGTTCTTTAGATTTTAAGTCATAGTGTTCATTACTTGAAAAAGTTAAAAGATCTGACATGTAATCAGGAAACAATCCATTCTTACATTTAAATACCATTAATGCAGCATGATATATGGATCTGTTTTCAAAAGTCATCCAATGCAATGCTTTAAATAACTCTAAAGAGTTCGTTTTAAAGGGGCTTTGTAAAATAATGCGAGTTGCACGCTTCTGCAGTTTTATAATTTTGTTTATATTTTCTTTTGACTGAATACCTTTTCCCCATACAGAACAACAGTAATCGAAACAGGGGACTATATATACATTATAAAACATTTTTTTCATTTCATCATTTAAAAAAAAGTTTATTCGTTTTAAGAGAGCAATTTTTGTATTGATTTTTTACATACAGATGCGATTTGTATATCCCATGATAGAGTATTGTCAATATGTATACCTAACATTTTTTGTACTCGAACGTTTTCAATGTGTGCACTGTTAAGGAAGAGATTTAATTGCCTTGCCTTTTTTGTTCTATTCTTTGTCGAAATTAACATACACTTAGATTTCTCTGGATGAAGTGACATATTATTTAGAGAACACCAATTAGCAATATGATTGATATTCTCCTGGAGATTTGTTTCAATAATGTTGATATCTTTATTTGAATCATGAATAGTAGAGTCATCAGCAAAAAGATAAATTTTGATATTATTTGAAACTATACTGATATCGTTAATGTATAGCAAAACAATAAAGGACCTAGGATAGAACCTTGTGGAACTCCAGATTTTATGTTCATGAATTCGGAAAGGTTGGTATTTGATTTAACTCGTTGCTTCCTTTTACTTAAGTATGACTTGAACAAATCAAGAGAGCGATTAGAAAAATGATACAACTTCAATTTATGTATCAAAACATCATGATCAACCATATCAAATGCCTTCTGAAAGTCTAGATAGACAGCTCCTATGTAATTTCCCGAGTCTATATCTTTCAGCCATGCATCAATCAACCGTGTAAGGGCTGTATGGCATGAATGTTTTGGTCTAAACCCAGACTGCGTAACGTGAATTATATCAGTAGCCTGAAAAAATGAATTAAGTTGATTAGCGACATGTCGCTCAAAGATTTTAGGGATTGTGGGTAGTATAGATATAGGTCGATAATTTGTAGCATCTGCTTTTGAACCCTTCATAGTAAATATAAGGCCCTGATATTAATTTGAAGACATACATCAGACATCTGTGACACTATTCCCTCATGTCTGGATTAGTAAATGAAAAGCAACAACACATTTCGATAAAGGAGGCTACCCCTATCTCTAAGTCTTGGTAAACAAATTATCATGGGAAAGTCATTTTAATTACATTAAGTCAAAGTGTCTTATTTCTTTTCGTTATCATGAGCACCATTATTTGTTTTGTCTTTTTATAACTGAAAGGCCTTTCCAAAAATGTATAAGTATACATACTTTCTAAATACAATCAAAATATTTTTTCAGGATGGAAGCAAGTCGTTTCAGACCCGGTCCAGTTTTGAAACAACATTTACAAGCGACGTCGTTTAACATAATTATGTTTCCAGTTTCCTTATTTCGAGCGTTTTATTGAAAATAAATTTAAATAATCACGCGTGATGACAAAAATCAGTTCATTGGTGAGTCACTGAAACACATTAAGAAAACAAAAACAACATGTATAGACTTTAAAATCGTAGGTACAATTAAATGTACTTCAACAATAACTAAACCCCTGTATCAAAACAGACACTTTATTTGGTTAATATGATATAAAGATAGATTGGTCTTCGTGGGTTTAAGATTAAAATAGTTATGAGACTGTGCTTAGGTATGAAGAAAACTTCCCGCAATAGTGTGTACACATACCAATAGCAGGTGTCAAATGCAACGATTCGAAATAGATCTAGTTAAAGCGTAGACACAGTTTGATAAAAAAGCTAGTATTAGGTCTTTCTGGAAGTGTAGCAGCACATGGGTTCGAAACATATTCATATTCTGTGGTTAGATTATGTATACAGAAAACAAGGGATCTAACTCATAAAAAACATAACTTTATACCTAGCCAATAAATGTCCTGCAATTTGAGTACCGTTAAATTCATCAATAAATATTTGTCACGTGGTGGTTGCTATTAACATACTATGGTGTTACTTCATCCTTACTTGGTAGTCCAGGAGACGGTAATTGTTTCACCAAAATGCATGCAAAAGCGTTAAATTTACACGGGTTCGTCCACTCACATTTCATCAGTAAGCTATAAATATGAAATTACAGTTTTTATTGCCACTCGCAAAAACAAAAATAAATATATATGTTTTACCAGTAAAGAGAAATTGAAATGAATTAAAGAATAACTAATACAAGGTTAAGAGAAAGATAATAAAGTAGTAATAAAGTTTAGGCTAATTGCATATGTACTTTTACCGGAATAACTATACAAACTGATATCCATAACTCGATGGAGACAATGTGGTACCGTATTTATTTCACTCGAGTGGTTCAAGAGTAAGAACAATCTTGAGGCAATTGTTTTGATATTGTAGATGACATTGTCCTCAACTGTTACCAAACGATTCTACTTGAAAGGGTCATAGCTCTGCCAAAAAGGTGAAGTGTTATTGGTTCTGTATTACGTAATCCAAAAACACGCGGACTAGTCTATAATCATTTATAGTTAAAAGAAAACAATTTTATCCTATGCAATGACCTTTACAATGGTCGTTCACCATAACGTTTTTGTGTCGCCCTTTCGGAGAAAAGGCGATACATAGGGATCGCTTTGTCCGTCCGTCTGTCTGTCCGTCCGTCGGTCCGTCCGTCACACAAACTTAACGTTGGCTATAACTTTGCCATTTCTTAAGATTTCTTCATCAAACTTTACAATTGTATTGCTTATGACAAAAGGATCATGATGCCGCCAAATTTAGTAGGTCAATGTCATATTTGACAGAGTTATGCTCCTTTTTGTACTTGGATTTTGTCACGAAAACTTAACGTTGGCTATAACTTTGCCATTTCTTAAGATTTCTTCATCTAACTTTCAAATTGCATTGCTTATGACATAAGGGTCGTGATGCTGCCAAATTTTGTAGGTCAAGGTCATATTTGACAGAGTAATGCCCCTTTTTATACTTAGATTTTTACTATAACTTTGCCATTTCTTAAGATTATTTTATCAAACTTTCAAATTGTATTGCTTATGACATAAGCGTCATGATGCTGCCAAATATTGTTGGTCAAGGTCATATTTGACAGAGTTATGCCCCTTTTTGTATTTAGATTTTG
This sequence comes from Saxidomus purpurata, assembly GCA_022818135.1. NCBI lineage: Eukaryota > Metazoa > Mollusca > Bivalvia > Venerida > Veneridae > Saxidomus > Saxidomus purpurata. Next base: position 18,178,029 of record JAFMSR010000010.1, on the reverse strand, counting down.
TCACCAAATTATTGGCTATCTGACAAAGCGTAAGAGGGCGACACAAGTGTTCTACTGAACACCCATCTAGTTTTTACAATTCTTAACTTAGAATAGGGCTTAATATCTATTTTGAACGTATTCTAATTACAGTCATATTTATATCTGTCACTATGTACAGTGTGTCAAGGCAACCAAGATTGTTTGCATAAATAGCCTATTAATTTTTGTAGTTACGAGCACCAGTATTTGCTTGTTTTATTTGTTCAGAGGAAATTAAAAATTCTCCCAAACTGCATGGTTGTATAGACCTCCTAAATACAATAACAAAATTGACTGTGTACCCTTTAATATTTTGTGGAATATGTATTAAGCTGTTTAAGGTATGTTGAGTCTTTTAAAAAGTATATATCTTTTAACATGATAGGCATTATTACATTATGTAGAACGCTTAATGATAAATACCTCAGTAAAATTACACTATGAAAACAAAAATAATATCAAACAGGGAATGCCACGCACCAAAAAGAAGTTTTGAAAAACTCTTTTGAAGCTAATTCTGAAGCTGTATCAAACAACGGTAAAGAGTTTAGAAAGTAGATGCTTTGAAAAGTATGCTCAGTTATTTCTCTTAGGAATAGATATAAATGAAAGTCTACCAAACAGAAAGTCAGGGTGGATTTAGTGTTTTTGAATTGGAAGTCAAAAAGATTATAGCAGATTTTCTATATATTCAATGGGAACAGAACTGTTATACAAATAGATATATTTTGGTTATAATTATGGAAATGTCCATCATTTTAGGACAGATCATTGTCTTATTTTGAATTGTGATGGTAATGGTAATGCTTCTAATCCGTAGTTTTTTGTATCTATCTAACATTTGAGGTTAATGTCTCCACCGTACTTAACTATTGGTTTGATTTTCATTATTTTTACTTCCAATGAGGAATGTAGCGGATGTTTGCACTGGTCAGAAAGTCCATAAGAATTAATTAGGAAACTCTAGAGTGTCTAAAAATGGTTGTCTCATCCTCAAATCCTTTTTCCTATGCAAATGTAGCACCAGTATCAGACACGTAGGTGTCTAAAGTATAATTCGAAATCTCGTATAAGGCAGTGTTTGCTTTTGTTAAAAGGAGATATGTCATTTAACACATTGTACTGTTTACTTAGCATCAAAATAAATCAGAGTCATAAAAGTCTGGTAGAGTCTTACTTATATGTATCCTGTTGGCAAACCAGATAGCATTGCACTGTTTTAGAATCCTGTAACAGTTGACTGTTTTATTATACTAAAACTGTTCTTTAAATAATTTATGTCGACTTTTGTTTTATTTCAGCTTACTTCATATCAATCAGTATTATCTATTTCACAAACTGTTAAATATCATAAACATTGTTTTCTTTCTGTTTAGTTATAAATTGTTATAAAACAGTTTTTGGGAGAAAGCCATAAAAAAGAAGCTATTTGGGTGGTGATTTGTAAGGTGTCCTAGTGATTCAACGTAAGCTATGGCAGTGTGTGCATTGCAAGTGATACCAAACCTAGCAGCAAATGTATATGGTCCTCCTGCTTCTGCGAGTGGTTTGGGAACAATTTACTGAACATTGTAATCCTGTTGAAGAATTTTTTCGCATTTTATGCAATCAGCACTGCTGAAGTAAGTACTGGAAAGTCAAATAGCTTCCCCTTTTATGCCATTAAAATCATATAAGGAAACTTTTCAAGTCAGGTGCACAGTTTTGGTATTGTTGTTTGAACGGAGACATGTTCAACTGTATTTACATTACACTTTCATTGTGTCGGCATACCAGCAAACCGCTGTGCTTCGACTGTGATTTCATATGTGTATAAAAGTTACACCAGACTTAATTTTGACAGCAGGTATCTGTGCAATATGCGGCATTTGTCTACCAAGTTCTGAAAAAGAAATGAAAGAGCTTTATCCCACCATATTGTAGACATTTTTCATAACTAATCTGCGAAGTTTCTACAGTGATAAGAGGTCTCTTTGGCCTTAAAACGTCTGTCTAGTGTACTGATTAGATTTTGTATCTCAGTAAAGACAACGAAAGAGAACAAACACTAACTAAAACACCCCCACTTAAGCCATGGCCAATGTGCTGATTTTGGGTATGAAACGTTCAATTTATTTTCGATAAAAATTTATCCGTCTAGTTCTTGAAATAAATAAGGCACTGACATTCATTATTCATACTGAATAAAACGCCGAGAGTATTTATCAAGTAGCCGATTACATCTCAATAAATCTAATGAGCCGCCATCATATGTCACGTGATCTTACGCACGCGGGACTGGATCACTAATGACAGTGATCAAAAGCTGTAATTCACCTCGTATTCTTTAATCTTACGCTGTGGTCTCTTTTCCATCGCGATTAATGAAACTCATTAATGATCTTACCCCTCATTTTCATCTGCTGGGTAAATGTTATTTTACTATTAACCAGCTATCACGCTTCTTAACAAACGGTTGAAGTAAGATCCATGTACAAATTTAGCAAAGGTTAAGTTGGTGTTACTACAAATGTTTTATACCATAAAAATTTGATATCTAAGGCATTGACATTAGATTTCAAAAAGAGAAAATCCTAAGCAAAATGGCAGTTAGACAGGCAATACAAACTATCATCATAATATTTTCATTTCTTACATTTGTTCCCAGTTGACATTTAATCGAATTTCGTTTGGCTAAAAGTAAACGGATTTCTATTTAAGGACCGATTGTGTTTATTAAAAATATCCACAAATTTGAGCTTTAAGAAATGTTGGTCAAAAAGGGGTTTATTTTACATAAAGCAAGAGTAATTGATAACAAACTCCTATCGAAACATATCATCTTCGACACATTGCTCGTATAGTATTGTATGATACCATTTAATAAATGTTGAACACATAACTTTTGTTTGACTTTAAAATAACTACTTTGAAAATAAAACATCCAAGACGTATGTACATACAAATGCCTTAATAACGCAAAATAAACAAAACCTTTTATCTTATACCTTAAATCTTGTATAGTTAAAGTGGAGTTATGGGTATTTTTTCAAGCAAAAATCCAACTAAAATAGGTGTGTTTAAAAAAGGGTAGAGGAAATAATACCTTTAACCCAATACACCAAACTCTTCCTTTTACCAGTACGAAATAATAACTTTCCAAATATTACTTTTCCTATTTTGACTGGGGCAGTCTTTTAAAAAAAAAACTGTATGCAGGAGTTGCTTCTCTTCCACTGTCAAACTATCTACCAACAACAACATCGACACAAGGGAGATCACTGCGAAGAAACGAACTATTATTTTATTAGTCAGATATTTTTATTTCTAAATCACCAACTTCAAAAACTAATGCGGCATTATCATTAATTTAACACATTTAAATGCACAGCAACCCAAAAATTGCTTTTTATAAAACTGTCACCAAAAATACACTATGTGCAGTAAGATACGCATAATGTCACTTTAAGTCCAAATTTCAAATGGACTGAAAAAGAGTTACGGATGTAACCCAACGGTTGTTGCCAAAAGTAACATAGGACAAATGAATACAAGACAAATTTTGATGCAAAGCATCAAAGGCGCTGCGCATGTTTTTGAAACATGATTTAAAGGAATCAGTGTCATTTTAGAATATCAGTAAACAACCTATCAACGGGAAAAACCAAATACATTATGTTATATGTAACTGTTATCATAATAAGTAAAAAAACACATTTACTACAGTTTAACCAAAAAATAAACGAATCATAAAACAACCTTCCGTATAATGGTACGATAACGCCCATTAAACAAGGCTACAGCTCGTGGTCAGTAGACGCTTTTTCGACGCAGACGAAACCCACGTGATTTGTTTTGTCTTTACTATTGGTCAGTTGTTAGCGATGCTTTACATAACTTTCATTGAGACCCCATGTATCGCATAGTTAGGTGAACGGTCTTATTTATGATGCCTACATTTTACTTTAGTATGTAGTAATTAAAATGGGTTTTCATTAATTATTCACGTTGACAACATATGTATTTAAACTTCAAAATGTTTAGAGAAAGCAAAACAACTATCGAGACGTTTTTTCTGAACTTTTGATGAATCTGGCCGTAGGGTCCGTAAACAAAGCAATAAAAACCGTAACCTTCAAGTTTGTGGAAAAGTTATTAAATATCCTATGAATATGTCAAAAGTTTTGAATTAACGGTCGAGACGTATGCATCTGGTATAGTATTGTTTGTAATCAGTTAATACTATTTATTTATTCATTATAGGGAGTTTGTTCAAACATAATACGTAGTTTTTAATTACATAATAATGTTGACTGCTCCTATTCGATTATGCAACCCCATGGTACAAAATTAAAACCTATTCAATACTGGCACTGTGCTTCCGCACAGCGCCAATAAGCAGTTCGTCACACAATTTCATATCAAATTATATATAACTTTATTTTTTGGCAAAAGAATCATTTTACACATTCTTTTACAGATTTGCTTACCTTTTACATACCAATTCAATGTGCTTGCAGAGATATCGTTCATTACAGTTTTTTCCGGATGATCAATAGTGTTAAGTTTCATTTCAATCATCAAAGAAATATCAAAGACAATATCTCTGCAGCTGTTGAACTTACAGGGTCACGCACATCTACCCTTTAAGTGCATGAAGAACTGTATAGTTGCGTAATACCATAAAACACCCAACACATAAGCTTATAAAATATATTGCAGGCTGGCATTGGTATCCCACTAATTAGATAGATCGTAAGCCTTTGTGGTCGAGTGGTTAGAGTCACTAACTTGAAATCACTGTAACCTCTTATTGATTGAGAGTCAAGGGCTCGTCCCCTGCTACAAACCATGTCTCTTTAGTGAAAAGGTTTGCAATTGACTAAAGTAAGGTTGAAACTCCGAAAAACGAACACACTATGGATGAAGCATTTTTCGTCATAAGGGCAATGAAAAAAATCTGAAGAGAAATTATAATATCTAATCGTGACAATCGTCAAGTTATGACAAAATGTTCGAAAGTTTGCCATGCAGCTATTAACCTGTCAGTGTCAAGCACTTTTGCATATTTTCTTTCAACATTGAAAGCATACTTAAAACTAATACAGTAGTATATATTCCCAATAGGTATTACATCGTGTCCTCAAGTTTTGTATACATCTATCTTATTGCCGTTCAACAAATTGTGCAAAGACGTTTATTAATGTGACATTATGCGCATTTTTTTCAAGTAACAATCCAGCTGAAAATGGTGTGTGTACAAAAGCGTAGAGGAAATAATAGCTTTTAACCCAATACACCAAACTCTTCCTGCTACCAGTATGAAAAAATAACTTTCCAAATATTGATTTTCTTATTTGACTGGGAGAGTCAATTTAAGAAAAGAATAACTGCATGCAGGAGTTGCTTCCCTTCCACTGCCGAAATCTTTACCAACATCAATCAACTATCTTTTTATCAGTCTGATTTTTTTATATCTAAAGCACCAATTTCAAATACTAATGCGTCATAATCATTAATTTAATACATTTCAATGCACAGCAACCAAAAATACCATTTATAAAATTGTCACCAAAAATACACTATGTGCAGTAAGATGCGCATAATGTCACTTTAATATTGATTAATGTATAATATATAAATTAGGGTCATTACAGTTGCATTAAATAACCGAACTCATTTGGTTTCGAGCTTTATTAACAGGAAATATTCTTACTTGCTTAAAATTTACAATTGCGTCATTCAAATGCCGTATAATAACCAATGTGTCATTAAAACACACGAAAGTTCCATTATTTCTATTTTAATCAAACTCTAAAACTAAAAACACTTTTAACTGACTATTTTGAGCTTAAGCAACGACAATAAATTTATACATTTTGAAAGTTTATGAAACTGCGGCGTAAGTGCATATATACAGAAGTTATATGTTTTGACATTTCCCTACTTTATTATCTCTATCCTAGATAAATGCGGCATTTAGTAGATCGAGGAACCATGAGATGATCATTAAACCAGCTTATTCTCATACTGTGGCAATTTAAACTTTAATTAGTATACCAGGCAGGATATAACGCAGACCATTCCAGTTTGTAATTAATACAAGACGTCTTCTTTAAGGTTTCGTAGCTGCCTTTTGAGCAATAGAAAGAGAAGGAAAATCATTAGATGATTATGTTTTATGTGATGCCCCAGCCCTACACACTGATGGTTGTCATTAAAAATAGCCACGAAACTGACTACGTGTCAGCAAGGCGCAACAGAAAATGGAAAAAAGAATTGTCAATATGACATTTGTCTTCTATTTTAATAACGCATGTGTACATAGATAAACCACATTGTATAATTTTATCTAGATGTAGAGACTGCTAACGTAATTATTGGAAGATTTAGGTTTTCTGGGAAGACTTTCTACGACTTAATAAGTAATGGGCTCGGCTGCTCTGGTATTATTGGGCAACTATACGTACAATGAAGACACAGTACAATAAGACGCAGCTGATGCATGGTCTAATGAAAAGGGACCGTTACGGAACTCATGCCGACCAGTAGAAAAGACATAGGGAAAGTGGAAGCGACTCATAGTCGATTTGACATAATATACCCATTTGCTTACTGATTAATGCCCTCCCATTAATTTCGTGCCTATCAAAAGTACGCTCATGTGTGTGTTATTCTAAGCGTGTTATTCTAAGATGTTTACGAAGTCGCTTCACATTTCAAGATAAACTGTCTAATTTCCAAACACACATACAGAGGAATGAATCATTCAGCTTTGAGAAAAAACAGACATGGCACACATTGTAGCTATTATGTAAGGTATATAAAAGTCTACAATACTTCCAAGTGCAACATGAACAATACTCATAATTTCAATATGCAACTATCAAATATCGGGGGCTAAATTGTTGGTGAGGTTACGTGCTTCCCTTCCTTGACAAACATTATTGTTTCCCAACTACTCCTTCGAGACATATAAATCACAGTAACTTTATATTAAAACGAAACAAAAGAACAATACATCTGGAAAAAAGAGTAATATTTATTGTCTGAGGACATGATGTTCTCTATATGAAATCTCCGAGTAGAAAATAATCCTATGGCATCCTTTTTGAATCCATTTTTTGAAAGAAAACTCGATATGATTTTTACAGGTCAAAAAGTACTTGCTTGTGTCGTTGCATAACAAAACCATTCCCAAATAATTATATTACAGTAATTTAAAATTAGATTAGGGCATCAAGTGTATACATGCCATCAAACACTGATAAAAGGGAAAGTGTTCGCTTTCCCACGACCAATAAACATGTTATTTGATATCTAAAACAGCAATAAAAGCATACCGACTGATTTGAAAATATTAACACTAGATTGTTTTTGTCCCTAGCGAATTAAGTGAGATTTGCAAACGGCGAAGCGCCAAAACAAAACTGCCACTTATCTTGTGATTGTTTTACCACTGTGACAATGGAAAAGTGTTAACCATAAATATAAAAAACTTAAGTTGCAAACATTTAGCTTGATCGTGAAAACGAACGGACTGACCCATCTCATTGGTAGAACAGTGTTGTGAAATTATTTTAAACATCTAACAGTTTTTGAGAACAAATTTATTTTAAGCTTTAAATACATAACTATACAGACAATCAGCAACATCGTTTGGCGGTAACGTCCTATGGCTTACAATTTTGTTAAGAGTCGCTGTGTAAAATTATTTGACAATCTGACCAATGGTTTTAGATAGGAAAATTCTTAAATACTTCAACATAGATGAAGAAGGACAAACATTCGCGTTCCCGGGAGGGTCGTGTTTGTTGGAATCACCTGAACAATTTTGTAAACTAAGCATGCTTTCAGACCAGCTGTTTCTGACTAAAATGTAAAAAAGTTTTCAACTGACTTTAATGTTAAACAATTGGGAAAAATAGTTTCTAAGCCTTTGTTAATGATTCGTCCTAGAAACACCGCTCTGAAGTTTGTTAAACTTTAATTAGATGTTTTATGAGGAGTTGTCGTTTAGATAAAATAGCGGACGGTCGCAACGTGCGACGTTTTGGTCACAATGAATTATACGGGACATAAGCTCTGATTACCTGGAACGAAAGGAAAACGGAAATCTCAAAACTTTATGAAGAGAACTGAATCATGATAAGCATACATTGCTTGCAGATCTCTGACACCTCGTACACAAATGGCTTGCAGATCTCTGACACCTCGTACACAAATGGCTTGCAGATCTCTGACACCTCGTACACAAATGGTTCTAATTGTATCTCAGTAAGTGTAGCGTAACCTTAGGGCTGTCTAACTTGATTTCCGAGAAGATCACGAGATATAATGACCATCTACCGAACAGAACAGAACAGAACCTTTATTTATATACACAGATTAAAAAACGTACATTATGTAATAGCATGGATACCTGTCCTGAAGCGATCACGTCTTTGACAAATTCTATCTGGATAGAAGGTTACCTTTTGATCATTCATGTGAAATTATTTCAATCTAAACGTTTTGCTATGGAAGAAATTATTTATCTTTTAGCTTCTGCATAGGCTTATATTGCACTCTGTTAGTTATAATGTTTTGACATGTCAATCGCTTGCAATTCTAAATATGAGTTATTTTATAAATCTTCACAAGACCTTAGGAAGAAAAGAAAACTATAGTATGGTAACTATATGAATTATAATTAACCACACAAACGTAGCACATATACGTGGACAACTGAAATGAATAGGTTACCTGCTGAATTCTGAAAATGGTACAATTACTCTCTATTTTAACATTTCTTTTTTGAGGGAAATTATGCAATTAATCGAGTACCTAAGACTTCAACCGATGCATTATGGGTAACTTCTTTCCCGGTATAGTTTTATCGATTTTAGGAAGTTGCCAAACCAGGTCCGAGGTCCGTGGTCAATTCAAGACAATGGTGTTTTATGTGCACGGATGTGTAATACTACATCGTCCAGAATCAACAAATGTATAACACTTTGGACTGTTGGCAAATCTGATAGATCATGCAAAATATATTTTCATAGTTAACAACAGTTTTCTTAATGTAATTAAGCAGAAAAAATATCGTTGATTATAATATGTTTAGCTTCAATTTGTTTGTATGATAAACTTTGGAAAGATATAGAACATTTGAAGAACGATAACGAGGCTATTCGGAATGAGGTTGTTGATAGCCAGTCACGTCTTATGCGTGACAACTTATTGGTTTTTAATGTGCCAGAAGAAGTAACGCGAGAAGAGCGTTCGTCTGAGAACTGCCAGGCTAAGGTTATGGACTTTTGTAGCAAAGATCTGGAAATACCGGATGCAGTGACAAGATTTAAATTTGAACGGGTACATCGCACAGGTCAGTTTGAAAGTGGCAAAACTCGACCAATAGTAGCAAAATTTCATTTCTATGGTGACAAAATCGAAGTAAAACAAAAAGCACGAGAAAAACAATCAAACGTTCAGTCCGGAAATCAAATGCGCATAAGAATCAGCGACCAGTACCCAAAAGCTATACAAGAGTGTCGTAGAAAACTTATCCCTTACCTCATTCAGGCAAGAAATGAAAATAAACAAGCTGTGTTATCATATGACACATTATATATTGATAACCAGAGATACACAGCGGACCGTCCCCCTCCTGGACCAGTGCCAGAACTACCGCCGCGTCAGTCCAGGAATTGGAACCAGGCACCACGTTACCAGGCTAGGAACCTATTACCTCCGCAACACAGGATTAACGCTAACCATCTTTCAGGAAATAAGACTACAGTACCGTGGTCACATCCAGTTTCGCCACCTATTTCTATGGAAGACAGTGACCAAGCGATGGCACCTCCGACCGGGAACCAGGGTACTGCCCAGGAGAACATGAACTCAGGATAGGACAGCTGTCCGAAGCAGCTCAGTTTTTTATCATGGAACATTCATAGTTATGTAATAAATTAGATGATAGCGATTTTTTGAATTTTGTAAATAAATATGACTTATTATTGTTCACAGAAACGTGGAATCATAAAAACAAAAATGTTACGATAGAAAATTTTGAATGTTTTTCCTGTCCTAGACCGAAATACAATAAAAAAGCGAAACGCTTTAGTGGCGGTGCAATGATATATTATAAAAGCAAATTTAACGTTCATATTGAGTAAGTAAAATTAGACGAAAGAGGCATTGTTTGGATTAAATTAAATAAGTCTTATCTTGGGACGCCAAGTGATATTTATTTATGCTGTTGTTACATTCCGCCTGAGGACTCGAGCGTTTATAAAAAACGAGATTCACCTTTGTTTGAGTTTGATTTCCTTTATGTGTTAGAAGAAGATATTCGCCGCTTCAGTCAGTTAGGTGAAATTATTTTGTCCGGTGACCTGAATTCTCGTGTAGGTCAAAGGTCAGACTTAGTTCAAAATATTAACCTGCACCGTTATGTTGACTTGCCTGAAGATAATGATATACCTGCAGATTTACATGTAACGTCTTCTTACGACGAAGTATCAAATAATTTTGGGAATAAATTGTTATCATTGTGTAAGCAGTTTAGCATATACATTATGAATGGTCGGATTGAACCTGGTCATTTTACTTGCTACAATTTAATCCGAAATAATGCATGTAAATACTTGTATCAACAGTATGTTGTAGATTATTTTTGTTATTTCTAATAGCTACATGGGAAACGGTGCCAAAGTCGTCCATTAACCAAAAATAAAATGCCTGGTTTAATAATTGCAAGCGCTGTAAGGTTGAATTCTATGCTAAACGATTATTTAACTCAAATCAAACGTGTTTTGTTCTTAATGCCTGAAGATTTAAAGCCAAACTGTCTGCTAAATATGTGTTTTATAGGACCTTCACTATGTCATGTCTATTTCTGCTATTAATTATAGCAATACTCTAAAATAGTCAATGATATTAATGGGATTATTTTAAGTAAATGAATTAGCTATCGTTTACTGATAAATTATGTACAGGGATGTCAATTATTGTTAGACTGTCCTTTTTGGATTGAATGATGTATTTAAACGCTAATAAACACTTATTTGACAAAATGGTGGATGATTTATCCATAGATGACCCCACCATTCGTACGGACAGTGTAAATAAAAGTAATCCCTCAGGTATCTATGTATCAAAAGCATGGTATGTAAGAACATTAATGCTTTTGTATAATTCATTATCAGCTAACCTTGAGAACCAAAAAACATTTTCACCAATCCCCTTTAAAAAAGAAAAACCCCAAAAAAAAACCCCCCCCCCCCCCCCAAAAAAGGCGCAGGGGAAATAAAACTTCCCATTAAAAAACCCCCCCCACAACCCCCCCCCCCCCCCCGGGTGCCAAAGTCTTCCAATATAAACGCAAAGAAAATGCGGTGTTCTAAAACAGTTGGGTCGTAGCCTGTTTTAAAAACTTTGATAATTTTAGCAAATACAGTTGGAAAATTGCCATGCCCAAAATTACGAAGTTGTAAACCACATCCCCATAAAATGGGTTGAAATACCTTCTCGCAGAAAGCTTTAGATTACTATTGAATTTCAAGACCAAATCAAATTACGATAGTAAAATTTAGCTTTTACGCATTTGTAATCAAACGTAGCCCTGATGAAGAAGTTTAAATAATTGATTACGTTCATTGAAATGCTCATGCGAAGATGCGTATTGTTACCCCCGGTAATCCCAATCCAAATGGGAAATTTAAAAAATTAATATCCGTCTTGTCTATTGATATGTATTGTTTTATAAATAGAGAAGGAAAAAAAGGACCCATTATCCAAATTGTTGAGTTTTAATTAACTGGTCCGGGGTATGTGTCATACACAGGTTATATATTAAACATAGATATCGTAGTAAAAGCGTGATAATGTCTGCCTGCGTGTCTGGAAACATACTAAATAAAGTTATAACAATATATCTGCGACAAGGGGTAATTTGTTCCCATGGGAATACGATTATTGTCTGAACTGCAAACTTATATTAATGATTTTAATAAAAAGAAAAGGGTTTAAAAAACCCCCCCCCCCTCCCCACAGTAGATTATTTACAATACAACTAGAAAAGCTTTGTCGAAATTCACCACATTCTCCCTGGAACACTTTGTTAGGGCTTAGCTGCCTTAATATGTGGTAAAGTATTACTGTACACATCGTTTGTAGACTCAAGTTACTTTGTCATTTCTTAACTTATTCAGGATTTCGCCAGAATTTTTGTTCGACCATGTTTCCAGGTTTTCGTATACTTTATCACAATATCTATTGTAAAACTATTTCCATGTTAAAAAGATATAAAAGTGCTGACATTACGAAGAATGTTGCAGATATTTTCATTGATAGTAAAAACTTTATTGCACCATATTTAGTTGAGATATTCAATTATATTTACGATAAAGGTGAATATCCTGAATCCTGGACAACAGGCACAATTGTTCCTATTTTCAAGAAAGGTGATCGAGTTGATCCATCTAATTATCGTGGTATTACACTTATCAACATAATGGCTAACATATTTTCTCTTATTCTACGTAATAGAATAAATGCATGGTGCGAAAATGAAAATGATTATAACAATACACAATTTGGTTTTAGAGATAATCATAGCACAACGGATTGTATATTTATATTGCACAGTATTATTCAGAAGGTGTTATTTAACAAATCACAACTGTATTGTGCCTTTATTGACTACGAGAAAGCCTTTGATACTGTAAATCATGAAGCTCTATGGATAAAACTTTTAAACTCCGGTGTGAGCAAAAAAAAGGTTAAAGATGATAAAAGCTATCTATATGAACGTTAAATCCTCTGTTCGCAATTATAAAAACATGGCTACCTCTGAATTTTTCGATGTCTCACTTGGAGTCAAACAAGGAGAACCACTTTCTCCTCTACTATTTATTTTATTTATTAATGATATTACTGAGACAATGAATTTTGAAAACTTAACTAATAAAGATATTGAATTATTGTCAATATACATGTTGTTGTTTGCAGACGACATTGCTCTTTTTACAACCGATCCTAATAGTCTTCAATCTTTGTTGGATAATGTATATGAATATTCTTGTAAATGGGGCTTAAAAATCAATGTCCATAAAACAAAGGTTTGTATATTTGAAAAACGCAAAACTAGACAAAATCCTATTTGGACTATTAATGGTGAACCTGTTGATATTGTAGACTCCTTTACATATCTTGGTATTAGATTTCATTATACTGGATGTATGAAATATGCTGTACAAACATTGCATGAACAAGCACTTAAAGCCTACAATAGTTTACTTTCGGTCTTTAGTAAGGTCAGTCTTGATGTAAAAACAAAACTTGGTTTGTTTGATTCCTTAATAGCTCCTATTCTTCTTTATGGCTCAGAAGTATGGGGTATTTACAATTACAAAGAAATTGATAAACTACATCTTAACTTTTGTAAACCCTTGCTTGGAGTTAAAATTCAAACATCTAGTACAGCGGTTCTTGGCGAACTTGGAAGATATCCTCTGACTGTTAAATGCAAAGAACGCGCATTAAAGTATTGGATAAAAATTATGAAAAGTAATAATAATCTTGTTCAAGAATGCTTCAATGACCAACTACATAACCTTCATATAAATGGTAACAAATCATGGACTTTCACTTTGAAAACATTGTTAGATAACCTAGGTTTCGGTTATACTTTTACTGACTTTAATGCTAATGTTAATTATTTACCTTTGTTTAAACAACGACTTAACGATCAGTATATACAAGAATGGAATACAGCCATAGGTAGTCAGCCAAAGTTATGTTATTATAAATTGTTCAAATGTGAATTCAAATATTAAAAATACATTGATGTTGTTAACAGTGCTGTAATTAGAAAAAAGCTTTTTCGAGGTTTAGACTATGTTCTCATTCTTTAGAAATTGAAACTGGTAGATATACAACATTGAAAGGAATAACAGACTTTGTAAACTTTGCAACTTAAATGTCGTTGAATCTGAATATCATTTTATGTTATGGTGTCCTTTATATAGAGGTTTAAGACAAACGTATTGTATCAATGTATCGTTTCCGTCAGTTCAAAAGTTTTGTACGTTAATGTCATGCAAAAATACAAAAACCATTAGAACTATTGCAAAATATAATAGACAGGAAAAGCTTGATACTATATCTGCTTCTTAATAATTTAGAAACATTTCATGTTCTTTATGCTCGATAATTACTATTTTGTATAAATGTTTGGCCATCTGTACTATCTATTTGTTAAACGGCCAAAGGTATTGTATAAATGCCGATTTGCCAATAAACTTTGGAACTTTGTATCCATTATGATATACATTTATAATACTCTAACAAAGATTTAAATAATTATGCGGAAAAAAGTAATGTTTGTAAATGTATTGAATCAGTATAATAATCATATAATGTAACATCTTTAATAACAGTTTCTACGATAAACACTGAAATGCATATGTAATAAGTAAATTTGATAGATTGATAACAGAAATGTAGTAATATTAAATTACTAGTTTTCGATTGATTTTTTCCTAGTTTTCATAGCGATTGAAAATTGTTTTTCAAAAGTTATAGCACATAAAGTATATAAAGGTGTAGTAGGACACTTGAAAATCTGATTTTGACACTTGAACATTCGGACTAATAGAGTTAAAGATTAGCTCGAAAACAATTCAAGCATAAACTTTCCATAAGAATAACCGAGTTATAAATAAATCTATGTAATTTGAAAATGCATATATGAAGTATTTGTATCTAAAATACTGTCTGTTTTTGGTCAGAGACAACTACAAGAGAGCCACGTAAATGGGTAATGTTCGACGATATAATGGATGGGATAAAGCTAGCCTAATTAATTCGGCCCCTATCCGCGGTTTGACCAGTTTTTTTTATATTTCTATAGTTGGCAAGCCGTAAGAGTCCAATTTTTATCTGCAATAAACCGAACGGATTTTTCCCGTTTTCCACTCCGTGTATCGATTAAATAACCCACAATCAATCAATTATTTGCCATTGAAAGCTCATTAACTTGTTAAATAAATTATTTTCCCTTCAGGAAATCCTAAAATTCTATTATTCTTCACCTTTAGAATTAATCCTGAGCGTTTAAACTTGGAAACAGATCGCCACACATTTTCCTTGATGACGTCATTCAGTCGTGAATTATTTTGACAGAGTTAATAGTTAGATAGGACAGTCATCATGTACAACAGTTTCTGTTACCTGTATTTTACGGGTTAAAGATATAAAATATCGATACATCTGACGTAACAACAGGTTTCGTTCGTTTTGATATGATTATCATGTTATAGATGAAATATCATAAATTATGTTCATTCTAACAATATCAGTATCAAAATTATTTAGATAAAAGCATTTGGTGAAAACATCCGGACTGAACTTCTCAAATGAAACACAGTGACACCACAACTGTTCGGGCTGAAAATATCGAAACAGGGAATTTATGTTTAAAATAATTTGTAGAAATGGCCACACTAGGAATACTGAAAATAATCGCCAGTGAGTTTGAGCAAACAATATAAGAAAATTATATGATATTAATTATAAATAAGAAAACACACAATAAATCTAATTCTAATTCACACGGTTTTATTGTCAACTTCCTCAGAATTAGTTGCTTCTGTGAACAGTTATAAAAAACAATTTACATAAATTTAAATCTCAAAATAAGTAGCAATATCAATAGCTACTTTTATATCACTATCTTGAATATTTGTTCCAAATTTTAGTAACCACAATTGGTCTATCGGGTTATGTCTTAAATGAAATCAGTCATAGGACTGGTGCGAAAAATGCAACAAAAATGTCATCATAAATTCAAAATAATTCTTTTTCTGTGTAACATCGATATTCTAATTAATGCTACAAATAAATGTTAAGTTTCAAGTGTAAGTTGTTTAGATTTTTCATCATTATAAGTCTAAATAACTGTTTTGAATTATCAGTGATTTTCTAAAGAGAGTTGTGGGTAAACATGATTTTTCAACAATGTATTTAATAATTCAATAATGTAAACTTTGCATCTGATTTTACGTAGCGTGCCCCTGTTACGTCTTTCTTGATGTGTGACACTATTTCAGGATATTGATGTTTTGATCTCACTGGTTTCAACATTTATTTAATTAGACCAGGATAAGGCATACAAAAATGGGTGGCGTGTTTTATTGAAAAAAACATTTCAGTAGGAAGAAGCTTTTTTGGGTTGACGCACTTACTTAAACCTTTAAATGTCCACATCGATATGACAAATGTACAGACTGAGTTCGAACAGGAATATCTACTCAACTAATTACTAAATAAACAAACAAAAAGACAAAGTTTTAACATACAACTCTTTATGAAGGTAGCAAAGCAGAAACTAGCATGGCAATTCCACAGCTATTACCAACCTGTCAAATGCACTTCAGAAACCGTGTAATGTCTATAAAAAAATTCCTTCATTCTTAGACGGATTCGAACACAGGACATGCAGTAGGTTAAGCGGGCACTCTTCAATGTCGCCATAAAAGCAATCGCAAGGAAGAACAAGTGCCGAATTATTCCTGTACTACATACACCCCACCTTACGAGAATTCGCCACACGTCACCGTGACAAATCCTTCGCCCCAAGCTCTATTCGAACCCGGGTCCTCTATTACGTTAGGCAAACACTTTATCACGTAGGTTAATACCAATGAAGTACACGTCTACTACATTATCAAAAATAACAACAACATGAAATCATTAAATAATGAATACAAGTAACACTATAATAGTGCACATTACACATACTTTATAAGTCAGATGTACCGAACCTACTGCCTAAACGCACAAATAAACAATAATGTCTAGATCATAAATAGACCTATGAAGAAAATACAATTGAAATGCGGTCATATAATGGAAAATGAATGTTATGAAAGTAGCAGTAATAGTTTTAACATTATAACATTAAAAAAAAATAAAACATACAGAACGATATTAAATTCAGCGTTCCATTAGGTAAGATATTCTTTATAACCCCATGTGTCCCCCTCCGTTTCATTATGAACGCACAATGTTTGATTGTTTTTGCTGAATAAAGTGCCCATTTTAATATCAATATTATTTGAGTTATGTACAGACGGACAGCTACCTGACCACCGTTTCTGAAAAGGCTTTTACTAGACTTCTGCCACCCTTTAGAAAATGCGAACATTTTACATAAAGAGACAGTCAATACATCGGGGTTGGATGGGTGAGCACTTGCAGTAAAACTATGAATATAAGACCATGCCTTTGGGGAAAAACAACACATTAAGTAGGGTATCTGACAATGCTTACTTTGATTTTTGACGTGTCAAGATAGGTCACCTGAGTGAGTAAAGATCAGCACTCTGTCACGTTAAATGTTTGATGAAAGGTAAATATTACGCGACTTCTTCAACCTGATTCATTACAAAAGCATATAATTGATTAAGAGATTTTGAATCATTTTAGCATTTATTTTCTCGAATTATGTGTATTGAGTTTCATGTTTATTTGCATATTTCTCTCCAAAGAAATACCATGATTTCTATTCTCTCTGTAGTTTATTTAGTTTCAGGGACATAAAATATAATGAAAATATGAAACGTGGGCACGTTTTAAACCATCGTCAATGAATGAACAAAATGCGATGACGTCATTCACTGTTAGTTATTTTATTGGTTCGCGACCGAGTGCGTATTGGTTTTAAAAATTACAAGTGAGTTTGGCACTTCTACTTACTGCGCCCGTATTGCGAGTTATTTCGATTGACTGCAGTCAGTGGTCTGAAGTGGACATTTATCGCAAGGAACTTTATAACAGTACATACTTGAAGAAATCAAGACTGGCAATTTTATACATTTCGTTAAAAATTGAACAACATCGAAGGATAAAAAGCGATCTCACAAAGTAAGTTCTAATATTACATTTAAAAATATTTGTTAATTTTATTTGATAAAAAAGGTTTATGAATAAATTGAATCCAAAGAATCCTTAATGTTTAATTTCAATTCATAACCTTAACTTTGGATCCGAATTTACTAATATTGCATATATAATATTTATTTGACTATTAAACGAAAGGAAATCGCAGCTGTTTTTTCCTTATATATCTTAATTATGTGTTGTCAATAAGTATATGGCAACATTGTATTTATCATTTTTAAAGATGACATTTTCATAAGGTTACATTTTACTTTGGCATCTAGGAAAAGAAACACCGAAATGATATATAGTGGTATAATGAGATTATCATATAGCTTGAAAAATAACATGTTCTGTCTATCTGTCACTGTTTGTGACGATAACTGTCTGAGAATATAATACATACAAGGAAATGATCTGTATTGTGAATTAATACCATAATGCCAGACGCGTGTTATTTATAAGTAGTACACGCACTTAGCACTATCAATTCTCTTGTAAATATGTTTCAATGTAAAAGGTTTTATAAAAATGAAAACTTGAAAGCGCAAACCCCAGCGTTGCTATGCAATTTTATAATTTACTTTTATTATAAAAGGATTCTTTTACCGGTTTTTACTTCATGATAAAGTATGCAATACTCGTTTATACATTGCCAGCAGAATTATCGTTAACTTATTCTGCAATTTTATATTGTTTTAAAGCAATTTGAAGGTAATGTCGTGTACAATAAAAGAGTAAGCAAACATTGTGATATACATACATATAAAACACTAACGGTTATCTCTAGTGAATTAGACTAGTGTGGTAAGTTTTGCGAACCGTCCAATACAATATTGGCACTACAAATGTAAAGCCTACATTTAGATTATAAAAGAGTCTGCGCTGGTGTATATATTCACCAGAACACATCGTCACCTTTTGTGAATCACCTATTTGACTCTGCTCAATACAATATTGACACTTTTAATTTTGAGCGGACAGTTATGTATTCGCCAAAAGTTGTGTTCACATACAATGCCGAGTGATATTTTAGTCAATTTGAAAATATGTTGTTGACAGAAATGCATAGCATCGTTTATATGTCCGTTATATGTTAAATAATTTTGCACTGATTTATGCATTCACCAAAACTTGTATTCACAAACAATATCGAGTGATATTTTAGTCAATTTCAAAATCTGTTGTTGACAGAAATTTAAAGCATCGTTTTATATGTCCGCATTTTATTCAATGCCATGTTGATCGTTTCTACGATTGTTTACATCACCAGTTTACAATTGTTCTGTTATCTGACATACCACTACTGACTACTGCTGGAACCATTACTACATCTAACACTTACATTGGAGAATACTAGAAAGAACAGACAACAAATATATCAGATTTGATAGTATGACAACAGTACTAAAGAGCTGACGATTTCTTTGTTTCTATGAAGAACTCATTAAAGAATGGCATTTGACTAAAAATATTAAAAAGTAATATTTTACTGAAGTTTCTCCCGAGAGAAAAAGATATAACATTACGGAAACGAAAACTATTTCGCTAAATTAAATTTACTTTTAAAATAATTAAGGTATAATGATATAAGACCAGGGTACATCAACAATGGATGGGACCGATACGTGCAAAGTCCTCTTGAAAAAAATGAAATTTAAAAAGTATTTTATCATTAAAGCGAAAATAAAACTTGTGTTGACTTTAGGTTTACGTAGATATATAAGACGGGTTAGCTGTTAGCTCATAGCTCTATGGACAAGCGGATTTAAATTGTATATTTTTCTTACCTAGCAGATTATTCGTTGTGAATCTTGTATTGATTTCAAACATGGAATGTCAAACATGGCCGCCCATAATACTAGAAAATGTTTAAGTCAGTGAAATATCAGGCTTTACCAAAGAACATACGTAATTTAAAACATACATATCACAACATTTAACTGACTATCCCTTAGGTTCAATATTTTAATATGAATGATATTAAAATATTGCTGCCTTGAGATCTCTCTTCACAAGAACCTTCAAACAGGCGTTTTCCGTGAACCACTCATTAGATAATTTAATACGCATCAACCAAATAACATACGAAACATTTAATTTTCTCCAAAGAGCTGTAATGTCTACATTCTAAGTTCTCTCTCTTTTTCCTTTCCTTTGAAGCGAAATTGTAATCGACATGTTCATAAATTAATAACAAAAATCCCGATTTGCTTGATTTTTTTCCCTTCTACACAATAAATAGGAAGAACAAGTGACACATACCACATAGGAGGCATTAATACTTTATAGTTACATCGCCTTGGGAGTGATACATAGATTTATATCCAGCATCTATATCTTAAGCCCGCATTTCAGTTTTAATATAGTGTGCATTTATGATATTTAAGCTCCAATGTGTACCTTGTCTACTGTCTTTTTCTTGGCAATGGGATTCATTCTTCGCATGTGTTAATTTAGCTGTTGGTAAGTGCTGTATTTGATGGTCTTAGGGGATTGCATAATTAATTTTGATGTCACGTATATAAGGTAAATGTTTAAAATATAGCTCAGTTTTCGATTGAAAACATATGGGGTTCTATGGTTTTATTTTGTACTTGTGTTAGAAGGAAACAAGTTCTAAGAGTGTTAGCATTTTACTAGTGCAGTATTAAATTTGGTAGTGGTAGAAGATCGCACTGATATACAAAAATCCGATTTTAACCAATACTGAAATCAGAGTCAGACTCTGTCATTTACGCTTGTCGATATGTCTTTCTTTGATCTTCATTCTTGCAGCTTGAAATGTCTTCCTTTAATTAACTAAATATAAGATGTTCATTACATCTTTTGGATTATCTTTTGTGGATAGGCTTGCTTTAATAATTAAGAGTTTATGTGCAAAATTTCCATAACGGAAAGAAAATAAGCCAATCACAGTTCGTCAATTATCAGACACAAGCGGTAAAATTAAACGTCAGTTAGAAAATGTATATAAGGTTTGTTTGCAGTGTTGGCATACAAGACAATTCCGATACTGTTCTAGTTTAATTTTTGACAGTCATCTAGTTTCTCGGTCATGTTTAGTGCGTCATTTTCTCGGCGAAGTATTGCCAAACACATATTAATTGTACACTCGAGAATTCCATAATGTATTTATAACAGAAAACAACAACTATGATCGGATGTGTTTTCTTTATGCCTTTGCTCTCAATTCCTGGTATGTGAGGAAGCCGCGAAAGTAATAAACTCTTGTGGGCTAATATCTACCATTAGTTTAAACAGCTATTATTGACAATCGTATGCAAACCACCGATCAGTAACAAATCAACATAACGCCAAGACACTGTGATATTCTATCATAATATCGTGTGAAACATAAACCATTTTAACTTAGAAAAGAAGTAAAGGTGCATTGTTCATTTCTTTTGTCAGACATAAAAACCAGATGAATCAATTTGATATTTCGGATTCCGTTGAACTTCTATCAAATAGTTTTGTCACAAGTTGTGTAAGCAACTTTCAAATACAGAGCAGAACCATGGTCAGTTTTGTTTCAGAAAATAATTTTGAAACATAGATGTTTTTATAATATTTCAGAAATAATTTATATTGCTATATATTGCTACAGCCAAAAGCTTCTTCCGTTTTTATAAAAGTAATGATTTCAGTAGATGTAATCAGTGATTCCAATAAAACATTCATATTGGCCGTTATTCCGTAACAACGCGAGTTGTACTGGCACGACCGGATTAACTTAAAGTCGATTGAAAATATGCAACATAGACACTAAGCAAATTAAGAAACGAAAACGCTGACGAGGTCTTATTTAAACATCAAGGAACTGCCGGTTTCCTGGCAGGACTGAGTAAATTACAACCATAGATTGAAGCCGGATCATTCCACAGTAAACCAAGAGTAGTAATTTCTTTTTCTCTCATTAATACTGAGACATCACGTCGGTACAGCAAAATAAGAGTAAAGGCAGTAAACAACATATGTCCTAAAGTGGGTAGGGGCAGTAAACCATCACCGTCCTGAAGTGGGTAAGGGCAGTTAACCATGTCCGTCCTGAAGTGGGTAAGGGCAGAAAACTATCTCCGTCCTGAAGTAGGTAAGGGCAGTAAACCATCTCCGTCTTAAGGAAGGTAAGGGCAGTAAACCATATCCGTCCTGAAGTGGGTAAGGGCAGTAAACCATCTCCGTCCTGAAGTGGGTAAGGGCAGTTAACCAACTCCGTCCTGAAGTGGGTAAGGGCAGTAAACCTTCTCCGTCCTGAAGTATGTAAGGGCAGTAAACCATCTCCGTTATGAAGTAGATAAGGGCAATAAACCCTCTCCGTCCTGAAAAAGGTAAGGGCAGTAAACCATCTCCGTCCTGAAGAAGGTTAGGGCAGTAAACCATCTCCGTTATGAAGTAGGTAAGGGCAATAAACCCTCTCCGTCCTGAAGTGGGTTAGGGCAGTAAACCATCTCCGTCATGAAGTGGGTAAGGGCAGATAACCATGTCCGTCCTGAAGAAGGTAAGGGCAGTAAACCATCTCCGTCCTGAAGTAGGTAAGGGCAGTTAACCATCTCCGGCCTGAAGAAGGTAAGGGCAGTAAACCTTCTCCGTCCTGAAGTGGGTAAAGGCAGTAAACCAACTCCGACCTCGAATAGGTAGGGGCAGTAACCTCCTCCGTCCTTGAGTGGACAGGGACAATAAAAAAAACAACGCTTTGAGTGGATGGTGTCGCTGACAAGTAGATCACAAAACTCTTCATAGTCGTACGAACTATCCTTATTTACTGACTCTTAAATGTAAGATGGTTGGTAGCTTTGATTAGTTGCACCAAAATTAAGTCTATTTCCGGTCTTTATTGGAAATTATTGATCCTTTAATAAAACCTGAGTTTGCTAACAACGCACCAGTTGATTATAAAAACAATCCCAGAAAATAATTTAAATGTATTTTTAGGAAGATGTTGTACCGTTTTCGGGCCATAACTGTCATGTAAAGTAGAGGTTTACATAGTTTTGTGACAAAAGGAAAGACGTTCAATGTATTGTATACAGAACTGAACAAATTTTAAGTTTAAACTAAATAGTTTATTATAGCAAACAAAATGATTATGTGACCAAATATCTGAGATGAACCCTTATTAACATTCGACCTTGTTTATGAAAGTATCGTAGAATATTATCAACTGAGATCATAAGGAAGTGCAAGTACGTCAGAAAAGCATTCAATTTTGTAGAAAATAATACATTCATAGTACTGGAACAAATTTCCTTTCTACATCCCATCTCATTCTATTAATTACAGTGTCAAAAGTTCTATCTTAGCTGGAACTACCATCTTAATAATTGTCACACGAAATGTCATTGCATTTAGTCCGTCCCGATTCTATCCAGCCGAGGAGAATACCATGATATAATCAAATCTAGACTTGAATTATTTCATTAGTCCGTACGCACCAATCTACGAATGGAAGCTTGTCTGTTCTAACAATGTCTAGTTCCTGTGCCTTAGGTATTAAAAGTCATACTGAAAATACAAAAAAACCTAACTTATAATGCACCGCAATATAACTTGCTTTAAAAGCCGTTCAAATAGTTTAATAATTTATGATGTTTCGTTATTAAATGAATTCAGGTAAGGAAATTGATTGTCTTAAAGTAATACATACAGAAACAACACGTCTGAAGCTTGTCAGAATAAGTAATGTGTGATTACAATATAACTTAAAGTCACGTGTCAGAAGCTTCATCAGACGTCTGTATTAAAAAGAATCAAAATGAACATCGGTTTGAAAGAGAAAAAACCCAAAGATAACATGAAAATTGAAGACCTTTATCAGCTTGCTCTTTAAAGATATCTAGCAAGTGCTTGAAAATGGTGGAAAGTAATTAATCATTTTCGGCGCGATAAGGCAAAAATCATGTGTATGGTTGTGAATCGTGTGGCAATGGGTATTTCAGAGAATTAACTTAGATCTAATAACTAATAAAACAAGCTGAAACGCTTGATGATCTTTATACAGCATTAACAGTTGATGATGATGTCTACTTAGTTAAGATTTATTGATTAAGGGCAATGAAATATGCAACCAAGTACAAATCAGTGTTGATGGTGTAGAGGTTCAGGTGTCGGCCGCTCATCCCGGAGGTTGAGGGTTCGAGCCCCATTGGGGTCATAACAATAGTCCTGTTTTTTTCCAGAAAGCGGACCTGAGAGTGACTCGATAAGCTTCAAGCTTTCTTCAAATCGTGCTAAAACAAATTACTAATAGTAAGAATTAGTAAGAATAATCAGCGTTGAGTAATATAAAATGGAGCAAGAAGCAGTTATCACGTATAAAAGCTCTCTCTGTGACCCATTCAGTGCATTCTTAGCTACAAGTTGACTTGTAGTAAAGTGTAAAACAAAACTCACTGAGATATCTTTAACTGAGACATTTTACAACTGCAACTAACACCTGCTTAAGCGGATAAATAATTAATAAAAAGGCAAATACAAATTCGAATTGCATATTTCAAACTGCGTCTCTCAAAACTTTCAGATTTGCGTTTAGAGAGAGAGAGAAAGCTGTTAATAATGCTTCATTTTCTTTATGATATATCTCAGTAAAATACCAAATAAGGTAATATTGTAAGATCAATCTACGCAGAATTTAGACTTGGAAAGAGATTATTCATGCGATTTATTTTAAAAGGAATAGCAAAATAGAAAACATTATAACAATAACAAAATGACAAGTTGACAATTACTAAAATACCTTTCACAAAATATATATATATACTTAAAGTAAATCCATAAATCTTAGGCAATTAATATGAAATTTGCGTCCTCAAGCTTTCAGTAGGGTAATACGCCTTTGGAATCATAGTTGACAAAATTCAGATAGATAAATCTAAAGAACGTCTTTCGGGCACAGTGTTTGAACTGCATATAACTAGTATATAGTTTTTATGTGCATATTGCATATCGCATATTGCAATTGCTAAACTTTTATACAAAGCGCAAACAAGTTATTCTGTCACTGGGCGATTCACAAGACAGTTATTAGATTGATGCTAAAAAAAAGATTGAACGTTTGATCACAAAAATACGATTAACAGACTGTCTGATATGGTACGTTTTATACGTTCTAATACAACACGATGTTTATATGAACAGAGAGTAACAATGTCAACATTTACGTTCATGATATAGATATGTCTTGTAATAATCCAGCCAGAACTGATTTCGTGTCATTCTGTAGTGATTGTTTGGTCTGGGAGGCCTTTTTATTGACTTGCAGCTTATTCTTTGTAGACCATTTTAAAGACGTTTCGGATGAGCTTTATGTTTGGTATGTTCGGGTACTAACTGCAGTAATACTGTTTAGGAATGAATAACCGACTCAGTTATTTTCCTAGCACTGCAGATACCGATGTACCGGAACAGTTCGGGATACCGACACAGAGCACTGTCGCCCAGTGATCTCCCATTGTTTATAAAAATGGTGTCAAGGTAAAAATCGGCCTTAATTAAAAACGCGGAAATGAAAAACCAACTTTTTCTGAATAGCGAAAATCATATCTGCTAAATTTCAATCAGGTCCAAAATCGCGAAATTTGATGAACGCGCCATAAGCTGAAAATCGGTATTTGATGATCTATATGAATCTGAGTATTAAGGGTATGTGCATCTGGCAAAGTTAGTACCAGAATGCTTTGTACTAAAAAGGAAGTTGTTCGTTCAAGACTTATGACTGATGTGAAATACTTCATGGAATATTAGTACAGAAAATTGTAAAGTTATACATGTAGATGTAAAGTTACTACCGAGTGTTCAAAGTGTGCAGGTTTCCGACTTTTTGTTATACTGAGTTGAGGATTGGTAAGGTGGCGCTGTACTATAGAGGAAGAAGACCAGAATGATGCTGTAAACATTTTGTTTTGCTTTTTTTCTCTGATATTTTACTGTGTTTTTGAACCACTTCCTAGGGTAAAGACATCATTAATCTTTTTTTGCATCGGAAAAGCACGCATATCTATAAATAACTTCCAGTCAGTCAGCCAGCACAGTGGAACAGAATGAGAATAGAATGAGGCCAATGTACAAAATATAGAAGGGGAAATCATTACCTTCATGGATCATCAGTTAGACATGGGACTTATTTCATATCAATATCCTCCAGAAACCAGCCGTTTAATAGAAAAATATTACCAATATCTATCTCTTTATTTCTTCTACGATTTTATACACAAAGTAAGCTTAGCAATATTATAGTTTCCTGAAAAGTAAACATATCAAAGTGTATATTCCCATTTGTATTTTCTGTAATGACTTTTTAGGATAATGTAAATAAACGTATTTTTTCTCAGCTAACATTTTGAAAATACAACGTGGAAGTAAATACTGAAAATTAAATAGATGAACTAATCGAGGCTCGTCTGCTTTTGTGAAAGAAATGCATTGGTGTTTTGTAACATCTTTTTTCTTTCTTGAAATAATTAATTATCGCTGATGAATCACGAAATTGTGTGCTTCAATTTGCCACTAGTGTCATGTAAAACATTTCAATTAATTGTCTAATATTACATTAGTGTTTTCTGTTGATTTCTTATTTGATATAAAAATTCTTTTTTAACAGTAATATAATCTTAAGTTTTTTCTACATGCATTTTGTAACCCGTTTTTGTGATAACAATAAAACTCTTAAAGGTATTTAATCAGAATTTGGCCATGTAACAGATTTGTTTGAAACTTTAACATCTGATCATTAACACTCATTTATGTTCACTAAGCACTTAATTCAAGTAGGATTTTCACTGGAGGTATTTTTAAAATTTGATTTCCCTATCCTGGTTGCCCAACCAAGATAGAGTTATTTTATCATAACTAAAAATTTGATACACATACTTTGCCATAAGGAAAGATATAATATAAGAAAATATAAGACCTATTGTATCAAATTCCTATTTGTGAAATATTTGCATTAAAAATTATATATTTAGATGGAATTCATTAGAAATTTGAAAAATTATCATTACCTTCCTTTACCTATCTTGGGTGCGCACCCAAGATAGATTGGAAATAAATTAATTCAGAAGCTACACGTAGTTTTAAAACTTGCATTTTGGTTCAGAATGTTAAAATATTTGTATATCTATCCAATTCAAATGTCAAAGTAGAAATTATATTGAAATAAAAAAGAATACTCAACGTTTTAATTTAATAAAATGTAAATTTCTGATAGGGATCTAACTCTATGTAATGGGTCTTTTTGTTCATTAAATGAATCTCTAACAAAATATACAAAAAGAAAAATTTGTCGTAAAATGTTACTTAAAAGTAATTGACCACCTTTAAAGTAAAAATCATATCTTACATAGATAGATGTTATCATAATTATTAGAAAATGAGTTCCAAAACTTAAGATACAACCGTTATGGGTTAGCTGTATGAAATAAACGACACTGTTGCTTTTATTCATTGTGATCCAATAAATAGATGCTATATTTTTGTTTGTTTTTGTGTGTGTTTTTTTACAGAACAGTTTGTAAATTGTAAACTCTAGCTTTATTTACTCCAACATTGAAGAGTTCCTAAAAAGAATTACTTAAAATCCCATGGCATAATTTTACAAAATCAGAAATAGGACATTTGTCTCATATTTCATTATGTTATTGTAAAGGTGGTAGGGGATGCGCCCCGATCCCTATCATGCCTATGACGGGTTACCCCAAGTTATACGGGCCTCAAGGAAACAAAATTATTCCTGGTCTCGTGTGGTTAAGACCACTGTTGTCATTTTAAGTACTCGTTCAACTTTGTTACCACTAAGTCAATTTCGCTTCTGACAACGACAAAAAGCATATTTATTGAAAGGGTTAAGCAATTTTCTTTTTTAAGTGAACTCTTCTTCATACCTAATATGACAAATAATATAAAACGATTTAACCAGACAAAACAAGTGTTTCCCTTCGTAGTCTTCGACTTATTAAGTAAACAGCGCTTTCTGTGTTATTTAATCAAAGAGGGAATATTTATCGTTGTGAGGATAGCATATTAATTTGATTTTCTGATTGTCTTTTCAGAATTTATCAATCTTTTTTTCAAAGGAAAACTAATCACAACTTAATTGAACAATAAATATGACAAGATTGGGAACAGATGACAATATTTGCATACATGTTATATTGATTAATTAATTTTTGTCGAATGCTTCATATCGTAAATTGTGCTCAAACGGTTTCGTTTCCTGATCTTAAGAAAGTTTTGATATTAACACTATTGTAGTATACTTGTTGTCTGTTTAGCCTTTAAATTACCGATTCTAGAGAAGGTGACTGTTCTTTCTGTTTATCATTTTATTTATTTAAGACGTCTCGTCCAACTAGTCTGAACATTTTTGTTATAGTTTCATAAATAATGGTCTTTCTGCATGATGTTAACTAGTCCTCCCATACTTTAAAATGTATGGATATTGAACCGTTCTTTATTCGTCTTGTGCTCTGTTTGTACAGCGAGAGAGACTTATTCGCACTTATAGTGAATGTCCTCTTTTTAAATCTTTGAACTATGTGTACCATTTGTATTGTAATAGTTGTACTGTCCGAAACATACACCTATCTCTTATATACGCGGCAGTCAAATCGGAATATAGGTAAGAGTTAATGATGTCATGTTTAAATGATGAATCATGCTGTAGGCTGTATCTGTAAGTGAAGTGACCGGCTACAGGTGTATCCGTTCTACAAAGGCATATATGTATCTTATATCTAGGGTATACTAGCGTATATGAGATATGAATACATAATATCTCTGATGTTATACTGGTTATGGAATACATCTACGAAATAGCCAACCTTGACTTTAAGAACGAAATAAACTACTCAGTGTGCCCAATTCCACCAAGTTCTTATTTATGTAGCATCATAAACGATCTCGGTTTGCTGACTTGTTACATATTGAATATAGTGCCTCTGATCAATTTAGCAATATTACTTATCATGCAGTAAGGACAAATGTTGTCAGATATTGAACGTATATAATCGGCGTCACATGCATTAGAACGCTCCTTACATTATAGGATAACAGTTAATTTAAAAAAAAATCATGACACGGTATTTTTAATCTTGAAGTTCTTGAAATTAATCTTTTCTAAATAAATACTTCTTCGACATAATTTATTTTTGCACAGGAACATTCATTTTGTTTCACATTTCTAAACAACAATCACCATGGCCAAAACATGGTTTTTTTTCTTATTGTTACATGTGTACGTGTATGCGTCCGTACCAAATGTTTGGAAATACATCTGTTTACAATAAAGCATATAACCGAAAAATTAAAAAAAAATATTTCCAAACATTTGGTACGGACGCATGCACGTACACATGCCGAGATGCTATTGTAACAACCATAACAAGCTGGCCGCAGGATGCTTCACTGGGGCCGTCAGTAGTAAACGTTATGAGAACGTTTCATACGCCATTGACATCCTTGACCTTCTGCTATTGCTAAGAAGAAAATCAAAACAGTTGTAAATTGTAATTGAAATGACAGGTGCACGTTCGGGTAACTTTTGTTTATTCAAATTAAAAATTTACACACTAACATGATCTATAACTTCGGTTAGGTTACTTGTGTGATACGGTGTAGACATTCTTCTAGGTAGGTTACAATTAAAATAGTACTTGTTAGTACTTTTTATAACGACGAATTAAATGCATTATAGTTACCTAGACCTAAATGTGCCAGTAACGAGCATCTTGCAACCACAAGTAAATCTCCATAGGATACAATATTTCCTCATTTGTAAAGAAGACACCTGACACAGAACATAAATGTAGTTATTATAGTTCAATTATAATAGTAGTGTGTAATATATAGAAATACCATCAATAATACATTTCGTCATTGTTTCTTAATGCCTTCAGGTAACAGAATGTATTGTAGACTACCATTAATACCATAGTGTAGATAGAAATCAAAGCGTGTGTATTTCGTAAGATGTTCTAAATAATACATACTTTTGAACTGATCATTATTTGAAACAGCAACAGTCAAAGTACCTGACAGATACTTTTTGCATTTTATTATCTATTTTTATCGCACAGTGTTTTGGTCATAATATTTTTTTCCGGTGGAAATTGAAGGTAAAATGAAAAATGTTTTGCATCAATTTCAAGAAAGTATTTATAAAAAAAAACAGAAAAGAAAGCATCAGATTTCAATCGTTCCAATGCTAAATGGAAGCATATATTCATATTAGAAGTTTTATCAGATATAAAGATACGTACATGAGTTAAGTAAGCTTAGCGGCTGCGACAGAAACTGTATCAACATATCAGTTACTTCAACAAATACATATAGTCTTGGACAAACATTGTTAAATATCTAGGCCAATTAGTGGCAGAGCATGAGCGAACTGCAGATTAGCATAGTTCAATTTGAGAGAAATTCCCGAATGCAAATACGTTCCTGAATAAGTAGACATTCAGCATTGTACGGAGCTTGAATATGTTATGAAAAAGGAAAAGTGTCTCAGTGGTATCATAAAAAGATAATCTCCTTATTTGATGTCTTGGAAACCCTTTAACAATGACAATGACAATGACAATGACAAAGTTTATTCGCTATAAAGCCTCCGACCCATGCAAAATATATACATACATTTATATGTATTACACAAAAGCATAGTATGTGTACATAACTGATCATTTGTCATAACATAGAGTATAACCCTTAAGTATGTTGAAACAATGCGTATTTATACAAGCTACAGCTTTAACAAAATATTTTATCATAATTATCATATACATCTAAGTGGTGTAAATTTGTTTTTTTCTTTTGTCGAAAGCATAATAAAGAAATGTTGCAATCGATTTTACTAATGTTTCATTTTTTGTAGGCATTAAAATACAGAATTAATTTTGAGTAGGGCATATAAAACATTTTCTAGGTAAATACACTACTCTTAAATCCGAATAAAATTCACAACATAACAAAAATGGTTTTCGTCCTCAATTGCATTTTTATTACATGCCTTACATAATCTGTTTTGCCTTGAAATATTCCGATGTCTACCTATACCGGTAGGGTTTGGTTTATACTTGTGTTGCATGCTACACTTTTGATAAATGTGTGGAAATGTGTAAAAACATTAAGAATACTGAAAACGAAAGGCATGCATTTTATCATTAATCGAACTTATTGGAGATATTGTGGCCACAGACACTGCTTTCCAGTTTGATAAATTTGTTAAAAAAATGTTCATGCTAGAATGTAAACCGAACTGCGGACAGCTGTCATTCATCGAGCTTAATAGCTCACCTTGAGCCTTTAGCTATAAGAACAAACCAGCATTGTAATACAAATTGGGAAGTAAAACCTCGTTTAAGCATGCACAAATATATACTTATACACTCTTGTCACTCAACAAACATTACTTCTTCGCCGATCCCTATCATTTGAGCACAATGTTTAAAATGGTGACTATAATCATAAACCGAACTTTATATTGATTTAATTATCCTGTCGACAAGAGCGATAATACAATATTCCCTGTTACTGTTTGATTGGCTTATCAATATGATTACAGTTCCCTATGTTTCCTTAATTGTGTCATTGAAGTGCAAGTGCATACTATGTACGATGGTTTAACATGGACATGCCATTAAAACTATTTAGCTAATGAATTAAAATCTTCAAAGATTTCATAGACAGACATCAACTGTCTACAGATTAAAATACTGCCAAAAATCATAGATATGTACATTGATGGTTTACGATACATTAAGTTAAATAATTGAAATAAAACATTTGATTAAACGTACGTTACAAATACATCAACACTCTACCAATCTTTCTATGGTAAATCATGAACTGCTGGAAGAACTTGTATATATAGTATTGGAGTGAGACACGCAATTCTTAGCGATAAAATAAGGATATAAGAGACCTTAAAGATTAAGTAAAGTCAGTAACTATTATGCCTATTCATGTCCTGACGAACAGCTTCAGACACGAAACCTGCCATTAAGTTTCACAGTCAAATTCTTAATATGGAAATAATAATAGTATGATAGGTTTGTCTGCACTTTTCCTCCACAAAGAATTATCAGACATCCTAAGAAGCTTAATTTTACCATCGAGTGTTGTTTAAACATTCCATTCTGTATTTAGTAAATCCTTTTACGACATTAACTAATATTTGCTAAAATGATATCGTTACTTACCCTGGCATTTAAGCACTTACTATAGCGTTTCAGCACTTACTATAGTCCTTCACTACTTCTTTATAACAACTTTATATCTCTCGGATTTTTTTTGTCCTTGTGATTCATTCTGTCATATATAGCCAAACCTGTTTTTATATGAAAATACGTAAGTGTGCAATAACATTTCTCTAGTTATTCTGGGTATGTCCTCATCAGTTAGTAAAATATATCAAACAACAAGAAGCAAAACATAAGGGTCTTTACTACGATTTAAACTGGTACCAGATTTGCAATATTGTTTGAGAATAAAAAGTTTAATTATTTCCTAAGATTTTATAGCCATACCCAAAGGCAAAGACCTTATCTTAAACAACAAAATCCATCGTAATTATTTGAAATTGCAATTAGTTGTAGCTATAAAGAAATAATTAAAATCAAAATTTTGATTATAGTCATTAAAATGTTGAACACATTAGATATATGAATAATTGATTAGTGTTTCGTGCAGTCACGTACATTTGTTTCACGTGTAAATTTAAGCTTAAAGAGACGTACTTGTACGTATTTTACTAACAGAAATTCCAACAAGTCGATATCACTATTCTCACTCTTATTCTCCGAATATTTTATCTGTTTGACTTTTTATTGATGGATATACTGTGTAAATACCTGTATTAGATATAATGTAAAAGAGTGAGTTTGTAACATTTTACATCAACATTACATTACAAAATTGTTACCATACGGTCGGCAAAAGTGTTTCAATTTCAGGAAAGTTTCAATTTCGGATGTTGACAAATATGGAAAGACGCCTGGCTAAGATTAAAATTGAAAGACAAATACACGTTAAGCGTAATGCCAGTATATTGTTCAGATTAAAAGTTACCCTAAATGGTAGCGTATTTGTATGGATGTCATTGAATGTTAAATATTCAAAGAAACTTTTGCCAGTTAAAGTGACATTATGCGCATGTTACTGCACATAGTGTATTTTTGGTGACAGTTTCATAAAAGCAATTTTCGGTTGCTGTTCATTTAGATGTGTTAAATTAATGATAGTGCCGCATTAGTATTTGAAGTTGGTGCTTTAGAAATAAAAAAATCGGACTAATAGAATAATAGTTCGTTTCTTCACAGTGATCTCCCTTGTGTTCTTGTTGTTGTTGGTAGAGATTTCGGCAGTGGAAGGGAAGTTTTTTTTAAAGACTGCCCCAGTCAAAATAGGAAAAGTAATATTTGGAAAGTTATTATTTTGTACTTGTAGCAGGAAGAGTTTGGTGTATTGGGTTAAAAGCTGTTATTTCCTCTACCCTTTTTTACACACACCTATTTCAGCTGGATTTTTACTTGAAAAAATGCACATAATTCCTCTTTAATGTTTTCATTATAAGTGTCAGTTTAAAAGTAATAGAAATAAACTTCCATATTGTCAATAGAAGAATTATTAATGAGGGAAAAAAGACTATAATAATATATCTAGTCAATCAAACAATTTTTTTTTTCTTTAGTGGAATACACTTTCCGAAACTATACAATTATACTATACCACAGCATCTTGTTGACGTCCTTTACAGGCATCAATACTTCAAGCGAGATGCTAATAGATCTACGTCCTCCTGTTCCTTAATAATGATATTGTATGATTTTGAAAGGGAAACATAAAACAGCAATATTTCAAGTTACACTACCAGTATGCATGTTATCATTAAGCAGAATGCTTTCAGCCCTGCGTTTCAAAATTGCTTAATCACCTTCATTTCTAACAGCAAAGATAGTTAATTTTGTATGAAATAAATGTGCAGATAAATAGTAAATAGTTGATATAAATGTAAGGACTGATCATTATGTAGTATATGTTTATTACCACAATGTTTATATACATCAGAGTTTACTAAGCAACCATGTACATTTCTAAGATTGTGTTAATTGTACCGCCGTGAACGATTTATTTCCCTTCTGAGTTAAAAACCTCACAGGAAAACTGTTGATGTATATGTATATACGCTACATCTGTAAATGTATCATTTGATAATTTCTCATAAGAAATAACGTTAATGTAAAAAAGTAAATTTCAGCAAACTTTAGATGCTGAGGAGAAATTTCGACGTTAGTAGTAACAGTACGTAGATGAAAAACAATATGATTTTATTGTATTGTTCGGCATTGTCTATGACATATATTTAAAGTCCCAGGACTACATTGACAAGTAGCTCTTATTATATCCCTTGGTCTACCGTCTCCCTGGGTCTAGTGGTTTAGGCATCTGCCTTGGGAGCGGGAGGTCGATTGTTCGAATCCGTTCTGATACGGCCGGTTGGTGAGCCACCAGCTAGTTCAATAATGGTTACCGTATGCCTGCCTGTCTGGTGCTTGGTATGAAAAGGGATAGGATTCGGGAGGTAAATGTGCTCAGAAAGAAGGTGTCTCACAAATCAGATATGGCTGGCCCTTTAGGCAGGGGTGACACTATGATAAACAAACACTTTACCTTACCTTTATTTAACTAAAAAAAGATGTCTTACCGGTGGAAATGACCTTTATTTGTACCAATATCATTCATAACTTTTCAAATGTTTTTCAAATCAATATACATGTTAGAGATATAGAGCAGAATGTTTTTCAGTAATATTGCAAAAATGTGAAAAAGCGACTTGAAAATACTTATTTTACAATATCAGTAAATTCAAAAAGATTTTGGGACTTTAAAGTATTATCGTAAAATTGTAGTTGATTCATAGCAATCTGCAATCTTTCAAGTGAAGTGAGGAGCTCTATCATTGTTATCTACTGCAGCATCTTTAAATGATAGTCTTTGAAATTGAAGGATCATAGTAGGGCCAGTGATACTGTATTGTAGATACAAGGAACTAAAACTTGCACTCTATAATCCATATATAGTATATGCATCTAACTTTATAGGATTCTGACGAAAGTGATTGACAGCACAGACTTTATTGTATTTTAAATTTTATAGCAGCCTTGAATGTTTTGGTATTTTTTAAGTACGGATCATCTTGATAGAACGAAGACAATTATTCCTTAGACAGTAAACGTCAAATTCGTCGTTCTAATTTACACAACAAATGACTTTGTGCAAAACCAGCTGTCACGTAAACAAAACTGTAAAAGGTAGATACGTTTTAACATTTCATTAGCATTGTCTTTGTCAGTTTAAACAGTTGTTATCTAGGAGATAAGTACTAATTCCATGATTTACTAACTTAAGCCATTTTCTAAAAACCAGATTTCTTTAAGAAGAATTTTTTAAAGACAATTTGATTTTATATAGATATTTACGGCATAAATAAACATTAAGTGATTCGTTTCACAAAAATTGTATACGGTAATACATTTGCACTTTCAATGGTCATTCAATAAATAGTGCTTTCAAAAATGTACTCGGTAGCTTTGGTTGTCGTTTAGAATGGAAACAAGATAGCAGCTTTGTTCTTGCATTACTTGTTGCGTAACGTTATAAACAATGTGACGTCACTTTCCCAAACATAGCATCTAAAGAACGTTTGTTTTTATATTAAAATGCTATTTCGATAATTTGTTTTAAACATTTCAAAGGGCAAGACGGTATCTGCAAAAGTTCTTTTATGAATACTTGGTTCAGCTGGAAATATCCGTCACTTCGTTACTGTTTCCCGGGACCCCGGCCCCTCGCCCCCGCCAAACAGTTCCCCCCGTGCGTAAGATCGATCTTACGTGCCAATGAACATTTTACTTATCTTACAAAGTGAACAAGCCTTTTGTAATGCAATATGCGCAGCGACATCGAAAAACAATGTGACGGTGCTCACTTTCCCTGAAACAGTAGCATCTAAAGAACGTTTGAAGATTTTTATATTAAAATGAATCAAAATTTCGATAAGTTTGATTTTTTAACATATTTACCTTGGGTCAAATTGTGGTCTTCCTAAGACGATACCTCAATGACAATGCTTTCATTATTTGTATTAAGAATGTTGTTCACAATGATATTCATGCTTCTTAAACTGTGTTTTATGCGTTTGCAATCACTGTTGCACCATAATCGATGAAGCGTTGCTTATGAAACTAAGAATCCGTAGTAACTACGTAATAACTACGTAACTAATTCTAGAACAGTGCTTATTAAATTAAAATCCATAATACCATTTAACCATTCTGCAATTAGGTGATGAATTCATACATATACTACCGGTAAGTATTTTTACGAATTAATATTTTTATTTGATGCATAAAGTAAACAACGGTTTGAAAGAATACTATGTTGTTATCACTATATATTGACACACTTTCATATAATATCAGTCGGAAAATCTTTTTTTTAAATCCGCATAGAAAATAATCAATACAATTTGTTTTGAATATAATTTGATAATGTTTAATATGATTATGGAAATATCATTTCTGAAACGAACTCCATTTTTTAAGTGTATATGTCAATTCCTTGGTGTGCGTCAAACCTACCATGATACCAAAAAGAAGAGAAGGATCTCTCGTGATATACCAGATGAAATATTTTGTTTTAACTAACCGTGCCAGGATAGACAGGGAAGTTTTATTTTTTTTTTTTTTAACGCGAATGAAAGGCATTGTCACCAGTAGTGTCAGGAGAGAACTTCTCCGTTACATTGTTAGACAGTTAATCTTTTCCCAAGCAGACTACGCATTTATAAACAACCCAAACAACTTGAATACTACCCAGCATTTGCATGATAATAATCAGTAAAATACGAATAGGGTAGTTTCGACATGTGATAAGAGTCGTTCTTCAGTGCCAAATGAATACTAATACAGATTCCGAATTTACCATCATTTATATTGAATCTATGGCGTCGAAGTACCTTAACTCTTAACGTATCTTTATATTGACAATTATGGTATGTGTATTAAACCTTATATTGTGATAGTCATACCTTTAATTTCAATGCCTCACACTGCCTGCATTTTTATCTAATTTAGTTTTGCATTATACTTCTATCTCAATGATATTTTTCATCTTACCTTAGAAATGATGTTGTTATACGCAGTTTCCAAACCTCAAAGACTGTTGCCCTTCTTTAGATTCGAAGCTTTTATATGATAGTTCTTATTATGCTTTACACAAATATCAATGTCACTTATGTTTGCTGAGTACACCGTTGTTGATTCATATTTCTAGTTTTTAACGATTGTTTCTATACATATTGGCTAATAACGAACACATTAAGCACAAGTAATTTTTATTCTATATTTTTTAACCATTCTGCAATTTACGAATTAATATTTATATTCGGTGCTAAGGGTAATAAAAACAGAAAATGTTAGATCCATTCATACCATTATGAAACGAGAATTTCCGTGAAGAAGAGAGGAAACGTTTGCTGTGTAGTACGGATCTTATTTAAAATAAAATCAATTTTCTAACTCGTTTGTTAGAGAAAACAACTTACATTTTTATGTATACTGTATTTGTGTATTGTTGTGCTTTGTGATTTGAGAGAAGCAACTGCTTTTCTCGGTTATCTTGTTCTAAATCTGACATTTTATTCACAATCAGTAAATGTAACAATGTTAAAATCTGTTTAAATTGACCTTTTTACACAATGCCATTATATATACTGTTGTTTGGTCCATGATACTGGCAGAGCGTTTCCATAATCTCTCAGAACCTGGCATGTGTAATAGTAATTGAGACAGAATAATGTTCTATTTGAGTTTTGTTATCAGCGGTCGTCTTATAATGTACCGTTTTATTTGTCTTATGATGAGAGGAAAATAATTATTATATTCAAAACAACTCATTGAAGCACACTGTCGTGATTGATTCTTAGAATTACTACTGCGTGAAATCGCCTTCGGTCGGCAATAAAATTGAAATCACCACCGAACCGTCAGTAAAATTTTCATCCCCAAGCACTGTAATATTGAAGTACATCGCATTGTTAATTCACCGGCAATTTCATGCAAATGTTTGCTTTTTTAAAGTTTTTATGGCAATTCGATAATTAAGTTTAACCTTAAGACAAACTTTAAATTGGAAACAATTAGAGTGACCCTTTAGGCTGTTAAGACTGAAAATAGAAAACCGTTTTATCACAACCAAGAACTTTAGCATGCTGCCGAAACGGTAACAAGAAAAATGATGTTATCTCATCTAATGCCTTAAACAATGGTATTGTAACCTTGTTCGACAAAATGGTAACATGAAATACGATGAAGTTTCATTAAATGTCTCTCATAGTGCTATTGTAACCCTTTTCAATAAATTAAAGAATTCCCTTTGGATAGCAGAAACGGAGAATGGCTTTCTATGAAAATACTCAGTATGTTTGTGACATAATGTGATTTAAAATGTACAATAACAATCATTGTACTATAATTTCGAATATAAGGTTTACCATACATAGATCCAGTTGAACAGCAAGGCATCGCCTAAACAAGATGTAGGCATTTTGCTACTCCAATATTTGCAGCTAGCATGTTACCTTTTGTTCCATGCCTGTGGGTGATGATGCCTCTTCAGTTACAACTTACAACACGGTTTCGACTGTGTACTCCTCCCGCCATCGAATCTGACATTGAAAGGGCAAGTACTTCAGTCCCCTCCTAATCTTCACGAAGATCGGTTGTCTCAAACTTCTACCCAATATTGTTATTATCAGTATTCTTAAGAGAAGCTTACACTGGAAAAAGTCTATGAAATACAAGTGAAGTGAACGGTTGTATACCGTAGGCTTTCTATCTTCAAATTTTAAGTTGAACTTTGAATCCCTTAAATCCACAGCATACCAAACTCGTGTATGATCCCAGCTTGAAAATAGATTTACTATCTCGACGCCTCATAAACAGTCGAAAATCTACCTAGTAGCAAAAGCTTTTCAACGTCGAGCATCCTGTTGGACCAAGTCAGCTTATGCTCCTACAAGCAAATGTAACACAATATTGCAGTCCTTAAACTTGCACTGACATGATGCCAGAGCTGTCACTCATGTACAAAGTACAAGTGACTATGTTGCTATTCCTACCAAAGGAATACAATGCATCATCATTATGCGACAGGTTAGTATCAGCAGACAATAATTATTGTATAATAACTACTGTAAAATAGCTTTACCCTAAGAACAATATACTCATTGCCACAGTCTTCCCATCAAATTCACATCCCTTCCCGACAGAGTAGTTCATTGCAGCTGGTGCCTGTTATTTTTGTTAATTAATCTTCTCTTTTGAACTTTCTTCTTTTCCCTTTCTTTAACCTCGGTCTAATGGATTGGTGTTCAAATGTCTATATCCCTGGCTGCAAAGGGTCGGGCATACCTAGCAGATATATCTAGTACGTGTTATTGCTTTTCAACACAAACCTAATACAAGAAATGCAGAACAAAGTAATTCACAATAATTTAATCATTACGTTGAATTTTTTGTCGCTTACAAAATACATTTGAAAAGTCATTGAACGTATATTCTTAATCTGAAGACATTACTGCCCTCAAATCTTTACCTATAACTCAATTTATCTTGTTTCCAAATAAAGAAAGTGTAGATCCGAGCGCTGTACGTATACATATTAAAGTAAAGGAAAGAGGCGATTACCACTAATTGTTTTGACAAGATGAAGTCAATATTTCTCACATATCGTTTTATTTAATGGTTATTTGCCGTACGCGTATAACACCTAAGGTGTTCCAAAGACTCTTAAACAACTTTAACAGAAGAAAATATACTAATACTGTCTGATGAACGTCACAGTCATTTACTTACAGATGCGTCAATGCATCAGTATTGTGGAGAGAAAACAGCTTTGAGCATCAGCTCTATAATAATTAAGTCTTGGGAAAAAACCACTCAGTATGATTTGTTAAACGTTTACAATTCAATTATTTCGTAATGTATTTACCAAACAGAGAAGATGAAAATAACAAAACAAATTGTTAAAATGAAAAGATGTCGGAATTTAATTTCCCTTTCAGTAGCCGATTACCTCGCGGTAGCTTCACGCTTAAAGTGTCACTTTCGGTTCCGAGTCCCTTAAAATTCTCTGGAATTAGCGGTTTTCTTTGCTAAAAGTGTTAGGACTGTTTATGTAGGAGCAAGCATGAAAGTTCTGACATAGTATGATGGATAAAATGGAAATGATGGTTTCGGTATCTTTAAAACGACAGCACCGCTAGAAAGCATACCCTTTTAAAATTGTAAAGTAATTGTTGGTTGCTTAGAACGCAGAAATGTAGAGTCCCATGTTTAAGACTTTAAAGCTGTGTTTAGTTCGACAATTAAGCATATGAGCGTTTGCCAGAAACCCTTAAAAGTGTGTGTTAAAATGTCTTCTCTGTTTGACAAACACATACAGTAGGCGACCAACTCATGTGATCCTGTTTACATTTGACTTTTATGTATTGTAGACAAAGCAATAAAAACTCAAAAGTAATTTAAAATAAGACATGTTTTCAATCAAAGCGTGAAGACTTCGAATTACGGTCTCTGGAGCGACGTTATCAATCAGTCTAAACCCCTATCAACATCCATCTGAATATTTTATATCATCCTGCAAGACTGTTTCCTGACCTACACTTTTCCATTAAATATCTGTTACTGAAAGTAAATAGCTCTGGATAACAAATCATCTGTTATTTCTTCTGCCACGTGTCGCTGATGAATCGACGATGCAATAGGTATTTAAAGCACCGTCTTGAATTTCTATGTTGAAATATTTAAGGATAACTACTATTCAACTCAATTGGCAATAGTCATTTTCCAATTCATCTGATTGATGACAATATGAAGTGTTTTCTTAAATAATCGTATTTTTTTCTTTCAAAGTAAACACCTAATTAATAAATGAGCTATAATACTCCGTCTTAATACACTCGCTTTATGTATCATTGAACGAATATGTAAACTGATGTTCAGGTTTACGCATTTATTATCATGTATTACTATTCTATAAAGTTCGCTGCCTGCGTGTATAAATCGAATATTGTTAACATGATTCAGTAGATATTAGTTTTGGTTTCTATTCTAATCACGTTCTGTATCAATTATATGTTTATATAAATATTCAGAAAGGAAAATTATTTAGTTAGCTGTTTAATGTTGAATAGATAGTTATTTCTACTTTTACCATTTTAGACGCATAAAACTGCTCAAATTCATTTATATGTGCACACATATAAGTCTGTAACGACGTCATTTGTTCAGCTACAATATAATCTAGATACATGCACACATGTATGTGGTATAAATTGAAGCATTTACATACACTGTATAACTTTATTAACATGTATTTTATGTAGATGTATCTCTAAGCCTTAGAACAGTGTTTACTTTTGCACTTAATTCTGTGAGAAATGATAAAAGATTACAGTTAAATCAGAATCATCGCAAGATTTACAACAGACCTTTTATCCACTGACTTATGCTAATTCTGCATATGATAACAACAATGAAAGTGACGCTTACTGGTCAAAATAAAACAATTAGAAGAGGAAAAAATGTAACGACGACAAAATCAAAGTATTCATTTTTAGTCTGAATTTGACCATTGAGCTTCAACCTTTATATTTTTCTTGGTTTTCTACCGTTGTGGTCAATAAGCTTAAGGTACATTCACGGCTCAGTGCTCGGAATAGAATGCAGATATTTCATGCACACCAGATAATGTTCATACCCCGAAAACCTTTTCTTAATGTGTCGTTTCGTACTTGTTAGAATGTCATCTCCATAATTGTTCCATTATACTAATTATATCTTTTAAAGTGAATTACACATAGCGGTAATTTGTGGATGCTGGCGGAACAATCTGCAGTAATTGCAGTCTAGAGAAGAAATAACGAAGGTCAAGGGAAATTACTTTGAATTCCTTGTTTAAAACTTAATTCATGTTTATGTAGACAAAATTTAATTAAAATGTAGATCTTAAGCTATGAACTACTTACTGCACTAGGAATTGCATCCATTATAGAAATGTCTGCAGTGCAACTAAACAATCGACTAATTAAGAAAGATTAAACACTTGCTATGGGACACCTTTCAGGTGTCTGGCAGCGAGATTAATGTAATTAAAATACTCGTAAAAATGTAGGGACTGTGCATGTTTAAAATATATTTCCATTGCGAAAACATTATTTTGTGAAAATCTGTGACATGTAATTGAACTAACAACTTGTTAAAGATGGCTTTTTTCAATGTAGACAGGCTGGTAGTAAATCTCATAGATTTTCGGCAAACCTGTCACCGGTGTCCAATAACTTTTAAGGGTAAAATCAGTACAATCTTAATGACATTTTAGCAATCTAACTAAGATTAATCGAAACTAGGCAACGATATTTCGTATGAGATATAAGCCAGTCAATGAAAATAAGGACATAAGAAAGCATAGTTAACACTCCTGATGCCCACAGAAGAACTCGTGGAATAAAACATTAACGAAAACAACTTCAGACACTAAGCCCAAATAAGTACATAAATGAAATAAAACAAATATGAAATATAACATTATGTGACATATAGGCGGCGTTTGACGTCTACAAAAGCCACTCCAGCATATAACCAAAGCAAATTGTCATCTATATAACACGCAGGTTATGTTTGACATTTGAAATGACTCTGCAATATAAAGAGAACATTTCTTGCGGAAAGAAATCAAAAGTCAGCATGAAGAAAAATGTGAAAGGTTCAATTTATACACGTTGCAGATGTTAAGTTGTCCTGATAAATTTTACTACATCGACATTATTATTAAGCTTACAGCTCCAAGATATCCAGACGTGAAACTGTTAAATAATTTAGGCTATAGCTTTAGGCATAAAAATCAAAATGTATCTTGTTACAACATATTACCACGTTTATGATGTATATCAATATTTAATAGGATTTGTTTTTTTTCTAGCTGTCAGGGCATACTTCAGATGTCATAACGTGTTCTAAAACAAGCACTTAGGTTTTATAAATACTAGTTTTTATTATCCTCTATTATCTGCTCTGAGGCAAGTGACTGTGGACAGCCTTTGTAACAGAATCCAGCACAACAACATAATTTTTATCTTGTCTAGAAGTTAACATCATTTTACAGCATATTAATTTACCAAATTGTCATATTAACTTGTGAAGGCAAGTTAACATGATCTTTTACAAGGCAACATTGATATTCCAAATTATAACAGGTTATAAATGAACGTTTAGAATGTACATTACAAAACATAACAACTATCCGAAATAACGACACAACAAAAAAAGATGGTATAAACGGACAACACCAGTCCCCAAACACGTTCTAAAATCATTTACAGTGTATTATCAAAACTGAAGACAGTATATGAAAATTAAATAAAAACTAGACAAACTAGGTTTACCAGAGAAACTGTTAACCACGACATTACGCGATAAAGACTGGTAAATATGGTAATTTGACATACTTCTGAGGAACTTAATATCGAGACTATGAGACTGGATTGTTACAAAATAAAAGTATGCCAATAATCAAACTATGTTAAAGGTGCAATTGTCTTTGGATTGCATCTAGATAGACCTAGAACAGTTCTTTATCTAATTGTTATATAAAAAGAAAAGTCCAAGGACAGTAGTTTATAAGCAACATTTTTTCATAAAAATTCTTCACAGTATTTTGCCAATCAAGCTAGGAGTTTGGCAAGACACAAAGTATAAACGTGATATTTTGACCATCTCACGATGATGTAATTTACGCCAGAAATGAAACAGACGTCTGTAAAACTGAAATAACTCATCGAAGAGACAAGGCTAACAACCAGATTTTCCTCCAGAATTAGATCTACCTTTTTCCTTGGCTGATATGTCCTGTTGGCTGTTAGTATTCAAATAAAAGATTTTGCCAGGGGGTACTTAAAACAAACTAGTATCTCAAAAACAAACAATTGTTCGGTAAAAGCGACTGGTTCTGTTGTTTAAAGTGACATTATGCTCATCTTACTGCACATAGTGTATTTTTGGTGACAGTTTTATAAAAGCAATTTTCGGTAGCTGTGCATTTAAATGTGTTAAACTAATGATAATGCCGCATTAATATTTGAAATTGGTGCTTTAGAAATTAAAGAAATGGACTAATAAAATAATAATTTCTTCCTTGGCAGTGATCTCTCTTGTGTTATTAGTGTTGCTCGGCAGTGGAAGGGAAGCAACTCCAACATGCATTTGTTTATTTCTTAAATTGACTCTCCAAGTCAAAATAGGAAAAGTAATATTTGGAAAGTTATTATTTCGTACTGGTAGCAGGAAAAGTTTGTTGTATTGGGTCAAAAGTTATTATTTCCTCTACCCTTTTCACACACACCTATTTCAGCTGGAATTTTACTTTAAAAAAATGTGCATAATGTCACTTTAATTATTTAGCTTTTCTTGTACATTCGTCAGGAAAAAAAACTGTTTGAGTTTAAGCATACCTCAAAATAGTATCTACAATATAAAGTATGTGTATAAGAGTGTTAACGATATTTGTATATTGAATTCGTATACTCAAAAGCCTTTAAATTCCAATTCATAAGAAAATCAAACCTTTCAATCTTCTGGTAAAGCTATTGTTTATTTAATAGATGAACATATGTTCTCTAAGGCTCTTATATAATATAGAAAATAAAAGGATATACATAACCTGAGGGAGAATTAAACGTCACTTAATTAACAGGCACTCACCAAATGTACCCACAGACAAACTTAGAGACAAAGCAACAAACAGAGTAAAAATTAAGAAAGAACTTTGAAGTACTAAATGACATTGCGATAAACAAGTGTAGCAAACAGTGGACAAGATAAAATATTCAACAGGGAATTCATCACAGGGCATACAAAAAAATGAATAGTAAGTAGTCGGACTCTT
The DNA here is from genome assembly GCA_022818135.1 of Saxidomus purpurata. Lineage (NCBI taxonomy): Eukaryota > Metazoa > Mollusca > Bivalvia > Venerida > Veneridae > Saxidomus > Saxidomus purpurata. The sequence continues at coordinate 18,133,104 of JAFMSR010000010.1, read as the reverse complement.
TGGGAGTTACTTACTGAACAGCATTTAAAATATAATCAGTTTTGAAAGACACAGTAATAAAATTAATAAGGCTTTGCTCTGAATTATTCAAGCTTAATAATGAGCATCGAGAGGTCGGTTTTGTCTGCCTTGAGCGAACACCTATCTTGCCTCCTTGAGATTGACGACAGGTTCCCCCTGCAATATTCCAAATCGGTATTGCAAATCTAGCGTGACTAGCGTGATGCTGTTTAAATAGTTTTCTACTTTTAATCAGTTTATCGAGTCAGAAATACTTTATAAGGATAAATGATTTAGTCTTTTCAGTACAATATATCTTTTTAAATACATTTTAATACAATTTAGAAACAGTCGTTTAAATAAACCATGTTAGGTTTTATTGACAATAAAACTATTAAGAACCTTTTAACTGCATTAAGAAGTTATAATTTATTAAAAGGCATCAAAAGTAACAGAAATTTTGCGTGTGAATCCTCTAATAATGAATATTAAATTCCACCTTTTTCATACCAACCATTCAAAGTAAACTGTTATAGTGAGCAGGTTTACCAATTTTTTCGTTGAAGAAATGCTATCATAGATGTTTAAAGCTGTTTTACTAATACTGGAATAGTTTAGAGATAAGACTTGCAAAGCTATTGCCCTCAAGACATAGAACACCCAGTTCCGCGAATATTGACGCAATATTGATAAGTAATAAAAGACAATGTTAAGTTGCTTGACATGTGATATGCTGAACGATAGTTGTTCAATAACACATTTCAGTATCAAGAATATCTTATTACTAGTATCTTCAATGGATTAAAATAAATTGGCCATATTGCACTGTGAAAACAAGAATCTATACAAATGTTGAGGCATTACAACCGGTAAAGTATGACGAAAAAATTAAAGAACAAGAAAGCTTAAAGTCCAAGGATCTTTTTGAACTTACTGATAGGATAATGATTGACTATGTTCTATTCACTCTTAACAATGTTGACATATGCCTTTCTTCCTTATTCAAGGCGTTTTATTATGAATTCTAACATGACTCACGATTTTGTCTCTATATACAAAGAGTAGAAAAATTATGTTATATTAAACCATAAACAACGCGGGAACTGATATGCTGTAAACATGACGTTATATTGCGCCGCATAACGTTAAATGAGCGTTCGCGAACAAAATAAAGCTTTGCATTTATTCACTTTTAGTAATATCTAGTCATGTTAGAATCGAAATAACATCCTTTTCTTCGTTGTTATCGTCTAATAAACAATAATTTGTCGTACTGATGTGCAGTTATAAACCACTCAGGCCTTCGGCCTTCGTGGCTAATTACTGCATATCAGTACTCCAAATCATTGTTTATTAAACGACTAACACCGCTGGAACAGATGTTATTTCTTAAATAGTTGCTAGAAAGCCTTTTCTATTGTTTTTGTAATATCATTGAAACAAATACTGCTCTGTATTTTTACGTGTACTTTTCGTTATAAAAGCAAGGTAAGGAATGTGTTTGGTACAAACGAAAGTCATTTCTGCCGATAAGACATCTTTCTGGATGAAATTAATGGTACTTGTAATTTTGGTCTTTGGATTTTAAATAATCTGTATGCACTTCGATAATTTGGCGATTCTTGGAAATAATACTTTCCTTACACTTGACAAGATTTCAAACTCGCACACATTAGCGTTTCAAAGTAGAAACAATTCATTAGATAACCATTTGGTGCATCAGGTTTACGTGTAAATGAGCTTAAAGCATTGGATGTGAATAAGATTTTGAACCTAGAGTGTTTCATGCACATTGGTGGTTATGTCTCAAAATATGTCTTGATTCAATTGTTATTGACAATAAAAATATTAAGAACCTTTTAACTGCATTAAATGAGTTATGGTTCATTAAAGGCATCAAAAGTCCCAGGATCGTTTTGAATTCTGATAGGATAATGATTGACTCTGTTGTATTCACTCTAAACAATGTTGACATATGCCTTTCTTCCTTATTCAAGGCGTTTTATTATGAAAATACGTTGCTAGAAAGCCTTTCCTATTGTATTTACAATATCATTGAAACATATACTGCTCTGTTTTTTTTTAACATGTACTTTTCGATGTAAAAGCAAAGATAGGATTGTTTTGGTACAAACGAAGGTCATTTCCACCAGTAAGACATCTGTCTGGATAAGCTTAAAGCTACTTGTAATTGTGGTCTTTGGACTTTAAATAAGATGTATTCTTGGAAATAATACTTTCCTTACACTCGACTAGATTTCAAACTCGCATACATTAGCGTTTCAAAAGTAGAAACAATTCATTAAATAATAATTCGGTGAATCAAGTTGACTTGTAAATGAGTTTAAAGCATTGTATGTACATAAGATTTTGGACCTAGAGTGTCTCGTGCACATTGGTGGTTCTGTCTCAAAATAAGTCACGATTCAATTATTAAAGTCTACTTAAACATACCAATAAAAAAAGTTCAAGGCATTCCGTGCATGACCATAGACGTACGGATGTTTTACAATTACAAACATTGCAACTAATCGGATATAACCGATACTTGTTAAGGAATGGGTTGCGTGATATATTGTCAAAGTTTATTTCAAATGTTTTCGATCTTTCTTGCAATTATCATTGATCGAACATTATCATACAAGTTATGCACTACCTGCCAAACAAATCTATATCACAAAGTTGGTCTTATTTTGGACGCTTTAAAATTGTTACATTGAAGCGTTGAATCAAGAACAACTAATTCTAAAGCACCATTTTATTATATTACTACTTAAAGGTCCACTACTAAGCGAAAATTAAGTGACAGTTATTTCAATGGCAAGTACATTACCTTATGCAAGACACTGAATAATGAAGATTGGCATGTTAGAATTTACAAAAAGTGTTTGGAACACGAAGAAAAGTATGTGTATTATGTTGAAATTTCAATGAGTCGACAAAATGACCACCCAGGTCTTTTTAACTTTCTTCATAATGCATAGAAAAATAATTGTACATGTACTGTGATTTATTTAGAATTTCTACATACCAACTTTGATTTTTTATGAAAAACAACTTATTTATGTGCTTTTTAGAATATATTTGAATTTTCGCTTTCCTTAGTATTGGACCTTTAATAGCTGATAAAAGTAATTATGATTAGAAATGTATAGAATTACACTTATATATCCACGTGTCATACTGCTTACTTCAAAGGCATTATCATTTCTGAAGACATTTAACGCTTACTTTAATAAAATGCGTTAACACATTAATACCTATCGGATATAATAATACTAATTGTACAGTTCTATAAATGTCTAAAATAGCAAAACAGCTCCTGGAAAAGTCGTTCCTTAATCATGAGATGTCAAACATATCATGCAAGGTGACTGTAAATCTTCAAAATGAATTACTATAGTGAGAACGCGATGATATAAGTTCGCAGTAAATAGAATACCCTGTTAAAATGTCTCGAGTTTTTATGATAATGTAAAGCTATTGTACATAATGTCGCGTACACTTTATTGCGTTATAAACCCACTGCGGATGAACGACCACCGGATATTGGGGCGAAAGTGAGCACAGATAATTAGTTTTCGCGAGGGACGTGTTACAACCGGGGTAAGTTAAAACCCGATTTTCACTCTGATGCATATGATATTGTATTTATTTGTGTTTTTTCATATACGATAATGACTGTCCAAGCCGAATGTATTCTCGATGTGCAACATAAATATGTTGAAATGTTGAAAATATCCAAAACAAATAGCCTGCTCACTCGAAAAATCTCGACCGTTTGCAAATTATGACGTTTTATTTGATAAATCATTAAGCTATTAATAATCTGAATAGGGCATATCATTTGCCTAAAGACAACATAATACTGTTCAAAATTTCATCATTTTAGACGAAAGTATATCGAAGATACGGTTCTCAAAACATTTCAATTACTGTACTGGGTATTGGTTAAACGTGTACTGAGTATTGACTGAGTGAGCGAATCACTGTACTGAGTATTGCATCAAGAAATGAGTAAAAAGAAATTTTTGAAAAGGGAAATGTATTATATTTGTTATCAGTTGAAGGTATTGATTCATAAGGTGTCTTGTTTTGCAAAAGTCTCATAAAACGTTAATATTTCAAACTATAAAAGTGTATAATAAACTGTTTTGTCTGGCGTTTCGAGTATAAGACACACATGTAACCATTTATATTTTTAAAATTTCACCAAATATGTATGCAGTACCGCACCAGCAATTAAATGACTCGGACATGAAGTGACTTTAAATGCTCTCTACAGCTAGTAAACATTTGTGTAAATACGTATAAGTTGTAAGATAAAATGCAGTGTTTTGTTCTAGGTAATGAAAATAGCGGACCTTTCTGTCATATCTGCATTGTGTGTGTGCGTGCGTGCGTGTTCGTGCGCTCATGCGTGCGTGCGAGTTACGCAATAAAACAACATTTTTACGAAGTCGTCTTAAAGCATCGCTACAACATTCATTTTTATCGAAATGTAGATACATATTTGATCCCATGACCTATTTATTTTGCCCCAGATAACCCATACTCTAACTCAATCAAGATTTTATAAAGGCTGTCATTCTTACCAAGCTTCATTAAGATCCAATGAAAAATGCAACCTGCTTTTAATCACTTTTATATTCGCGTGATCTTTATTCGCGAGACGCATGTTCCTGTATTTTTTTTTGATTCACGATTCGCGGCCGACTGTACATTACTTTTAATCTCGCGAAAACCAAATAATAAAATGAAATAAATAGATTCAATATACAACTTAAAATTGGTACAATAATAAAATTTAATAACAAAATTTTTAAAAAGAATATCAGTTATTGTGTTGAAGATTTACCTTTACACCATGTGATAATAATAAATGTTTGCATACCAGATCGGGATATCTGCAGATGTTACCAGTGCTGGAAAATGTCATATCTTACACCCCCTGGTGTAAGATGACTTAATGACGTCAGAATGAACTAGTTTTATGAATGGATTTGTAAATTCATACATTACTACAAGAAAATAGCGCGTAAATATAAGTCATTAGTTTTATTTTACTTCGCTACTATTATTAGAAAATGGTATGCAAGAAAAAGAATCTATCACTGGTTGCACGTGCAGATGAGAATATCTGGCTCTCGGGCAGAGCCTCGTTACCACCAAAACAGTTACTCGGGAGCCAGATATTCCCATTGCACGTGCAACCGGTGAAAGATTCTTATATTCTCACACAGTTTTAAAATGATGAATCACACAATTCTAAGAAAAATGGACCGTTAATCCCTACTTTTATCTAAACAATTACGTCAGATTTTCCGGTTTGTACAAAATATCATTATCCCGTGTATTGACATTGTCAAAGCTGAAATGGATCATCCTTCCCTCAGACATCACACGCTTTGTTCGATGTATACAAGGGCATTTAACGTGAATATATACTAAGCACGTTTAAACACGTGCCCGTGATGTGAATATTAAGTTTTTCGGAATGTGTACATTCAAATTATTTTGTAGAAATAGAATTGAATTTGGATATGCAACATATCATACTGTAACTTGAATTGGTTTGATCAAAATATTTAAAAATAAATTGAAATAGATACATCAATTAACATAGAATATTTCATACACAAGAGTTTTCTATGATTTTATAATGATGAAAGATCCATATGCAAACTCAAAATAGAATTCATCAAGATAGAGATTCTGACTAACGGTCATGAAGATTCAATGAAAAACGAAACATCCATTGTATACACAAGGTTTTTCTATGATTTGATCCAGTGACCTAATTTTTACCCAACATGATTAATATTCGTACTCGACCTAAATTTCATCAAAGCAATCATACTGACTAAGTTCATGGTCGAATGAAAAATGGAACCTTTGTTGCATACAAAATATTTTTCTATTATTTGACCCCGTGACATAGTTTTTGAAACTAAATAACCCATATTCGAACCGACAAAGATTACATGAAGGCAGTCATTCTGATCAAGTGTCCTGAAGATTCAGTGCAAAATGCAGTCTCTTTTGCATACACAAGGTTAAATGTGCACAGACGACACGCGACGATAGGCATACATACATACGACGGACACCAGGCGATCACAATTACCAACCTTGGGTACTTCGTACTCCGGGGAGCTAAATACAACGCTTTTTAAAGGCAGCAGAGTATTTCTATTACTCACTTTTGATGCCCAATACTCAGTACACGTTAGTATCAATACTCCGGTACACCAGAAAACAAAATAAACAATACCCAGTACACTAACTTTAGTCACATATGTATCAATATTTTGGCCCCGAAAGCACGTTTGTTGATAAAATCTTGAACACTTCTGCCTGGTACTTGAGCAAATAAATTGCTCAATTCAGGTTATTCAAATCTAAGCACATTTGCAAAATAAAACGGTAAACATTACCAACGGTCGAACTTTTCAAGTGAGTAGGCGATCTTCTTTTTGTTATTTTAATATATTAACCGACATTATTTACAACTTGGGTATGCACTGGACTAAGATAGTCATCGAAGTATCCAAAAACACAAAAAGAAACACAAGATAGTGTGTATTAGATTAAATATCGGATTTTAACTTACACCAATTGTAACACGTTCCTCGCGAAAACTAATTATCTGTGCTCACTTTCGCCCCAATATCCGGTGGCCGTTCATCCGCAGTGAAACCTGCCACAGTTTTTCCTTTTGAAACTGAAGAATGTGTGGCATGAAATAATCAAAAGTGTTATACACCATTTCGACAGATCACACGAGAATTAACATCGATATTAAATTTCTGACGCGTATAAGCAAACAAATTATAATATTCCCAATCGGTATTGTAAACCTAGAGTTATTAGCGTGATGCTGTTTAAATAGTTTCCTACTTTTGATCATTTTATCGTGCCAGAAATACTTTATAAGGATACATGATTTAGTCTTTTCAGCACAACATATCTTTTTAAATACATTTACATACAATTTAGAAACAGTCGTTTAAATAAACCATGTAAGGGTATATTGACAATAAAACTATTAAGAACCTTTTAACTGCATTAAAGGAGCTATGGTTCATAAAAAGCCATCAAATGTAACAGAAATTTCGCATGAAGATCATCTAATAAAGAAAATCAGATTCCACCTTTTTCATGACAACCATTTAAAGCAGACTGTTTTAGTGAGCAGGCTTACCAACGCTACCAATATGTGCGGTGAAGAAATGCTATCATAAATGTTTATAGCACTGGAATAGTTTAGATATAGGTCTTGCAAAGCTATTGCCCTCAAGACATAGACCATCCAGTTCCACGAATATTGACGCAATATTGATAAGTAATAAAAGACAATGTTAAGATGATTGACACGTGAATTGCTGAACAACAGTTGTTCAAAAGTACATTAGAATAAAATAGAATATCTTACTCGCTTCAATAGATTAAAGTAAATTGGCCATATTGCACTGTGAAAACAAGAATCTACACAAATGTTGAGGCATTACAAATGGTAAAATATGCAGAAAATTAAAGAACAAGAAAGCTTAAAGTCCCGCGATCTTTTTGAACTTACTGATAGGATTATGATTGACTATGTTCTATTCACTCTTAACAATGTTGACATATGCCTTTCTTCCTTATTCAAGACGTTTTATTATAAAATAGTTGCTAGAAAACCTTGCAATATCATTTAAACAAATTCTGCTTTGTTTTTTAACATGTACTTTTCGATGTAAAAGCAAAGTTAGGATTCTTTTGGTACAAACAAAGGTCATTTCCACCGGTAAGACATCTTTCTGGGTAAGCTTAGAGCTACTAGTAAGTGTGGTCTTTGGACTTTAAATAAGATGTATTCTTGGAAATAATACTTTTCTTACACTTGACAAGATTTCAAACTCGCATACATTAGCTTTTCAAAAGTAGAAACAATTCATTAAATAATCATTTGGTGCATCAGGTTTACTTGTAAATGAGCTTAAAGAATTCGATGTACATAAGATTTTGGACCTAGAGTGTCTCGTGCACATCTGTTGTTCTGTCTCAAAATAAGTCACGATTCAATCATTAAAGTCTACTTAAACATACCAAAAAAAAAAACGTTCAAGGCATTCCGTGCATGACCATAGACATACGTATGTTTTATAACTAACATTGCAACTGATCGAATAAAACTAATACTTGTTAAGGAATGGGTTGCGTGATATATTGTCAAAGTTTTTTTTCAAGTGTTTTCGAACTTTCTTGCAATTAAAATTGATCTAACATTATCATACAAGTTATGCACTACCAAACAAATCTATAACACAAAGTTGGTCCTATTTTGGACGCTTTGAAATTGTTACATTGAAGCGTTGAATCAAGAACAACTAATTCTAAAGCACCATTTTATTACATTACTACTTAATAGCTGATAAAAGTAATTATTTACCAACTGAAGTCAGAAATGAAAACAAAAGAACTATTCAAGGTAATATGTTTTAATCGTTACATGTTTATTAAGTTTGGCATATATTTTCCGTCATGACTGGAATAAAAATAAATTTATATTCAGCTGAAGTTTTGCTCCGACGTCGGTCGCAAAACTTGGACGTTATGTTAAATTAACGCTACAAGTGTTCATTTGTGATCATAGTTACTGTTGTACTTATTTTATGAGCACCGGCTTCGGTTACTCAAATTGTTTCTGAATATAAATCCTTTCTCCATTTTCCGTTTATCAACCAGTGTGTAACTGCATTTTTATTCCCGCCATGACGAAGAACGGGTGTTTCTAGCCTTCTGAAAATAGAAATAAAACGAAAAGCAAGGGCAGGGTGGGAGGGAAATATTTTTATAAAATTTGAGAATACAAAATCATTTTTCTACCTTCTAGTTCAAGCTCTGCGTTGGAAAGAATTTGAAAACGGCGTGGCACAGAGTATATATAGTGCTCTAAAAATAGCTCGCAGACTTTCATTACGTCATGATATAGCAAAAAAAAGAATTGATACTGCCGAATTAGGAAAATGCAGATGCCTTCTGTGTAAAATAAAGAGGTTTAATGTCTAGCGATTAAACTCTGTATTATTTACCAACTGAAGTCAGAAATGAAAACAAAAGAACTATTCAAGGTAATATGTTTTAATCGTTACATGTTTATTAAATTTGGCATATATTTTCCGTCATGACTGGAATAAAAATAAATTTATATTCAGCTGAAGTTTTGCTCCGACGTCGGTCGCAAAACTTGGACGTTATGTTAAATTAACGCCAAAAGGGACTCGAATTTTTAAAGAGAGGACCTTCCGCCACCCGCGGTTTAACGTAACGTACGAACCCAGTCATGACATTGGAAAAACAGGCTGACCGTTAGTCCAAAACGCATGGATTGCTGCTGAAATGTTATTTAGCATGATATCATAACCAGTTGCAGACAAATGTGTGTCATCATGGCTGATAAATCTGAAATCGCCATTTAAATCAGGGTATTTGATGAAATGACCCCCATTCTTGATTACAAAAGTACCGATAGAGCTATTAATGCGTTTGCGTGCTCTATCGGCGAAATGTACGCTAGGCATATATCTCCACGAACGCCTAGGTAGAATTTGCGACCAAATGAATCTTGATCCAGGCAGAAGGATTTTTAAGTTTTCAAAAATTTGCTTCAATTCTGCTATGATAACGGCGGATGCTTTAGATCCTATATCATTACCCCCACAGTGAATTAAAACATAGTCGGGGACTTCATTAAATGGAAGCAAATAGTTGACAGCTGTCAGAATGTCATCAATTTTCATACCGCTCATGAATTCCCATGTCAGATTCCCTCCTATGAAGTTTAAGCCTATGTTTTTGCCATCGGGTCTTTGACAAAGCTGTTGGTATGCACCTCTTATTAATGAAGATCCGATTATCCATACACTGAATTTCCCTGAAAGAGCTTAAACAGACTATAAGACCTGTTTGCTTCTTGAAAGCTGTTGTTCAATGCGAAACAACTACTGTTACATTGTGGTGAATGTCATCTATGGAATTATAAAGTCTTTTAAACAATAAACTTATTAGATCCATGTATGTACTCGATGTACGTTTTCGCTTTTCGCAGTGATTATTTATATAATAGTCACTGTATTGAAACATAAACTGAACTAGGAGGAACGATTAGGGGATAACGGACATTGATGTGTGGACCTAAAGAGAATATCAATTATTATAATGAATTCATGCTGTTTAGATTAAATTAATTAGAACCAAAGCTAGAGACGAAATCGCGTTTATGTATAGAAATCCGACGACGGTCTCTCTATACGCGTGACAGCAAAATTACTATTTATAAGCCAAAAGCGGACCGCCGGCCTAAACACTTTATAGGCAAAGGGCAGGTCCTATACCTCGTCTTTATAATTTTGAAAAAACAAGTAATTGCCATCACTGTTTGGGTAAACTGCACCCAATATCAAAAACATTATAAACTTTATCAGGGTAAACTGCACCCATTATCAATAACATTATAACATTATCAGGCTAAACTGCACCCAATATCAATAAAATAAAATTCTTTATCAGGGTAAACCTCACCCAATACATGTATCAATATAATTATAACTTATAACAGGGTAAATGAGCCTAGTATCAATGTCATTATGATTTTATCATTATACTAGTGAAGAATGCTATAGTTTTATACATTTTGTATTGTTTTGGTAAATACAGCCAACTAACAAAGCTTAACATTTCATAACATATCTACAAAGAAACTTATAAATTCTAATGTTAGACATTTGTCATTTATTAGAATATGCCATGCTCTATAAATTATCTTTTATAGCGAACTAGCAATAGGATGTATGCGATTTAGTATTTTGCGTGCACGCCACACCTTAACTTCACGAGTTAGATATAAAAGCATGTTGACCCGTCGTCGGTATCTCTTGCTTATAACTGATGTTTACCGAATATATGATTTGTATGCGCTTGATTTCCATCTGCCATTGGATTTAATAGTTTCAACAAGACATCCATCTCTATACATTCCTGAAGCTCTACCGATTCGAAACGATTTTATTCTGCCTTTTTCAAGGCCGATGAATTTCAAAGCTTTTTTGAGAACAGCGTTAAACTGAAATGATGTCAAGGGAGTTCCGTCAAAATGTCTGAAAAGCGGCCCGTCTTCGTAGGGCTGAGATTGATATCTAAGATATGTCTGAATATGTTCATAGCAAAACCTATTCTTATCTTCAACTTCAATATCAACGAAATTGCCAGATGCCCTTTGATCAGTCTTAGAACGCTTAAAATACAAACGGATTTTACTCTCGCCCATGATTATGTCATCCTTTGAGAGCAAATAGTCATCAGACTTTTTATTTGGGGAAGTGAATTCGCTTATCCTCAGTAATGCTATATAAGCCAGAGAAAAGGCAGCCGAGAACAGCATACATTCATACTGGGAACGGCAAACGCTTTTTAACGCTGAGATGAGTTTTTGCAATATGCAAACAGTTATTGGTTGTCTTAACTTATAGTTATCGCCTCTAATTCTGCGAATACCTTCCAACATACTTTTCACTATGAAAATCTTGGTATTATCATCGAAATCATTAAGTTTGTTAACGTAGCTGATAGCAGACACGTATGAATTTATTGTCTTAAATGCATATTGTTGTAGAGACATGTATGCTATATATTCAGTGATTTGTTGTATAGTCGGGGGCCATACGAGTGGAGTATCCAGTAGTAAACAGAATTCTGTAAATGATTTGATAGCGACACTGTAACTTTTCTGTGTGTTGGAAGAAAGAGAGGAATTGATAAGTCTATCTACTTCCGGTTGAAGATGTGAAGAAATGCTGTTGGGACGTTGCATGGTTGCCTTGCTGCGCAGTGCGGCAATTCCCGAAATAGTCTCGACCACTGGAAACGACTAATAGAATCAGCAATGGCATTTAATTTTGTACCTATATGTTTGCCTTTGACCTGAATATTGTTTTTTAATATAATAAGCATGAGGTGCCTGACCAGGCCCATAACGCGTTTATTTTTCGAAGATTTTTTGTTGAGAATTTGAACTAAAGACTCGTTATCTGACCTTAACATAATCTTTTTGTTTTGCATACTCGCTCCCCACAAGTGGAATGCAAGAACGATAGGTACCAGCTCTAGGTATGTTATGTCACGAAACAGATCGCTGTCCCAATTATCAGGCCATTTAAAAATGCACCATTCACCTTTAAAATAGCAGCCACAACCGAAATTCCTGTTGCCTGAAGAGTCTGTATACAGCTCAATAAAAGTGTTTTCCAACCATTCGCTCTCATTAAAAATTGAAATTCCATTAAATTCGTTTAAAAATGTTAACCAGACGACAGCGTCGTCGTACATTCCTTTACTCACTCGGATGAAGTGATGCGATTTTTTTGCCTGCGACATTGCGTCATAAAACCTGCGCAGAAAAGCTCTTCCGGTGGGGATAGCCTTTGCTATAAAATTGAGTAAACCGACAATAGACTGAAGTTCGGACAAACGTATCTTTTTTAAAGACATTAGGCGTGAAATTTCGATTGTTGTTTTTCGTCGGGTACTCTAATTGTTTGATTTTCTGCATCAATGTCTAGACCTAAATATGTGATAACTTTTACTGGTCCTATAAGTTTTTCGGGACACAGGGGTATGCCTAAATTAAAACATTCACTCTGAAATAGCAGTGAAAGGTCTTGGCAATTATCAAAGGTAGGGCCTGCCATGAAAAAATCATCTAAAAGATGTGTGATATTTTGTGTACCCGACTTCGTTTTTATCAACCATTCTAAAAAGGTGGCAAATTTCTCAAATATAAAGCATGCACTAGCTGAACCTTGGGGTAACATCCTTTGTACCCAGTAACCTTCCTCTGACTTAATGCCGAGTAAATCAAAATCTGCCGGTCTAATAGGACATAAATTGAAAGCAGACTTGATATCAGCTTTACAACAGAATGCGGTTTTTCCTATAGTTTGAACAATAGTTACGGCTTGATCGAACAGAGCGTATTTAACATGTCGAAACTCTGGCTCAATGAATTCGTTAACGCTATGTCCCGCCGGAAAAGACAAATTTGTTATAAGTCTCCAGCCTCCTGACCGTTTAGGAACGAGACCAACGGGATTTATACGTAAGTTCGAAATAGGTGGCCTCTCAAATGGACCCGCTATCCAGCCTAGTGATTTATCGTCCTTTAATTTTGCACTTAAAACATGATTATTCAGTTTTGCAGACACGAGATTTTCTGAAATTATCGGTATTCTCGGCCCGGAATAATTTAGACTGAAGCCATGTTTAAAACCAGACAAAATAAATGAAGCTTCTTGTTGATCATACCCCCTTAACTCTTTTTCTAAAATATGAATATTAATTGGTGTTGAACCTAGGTCCCATAAATCGTCTAGGTTGGGACGACCTTGGTGCGGCTGTTTGAACTTGCGGAGGAGTGTGCCTGAAACGAGTACCGTTAGGTCTTACAGTATGCCAAGGTGCAAAAGGAGGAGTACTCTGCCAAGTCTGAGACACATTAGCGTAAGGTTGCCATGGCTGAAGCGTGCTAGTATAACTTGGCAATGACTGAACACCCTTGGCATGACAAGAAAGAGCAGGATGATTCCCAGAGCATTTCAAGCACTTATGCATGTATGAACACATTCTGTTTATACAGAAACCTTTGTTGTTAAAGGAATAACATCTCTTTGATGGAATTACCGAAGTGACCGAAGTACCTATTCGAAGTATTGGTTCCATGTACATAGTCCAGAGCTGGGGATCAACCGCCTCCCATTTTAGAGTTTCATTTATAGACATTTTAATCTGAATTGCCTATCATAAGAGGACCATCCCGTATGTTTTTGGGCTGCTTGTCTGACGTTTGCAACATATTGCAACAGATTGCTTATTTCAGAAGGATGTTTTTCGATGAAAATGGAGATGAAAATGTGGAAAGCATCAGTCCACCTATCGATATTTTCCAGAATTGTAGGAGACGACTCATTAGTAGATACAACCAATTCGCCATTAACAATCTGAATTTTTTGTTTGTTATCGGTTTGAGGTTTTGGGAGAAGTTGATGTAATTCTATAAAACTGTTAGACCATATCTTTTCTTTAAGTTGTGTAGAAACATGTGCCGTTAAAATGTTTGAATATTGAAAAGACGAACCATCTGTTTCGTTTCTGGTTTTCGATTTGTCCTTAGGTGGCGTATCATTCTTGTCTGTGGTGGCTCTTGTCCTTTTGGCTGACACCATATCGGCGAAACTCTCACTGCCCGGCGTTTTATTTTTGCGTTTAGGCATCTCAGCAGTCAGTAAGTATGAAATTTTAAGTAAATATGTACCAATATGCAGAATTTAAGAGTGTATACAACATAGTTATACATGTAGTTCGAAATATGGAATCGATAAACTGAAACGATGGAACATCGATATAATCGATCGGAAGAGTAAATGCAGTGATCTCCCTTAAAGTTAAAACTGAATGGTCACTGCTAGGCAGGAAAACTCTTCATCAACCTTCTCGTCGCCATAATAATCATTATCCTAATTTCATTTTTCACTATATCTTAGACTACGTCACGCTAAGTCCTACATAGCTACCACGTGGTGATTGATTCTTGACTGATATGACTCATTTTCCTAATAGATTCTACTTAAATATAATTATTTTTTTTTTTTTTTTTTTTTTATTGAGTTACCAGTAAACAAAATGAGTTATAAAATTTGTAAAGTAGGAAATATTTTTATAAAATTTGAGAATACAAAATCATTTTTCTACCTTCTAGTTCAAGCTCTGCGTTGGAAAGAATTTGAAAACGGCGTGGCACCGAGTATATATAGTGCTCTAAAAATAGCTCGCAGACTTTCATTACGTCATGATATAGCAAAAAAAAGAATTGATACTGCCGAATTAGGAAAATGCAGATGCCTTCTGTGTAAAATAAAGAGGTTTAATCTCTAGCGATTAAACTCTGTATTATGATTAGAAATGTATAGAGTTACACTTATATATCCACGTGTCATACTTCCTACTTCAAAGGCGTATAATCATTTCTGAAGACATTTAACGCTTCCTTTAATAAAATGCGTTAACTAATTAATACCTTTCGGATATGATAATACTAATATACAGTTCTATAATTGTCTAAAATAGCTAAACAGCTCCTGGAAAAGTCGTTCCTTAATCATGAGATGTCAAACATATCATGCAAGGTGACTGTAAATCTTCAAAATGAATTACTATAGTGAGAACGCGATGATAAAGTTCCCAGTAAATAGAATACCCTGTTAAAATGTCTCGAGTTTTGATTGCGCTATGTAACCTGTCACAGTTTTCCTTTTGAAAACTGAAGAATGTGTGGCATGAAATAATCAAAAGTGTTATACACCATTTCGACATATCACACGAGAATTAACATCGATATTAAATTTCTGACACGTATAAGCAAACAAATTGGTTTGGGAACTTTTGCCAAATTCAATTTCATACTGACCTCATACTGATTATCTATATTAAAACATATGATTTACACTTGCACGCGATAGTTCTTCGTTCAGCAAGTGACACTTTATATGTTATGAAAGAAGTTTGTACAAAGCCATGTTCATGCGGCTCTCAGTATTGAAAGGGTTTCAGTTTTGTACCATTGGGTTGGATAATCGAGTAGGGAGCACCCGACATTATTATTGTAAATAAAAACTATGTATTATTTTTGAAAAACAAACACTATTATGAATTCTAACACAAGCGGATGCTTTTCCTATATAAACATATAGGGAAAAGCCTGTATTTTATTTTACGATAAAATACAGCACGTTTTTCCAAGGACGACGTGCGGTAAATGACGTAACGACGTGACGTATGTAAACAAGCGCGTCCAATCGTATCTCGCGTTTTAAGGTTACAATGGTGTACTACTACGCGTTAAATAAAGTTCGGGATTGTTTTCAAAGAAAATAACGTGTTAGAATCGAAATAATAAATTGTTCCCTATATTTTATCGTTGAATAAAATACAGTCAGTCATTTGCATGCGAATAATTACGCACTCGTGATTTAATTACTACGCATCCAAAATTCCTGACTATATTTTATTCAACGATAAAATACAGGGAGGCATTTATTATTTCTTAATCATTAAATTGTATTAACTGATTTGGAAAACAATACGATACAAAATACATAATGTCTTTAACCGTTATTACAAAACTAGTACATGGCAGTACTGTCGAATCAAGCACCAATTTTATTGATAAACATGTGGCACTTTGTAACTGGCATTAGTTACCGGGGTTTATATTTGAAAAATTAGCATCAGAAAATAATGAAGAGGCATTTAATCACCACAATAGAAAACAATATAGAAGTAAAAACTGTCACACAAGGATTCGGTAGTATACTAGATACTTATAAAAAAGTTTATTTTTAAAAATCAGTTTCATAAACAGAACGGTGATACTACACAGAGGTAGTGATCACATTACAATGAACTCTCTGCTTGATAATAAACCAAACCACGCGCTAGTAAGGTTTCTAGGGTTATGACGTATAAGCTCCTCCCGGGTGAATTAAAATTTTTGACAGTTGAGTTGAACATTATTTGTAAGCGTACTTCTTTGACATTTACTGAAAAAATAAATGCATCAATAGAAACAGAATATGACAAAATAAACCTTTGCATATTTTGAAAGTTTTTAATTCTGTAGTTCTCTAAGGGCTTTAAAAAGGGGTTATCTGATGTATAGTGCCGGTTTAAGTCATGCCACAAAAGCGCGGCGTCTTTGATTCGTCTTGTTTGTCAATTTGCGTGACACATGTGAATCATTTTGCAGTTGTTTATAATATGTGCAAATCTGCTGCTTTACATTTTTGTATGCCTATCGCATATGATTCTACAATTTGTTCCTATCGGAGCTCTGAAATGGCTTCGTTAATTAAGCGTTAATAAGTTTCTGTGAAGGTCAAAGAAATGATAGTCTGATTTGATTTGTTTGAGTGACATAAAACGATGATACCCTGTAATAGTTTGCAAGCAAGAGTACAAACCGCAGCGACTGTTATTTTACAGTTTCTTTTGGATATATTGAACACATGAAAATTGATAAAAAACTCTTGGAAAAGGTTAAAAACTTTTTAAAAGAAATGAAACCAATAAACCCATTTTACACTTCAGTGCTGATGCTGAAACCAAATGCGTGTACAAACTTTCGATCTTCAATAATTGTTTGAGCGGTTTTCTTGCTCTTATTGAATAAATGATTTCAAAAAGCCCGTGTGTTAACTCTGTTTAATGATACCTTTTGTATTACAGGGTTAGAATACTTCTCTTATTAAACTTATATTCCTATCAGAAATCTCAGCAACATTGACGCTTCGTCAGGTTACAAAATGCAAACAATGATTCTTTTTCAAATTTTCTGTTGTGATATGACACTTCGATGGATGTTCAACAAGTATGAATAAAAGTACTATCATGTCGTTTCTCGCTTCGGTATTTTTTCAATAGAAAACATGCGTTGAAATTCACTATGGAAATAAAGGTAACCATTGTTCGTTGTTCGTGTTCGGATAACATCCATTGATAAATCGTATATAAACTGACAATGGAACTACCAATAGGTAAAGACAAAAAATTAATTTAAATCCGTGTTTTCTGAAATCTTATATCTGAGTAATATCGGTAAATTACAAACAGATATTTTCACACACTGACAGTAACCTGATTCTTTTAATATATTCTCTGTTACTTTGTCTACTTTATATTCACTAGAATCATCATGCCCAACAACTTTAATACACACTGCCGTGATCGACAATTAATTTTTGTGTTACTTTATTTCAATTGATTTCATGATCATTACAATTACAGTATGAAACGTTCAAGCCCTACTAATCTGTAACGTTGTGGAGTCTGACCGTAACATGAACTGTTCGCTATTCCACAAGTAACATTTCATTAAGGTTTCCTTTAAACAATCCATTGAAAAATATCATGGTAGAATTAAAATGCGTGGAAAATACCGAGATTGTCGCTACTTGGTGAAAAACATGTTTGTCCTCAACAACGTTCAGATAAAAGTCATGACCATTTTAGAACCCCATGTTCTGCTTTAGTTAAATCATGCACGTTCAGCACGGGATTCTTTTGTATGTTAAGTTGTGGCCTTAAAGGGATTTACCCTATAACTTATGCCAAACCAAATAACCTCCAAAACATAAATAATATAATCTTTGGAAGTAATATTACTTATAAAATTTTCAGCTATGCATTCCCAGTCATTATCGATAACATCAGAGGTTTAAGATACTGCAGTACCGTAAGCCACTCACTATTTTGATTAATTTGATGAACAAGAATCTTATTTGGATATAAAATGTTAGTATTTAAACGTGCATGGTAAATTATAAGCGACGGATATCTGAATTCCATAGAGAATGCAAGATATATTCAAACTAAGTTGACAGGTGTTTAGAAACACAATACAGCGCAGTTTTAAAATCAAAGTCGCGTGAAAATACATCTGTGAAAATACAAAATATCATTTAAACAGAACACAGAGAAAAGCAATTATAAATCCTTAGAGATATTTCAAGATATATTTGAGATAGTATTCAATTACATTTTAATTACATTGCCGGAAATTAGTTACTGAAGCTTTAAAATGCCCTATAGACATTTTAATGTTTTTTAACGTTCCACATGTGTAAAGCATATTGCATGTATATTGTTCTTATGCCGTTGATCCAGCTAAATAAACACTCCTTACAGTTAGTTCATTTTTGTATTCTAACATATTTTGTGTCGGCGGAAAGCAATAATTAAAATCATAGACAGTTGTATAACATTTTACGATCCAAATCCGCTTATATTGCCGTATAAACCAAACTTTTGATACGTAATTTCAGGAAAGACGTCACAGCATTTCAAAATAAACCAATAAACTATTTCGAAACGATAAATAAATACCACGGAATTCAGAACATGCAAGCTGAACAGTAAATACAAATACTTGCATACAATTTGAAAGATACAAAATGTACATTTAATATATTTTGCAACAAACCTATCTCGTATGAGTGTATTGTTTCTAAGTGTATGAAAACTTTAGTGAAAACTTATTTTGGTCAATGTAAATTCTTGAGATTTATTTAACGAATTTTCAAATAAAAACTACAAATATATAAGCACTGAATACTTCTCTACACTAGCTGGAGCTGGTGCATTGTGTCCTAAGAATATGTTTTGATAACGAGTATATTAAAAGGACATACGCTAGATGTGACAGATCGTTTAGCATGCAATGAAATCAAAGATTGTGCTGGTTGGTTGGACATAGAACGGTTAGGAAACATAGTGCTGTTCTAAGTAAGCACTGCAATAATCTTTCTATTAAATGCTATAGCTTTCTCTTTAAAATTGGGGTATTCAATGTACAGACATGTTGTTGATATAATTATGGGAAATAGCCGAAGCCTACTAGGTCGTTTGTCCGTTGTCGACTTTACATTTCTACTGCTTAGTTTATACTAATTTATTTTAGCTCGATTGTGAAGAAAGCTTGTAGCTTAGCGAGTCACTCTTGAGTCCGTGAGGAAGTACGGTCGTGACCCCAGTGGGGCTCGAATCCGCAACCTCCGGGATGAGCGGTTGAAATTTAACATTTAATCATTAGAAAAGTTAAAGTGATATCTAGACTAGATATCTGTACTAGATTCTAAGCCATATCTGAAATTTAAACAAGATTCTCCGCAGTATTTAATAAATGAGTTATATATAGGAAACTTGAATACACTAAGGACTGTAAGTGAAACGTAACCGAAGAATGTCTTAAATATAAAGTTTTCTTTGAAGAGTTTAAAGAGCTGACAGAAATAATGAGACAACTGACAGAATACAGACCGAGTGTGATACCGTATCATTAAATTGACATTCCCTATATGACAACACATCCTATCCAGACAAAATTTACTCGTTTGTGTTTTTCCTTCTAAGGATATTAATTACCGAAATTAATGATGCTGGTTTTTGTTAAATAAAAATGTTTTGTGTTCATGTTTGCCTGTATGTTTACAAAAACAATCTAAACTTGACGTGTGATATAATAGTAACACATGGGTTCATATTCTGGAAGTTACTGAAGCTATACAATTACATCGAGTATGAGCAAATACAAACGACAACTCAAATAATATTCAAGAGGTTAGAGATTCAAGATTCAAGATTCAAAGTTAATTTATTGTAACGTATACATGTATATAGTATTTTGTTACAAACGAATGCCTTGACAAATTTATCGTGACAATTATAAATACAAATATAACTGATTATTAGCTAGAAAAAGTATTACGTAGAAAAAAAAGTATGAAGTATGTGTCAAGAGGGTGAGCTAATAACAATAGTACAATCAATTTTAATGTACATCAGAGTGACAAATTGGTATAATAATTATCATGATAGGAACATATATTTTATTTCTTTATTTGAACATTTATGAAAAATAGTCATGCCTTGTAACTCAGTAAATATTTTGAAATACTATTTAAGTGGACTGTACGAGCTTAAGGAAAGAAAAACTGATGGAGCAAATGTGAAAAAGCTTAAAAGACATACAGGTTTAGCTAAACTTACTTTAAGAGTCTTAACTTTCCGTAATGTAAGAGTAAAGTACAAAAGCTAACTTGTAATAATGTTGACTGTATATACTTATAATGGTCTTCATGTATTGTCGACTGTGCGTAAAAATCAATCTACTTGCAACCACTTTAGACTGCCGCAAAATACAAGCATGGTATAAAGTTTGGCAAGATTCATTGTAATTATTTTCTTATCAGCTCGCATTAACTGGGTAAATTTAAACACACTTGGTCTAACATAATAATATGATTTAATGTATTGTTTACGAATTTCTCTATATATGGAGCAAATAATCACGAAATGGTTTTCATCTTCAGTGTGACACTGAATGTAAGTGTGTTCAGAATTACAAATTTTTACAAGTACGCAGATTTCTATCAATTCGCTCATTACCATACCTGCCTGTTTCAATTCTAAGTTGATGTGCTGATAATCTTAATCTTGACAGAGCAATTCTGTACTTTTTAGGAACAATTTCTAGGTATTTTTCCAAACCAAACATATATTTAAATTTTTTATACATATACAAAGTCTGGCTATCATGAATACTGTTGTTCCATGACTGGATAAAAGCGTCAATTACACGCTGCTTGAATTGAAAATGGAAATTAGGTAGAGCAACGCTTTCAGGATTACTCCATATGTATCCGAAGCCAAAATTGTCTAATAGAGCTTTGACTTTACTGGCCCAGTTATTAACACCTCGATTACACCCATCTAATAATGCGTCATATAAGTGACTGACGATAATATTTTCAGGCATCACAACTCTGCACCAATATCTTATTATTCGCACATAATCTATTTATATATAGAGGGTACCTGCCTAGTTCACCGTAAACACCCATATTACATGTAGAAGTTTTAACATGCAGTAGCAATTTACAAAATTTAAGGTGTATTCGTTCTAGTTCTTTAGATTTTGTAAAACCCCATACTTCACTTGCGTAACTCAATGTTGACCCCACAAATGCATCAAATAACTGACATACTGTCTTTATTTGCAGTTGAAATTTATTAATATTATCAAGTAAGGCATACATTGCCTTTAGACCTTTGCCAGCTAGCATTTCCAGGTTCTCTGTACCCAAATAATTAAAGTCATTCACGGTCTCTAGTGGAAAACCATTAAACTGCCATTTTTCGTTATTTTTTAAAGGACCTCTTTTCCTGAAAACGACAACTTTACTTTTGTTGGCGTTAACTTTCAAACCCCATTGGTCACAATATAACTGTAATAAATCTAAACTGTGCTGCAGCTCGACGGGATCTTTACTAAGGATTACCATATCATCTGCAAATAACATTAAGATGAAAGATATTTCATCTAAAGTCAAATCACTTGTATGATCATCAAGTAAAAATAGTTCTAAATCTTCAAGAAAGAGAGAAAACAAGACCGGTGATACGAGAACTGTCAATTATAGTGGTGTTTAAAACAGATTATAGTTGAATATCAAAATTCTAATATCTTTTATACCATGATATTATCACTAGCGTATGCTTGTCTACGTGTTCGGGTACGAGACCTTTCGTATTATTTTTGTAGACCTTTAGTTTATACTCATTTATTTTAGCTTGATTGTGAAGAAAGCTTGCAGCTTATCGAGTCCGCTTCCTGGAAAAACCAGCACTGGTGTCATATGAGACGGTACGGTCGTGACCCCGCAACATCCGGGGTGCTCTGGTGTCCATAATATTTCAGTGATTACAAAAGTCATATGATTATGGTATTATATTCGCTGGACCAGATTTTGAACTATTCTCTGAAATTGTTACTGGATTGTTTTGGTCGGGCGTTCGTCCGGCTTTTTAGTTTTAGAAGATTATGTGAGCAATATAATACAGCTCTGGTACAAAAATAGAATCTTACATTTGGTAAATGGTTTACAGTTAATGTATTATTTTCCGGCATGCCAGTAAACGATTTAACCTCAAAGAAGATTGCAAATTCGTTATTTCCTTGTCTTTGTTAAATGTTGATCAGTCACGCAAATGCTTCATGTCAATGAAACAACTGATAGAAGCATCAATCTCATTGCTATTGGCATAATGGACACAATCAGAATTTAGGTTGTCAAAAAGTTTAATGAAAAATTTTAAGAACGTGGTATATTGCGTTTTGGGTTAATTTTACGTTAATTGCGCTACTAGTTAGTATATTGTTTGCTATAGGCTACATCGTATGTTGAAATACACGACGATAATACTTTTTTTCGTCGGCTTCTCTTTGCAGACAAAAGCATACATAAACTGCAATTTGATTGCATTCTAATGCAGTAGATACAATTGGAAATTAACAGCTCTTTTTTTACATATAAACCTCTAGATCTACCTTTCATGATTTTTGTTCTCGGATAAAACTATGTACGAATTATTTGATGAGAAAAGTGTTTGTTTCTTCACTTAAAAGTATCATTTTTAAGCTGCGTTTCGACTGATGTGATCGAAAGCTTTCCTTGCCAGCCTTTTTTCACTTGTAACAGATGACGAATTATGAAGGAGCACGAAACTTTCCAATTTGCCTTAATTAATCCCGAACATAATCTTGAAATGTCAGTTATATCCGTGCTGAATGAGCATGCTTGTTCCATTCTTTGAAAATTTCGCAACCCGTCTAAACAGATATTGTATTTCAGTATAAAGTCTCTTCTTGACTTCACATTAGAGACTTGTTCATTATCTGGCAGTCAGTTTGTTATTTCAATTACAAGACTACAAGGCTACTAATCACTTTAAATTCAGCGAAGATACAGATGACATCGGTCTGAAAAGAGACCAAAGTTTACATTTCACTTTCTCCTTTATTTCGAAAGTCAAACGTCACACTTTGATCAGTTCTGTGCTAATTTTTCTACGCGTTTTTGTGTCTACAACGCTAGCGGAAAACATTAATACGTGATTGAAATTAAACATAATATGTGTATCTAACAATAGGGGTACTCTAATTCAGTAGACCCGCCTTTAACAACATTGACTTTACCTAAAACTAATTTCAGTAAATAAGATGCGCAATATTTAATGCATAAGTGTTATGTAACAAATCAAAAATTGCAACAGATCAATATATCATGGTAGAATGTGCAGTCCATGGATGAAAATGATACAAATGTAATGTTCATTTACATAGTTAAGAGTAGGAGATTCTTTTGGACGAATTGAATTGACAGTTATCTATAGTAAAGAACATAGGTGCCGGTTTGGATACCTTGGATGGAACAGATATAGTGCTAATAATACAGACTTAGATACAGGACAATTGTTTTATTTATCTTTTCGCATTCAGGAAACTAAGCTTTACTAAAATATTAGAGAAAGAATGTGTAACGTTTTTATTGGTGAGAGCTGAGAAGTTAATGTGTTTTGTTTGGTTAACAGTACTCAACGTTTTAACAAAGGGTACTACTTTACAAGTGAATATAACACAAGCAGACTTTGCACGTATAATTAAATAAAACTATATAACAATGCTCTTTCCTTCAAAAGGGATGGAGTTGGGTTAGAAACCAGCATATTTCTTTAAAAATGTCAACGTATTTACTTTAGTTGGAACAGTGTTAAACAAATTTCTTCGAGAAGCTAGTTGCAATTACAAAAAGAGATAATTAGATTTAGGTTCTTGATTCCTGAACTCTTGTGACTTAGTTACAGTGCAAATCAGACTATCTACCTCGATGCGTAATGAGCTGAGTGAATTATTCTGTACAATGTAGTGTGAAAGTCATTAACATACAGATAGACACTGACAGAGTTATTTCCCTAACTAAGAGATGAGGATCGTCGCTTTTGCCAAAACTTTACTCTACTTATCTTAACTTCTTATTGTTTTTCATCTTGCTGTGTGTTATTATTTGCTTATTGTGTGTCTACGTGACATTCGGCAAAGGCATTGTTATTACGTATTAGGATTTGAAGCTATGCTGCATAGATGCTAGTTTTCCTCATATTTGGATGACCTTTTTCTTCCCTATATGTATTCTTGAAGGCCTGGTTTTTGATAAGTGCTCTAATCGATATTACTTAAAGGTTTTATTTTTTCAAATGGTTTTAGTTTTTGGATACAGAAACTAAATTGGCATCATTGTGGTTTTATAAATGCTTTCGCCGAATGCATATTTCGTATCTACGTGAATTGCTCTATATGGTTTTGATTATTGTATGTGATATATTACAAACGGATGTTTTGAGTAACTTTATTAAGCACTTATCATTTATTGAAATGTCTATATTTTTTTATATTTGTGTATAATATTAATAGGAATTATTATATTTCTTGAACTGAATAGCACCTACATAAAGTTTTGAACTTAATTAACAAAACTTTAATGATGATCTACTTCTTAATCAAATACCTTGTGAGCTTTTATTGTTGTAGCGGCTCTGCACATTTCCTAACGAACAAACCAACAGAGGCTTCCATCGGAACATCAACACTTAGCATTTAACACCAGATTTGCAGTGCATCTTGTAAAATAAAAGTGACATCACTAAATTTCGCTACACATATTCTTGCTAATCCCAATAATATTCAGTAGCGAATCGGCAAATATTATATATAAGTTCAATTCACAACTACTGTACTCAACCTTACAAACAAATGAGTATACATTGTTCTATATTTTGAATCTAAAAGTGATACCTAGAAACGTATTGCCATGACCCGTTCACTCACTACACTTTGTAAAAGTGTGTTGTACTACAAGATTTTACTCATTTTTATAAACACATCTCAATGGTAAAGGTGTACTTGTCCAGTAAGAAAAGTTAGGGGTGACACAAACTTTTAATTTTTTTTTCATAATATTCATCGTCAAATAAGGAAGACTAACCTGCAGGATGAGCGGCCGACACCTTAACCTCTACACGTCCGCTCCCCTTTAAATATTAGCTTAGTTTTCCCTCAGCATTTTAATTGGGCTCCACAGTGTAGTAGTTATGTCAATGGCCTTTCCAATAATGTTTTGCAAACAATAATATGACCATGTAAAATTAAGACACGGTATAAAACTACGATAATGGCTGATTACAGATCTGATTGACTTGAAAGTGTAGACAGTAAAAGTTCCCTCATTCTTTGCCATTACATTAAGAACAGTATAAAGACATAATTTATTAGAGTGGATTTGATGACCCATTAATAGAATTCGCATTTTGCATGCTATATAATTATAAATGTGTAGTTTTTGTTACCCTACAGTGCATACTGAATACATTGTGTCCACACTTATGTTAAATTGTTATAATGGCTACTGAATATTGACAAACTATTATCTCTGCTATACCGTTCGGTTTGTATGAACTTTAGAGATGGAGGTATTAAATTCCATATATCATTATTGTCTTTTAAAATTTAAATATGAAACATTGGAAGGATACAGTTAATGAAAATAACAGTTCTCAGGGCCTTGAAAGATTGACTATTTGGGTTGAATACATAAATGTCTGCATCACATGATTACAAGACCAGCGCATGAATACAGGCAAAAGGGAATAACTGCAGCGCTTGAGAACAGCAGGAACAGAATGTCTGCAGCACTTGATTACTAAAAGAGATTAATGTCTGCAACGCTTGAGTACAGGGAGAAATGAATGTCCACAGTACGGGTATACAAGAAGCAATGAATGTCTGCAGCGCGTGAGCAAAGGGAGTGACGAATGTCTGCAGCACATATGCTGACAGGGCTATGTTACTTACATCAATGCATATGTGTTCCTCTTTGCACGCTAACATATTATATGTGTTATTTTAAGCAATGTGTTGTATTTGGTCTGATTTCGAATATTCGTGTGACAAATTATTCTAACTCATTTAAACGGCTCATAAAATCTGAAATGTGATACGACTGCAGCTGCTTTTGTGTTCCAATATTTCGTAATCTTCTGTTAGATCTTGTAATTTGAGTAATTTCTAGAGTAGATTTCATTATCGTACAATCACAAATTCTGTAAGCAAGTGTTCATCGAGATAAATAAAATTACAAGTTGCATTTTATGTAAAGATAAGAGACAGAAATGTTTCCAGGAAATTCAAAACTTCTCATGTTTATACTGACGCTTGACAAATATTTGCATCACTCATTCACACACCTGACGAAAACAGGAATGTTAATACCTGATGACTTAGTAGATCTGGCTTTATTATTTTGATATTTTTTTTATATTATTTTTGTTTTTAGGCATTATGTATTGATTGCATTAACCATACTTGTGTAGCGTATATGTAGATACGTCGTTTCATACATACATTTATAAAAATAAATTCAATAAGATAATTTCATGAAATTCACCGGAGAGTAATCAGTTAGGCTTTTCCTGTCTGTCCGCAATAACTACAGCTGTTACGGTGAGAATTTTATATCAGCATGATGTGTATAGTCTCTTGGTCTACTTACGAAGGTAAAAGGAAAATTCATTATCATTAAGCACGTTTCTCTAGAAACATTTTATTGTCTTTTGAAATACTACACTTACAACGATGCTTTGATATATTTAAGTTTAACTTTGACGTTTTGTTTTGTATATTGAATCTACTATATTTGTCTTTTCGTAAATTCTTCAACTCATTCTCGTTTCGTAGTTAAGTTTATTTCGTGTGCGTCTAAACGCTCTGCTGTCATTGATCTACAATATTTAGTTTTATCTTCTGAACCCTGGTCATTGACCTACAATACAGCATAGTTTTATCTTCTGAACCATAGTCATTGACTTACAATACAGCTTAGTATTATCTTCTGAACCATGGTCATTGACCTACAATACAGCTTAGTTTTATCTTCTGAACCATGGTCATTGACCTACAATACAGCTTTGTTTTATCTTCTGAACCATGGTCATTGACCTACAATACGGCTTAATTTTATCTTCTGAACCATGGTCATTGACCTACAATACAGTTTAGTTTTATCTTCTGAACCATGGTCATTGACCTACAATACAGTTAATAATTGTCTTCTGAACCATGGTCATTGACCTACAATACCGCTTAGTTTTATCAGTCTGATTAAAATCACCTCCAAAACACTACGCTAAAGTTCTGAAGACAACCGATAGAAAATCACATGCAGACGAGCTTTGCTACAGACATGTAGAGCTTTTTAAAAGTACTGACATCGAAATTATAAGTTTCTGTGTCAAGGGAAATTAAAGATTAGCTTGGATTCCAGAGTTTGATTTCCACGCCTTCATCTTCAGACAAAGCTGCTGTAATATCTCTTCAAATACCAGTTTAATTTTTGGACTGTGAACTCCGAATGATATAAACAGTCTTAGGAAGATCACCAATAATCGTCATAGAAACAACACAATGCATCATTTGTACATCAGCTTACCATCTGTTGAAACGCATTCTGTAATAATTGACTTAGCTATAAATGACAATATAAGAAATCTTGATTTTTAAAAGAGTAATTTAAAGGGACCTTCATCTATCAATTAGATGCATTTTAATTTGCTAACAGTTAAACGTTTGTTTTATATCATTGAATGATAAAGGAAATGTAGCGTTTTCTGGTCCATCATATATATACATATATATTTATATTTACTGTGCTTTTAAAACTGTTTTTGTGGTCAGCTAAGTTTCATGCTCAAAATTTGAATCAATAAGATATTGTAACGTTTCATTAATCTTTATAAAGGTGTGTCAAACAAGTTTTCAGTAAATATTTAAAACGACATTTGTTTCTAATAATGTACGGTTGTAGATGTTAAATTCTAATACTCTTGACAATTATATATATAGACAAAGAAGGATTTGAGCGTTATTATATACCTTACAAAGTGCATCAGACTAGACGCCCGGAACTACTTTTGATAGTTAAAGTTCCCTCCACTGTAATATTCACACACAATTTACGACTGTGCGTGCACTGCATTAATACGCTTGGATTGGCAATGCTATGAATCAAGTCACGCGATGTTAACAATCGTAGCAAAATTTTATATACTTCCTGTATCGCCTAACATAAATGATTGTTTTAATGGAGGAGTAAAGAGAACAGCTAGAATCCCCTGAAGTGTACGGAAGGTTACAGCTAAAAGCCGCAAGTTCATGTTAGCGCAGTAAATTTGTTCGTTTAGATGCTTGCCATCGGTCTTCGTATTTAGATTACTACACATCTAAACTCCACACAGTGATATACTAACCGGTATATCACTCAATAGTAAAATCTTTTTACTAAATCTTTTTGTGCTCAAACTCGGTTTAGATTGAAGAACGTTTCACAAGCACGGGACCAAGTTCAGTCAGAATCTGCATAATAATTTCCAAAAATAGCGTGTATCTTAATGATTCTTGATCTTTTTAAACGGTTTTTCTTCCCTATGAAACACCAAGTATATGTGATAAATAATATAAACTTAGACATTATCGGCATACCGTTTGATTTGAAACGCCTGTAAAAACCCAGTATTTGTGAAATTAACTATTGTAAAAGATGCATCAACACATCTCGTTTGGAGCCGCCGTGGCGCAATGGTAGCGCGTTCGCCTCAGGATCGAAGGGCCCCGGGTTCGATCCCTACCATCGCCATGTCGGTAGTGTCCTTAGGCAAGACACAATTAAATCCACATTGCCTCTCTCTCTTCGAGGTTGATTCCATCTGGAATGAGTCTCGAGAGCGATTAATATAAGTTGTAAGAACTTGTTTCGCAATCGAGAATAAATACATTAGTTCAGAATGCGAATTAAAATTAAAACACAAAACAACAACTTGAATTAGACTAGTGTAATCAAATTCCGGCTCTTGTCGAAGTTAATCGCGAAGTTTATGAAGGTGGGTTTTCAGAAATGAATTCAAACTAATTGAACAATAAAACTTATTCTTACTAGAATCAGTTATCTCCCTTGACTACAGTTGTAACGTAAGGTATCGATCAGTCGTATTTTTTTTAAAACTTTTTTGTTCAAAGCAATAACATAATACAGATACGTGCCTTACATGTCTAGAAATTTGTTTTTGTCAATCTTATAGTTGCTTTAAGCTGTCATCAAAGTTTTATTGAAATGTAAAATGTCCCAAAGAAGCAAGTTATAAGCGTTCGTTGTTGTACTTAATTTTGTCATCAACAAATTTATTCGAAGATTTACAGTTTGATTTTGACTCAAATCATTTTCAAAAGCCTGTTTCTATATAATAAAACTAATGTTGTTAAATTTCGGTATTTCTTTCACAAAGTTGTATTCTGTTTAAACGTTAAACATCGCAGAACATTCCTTACTTACTGTAGAGGGATTGTATAGCTGCCATTACATGCTAAGTAGTTCGTCTTCCTTTAAAACTTTGTACATTGTACACAACTATGAATTAAAGTTTTGTGCCAAACCGAATTCAGAGTTTAATCACCTTAAAGTTTGTCGTTCTAAATTTTCTTCCACAAACGCTCCATAAAAAGGTCATATATCAATGAGTCCAGTTTTTCAACAGTTGTTTTTCTGGGATCCCTTCGTTTTTCATCTCAAAATATTAGAAGAAAAGACGAACGTTTTAATTATAAGAACTTTCTCATTTAATGTTAAATTCTGTAATTTAAATGTAAATGAGGCATGATCTGATTTTGTTTATTTTATGTCTCTACAGATAATCATTATTGATATTATAGCCTTGAGGAATTCCAAAAAAAAGTTGTACAAAATCGCAAGTCCACATTTTTCAGTTTTTATTTTTGAATCACGAAAGCTTTAATTCAGTTTTGAATTTTGTCCATATATTGCGTTGGTCGTGTTTAAATGTAGAATTAGAAAAATACGTTCCCAAACTCATTTAACACAGTTACCACAAATAGCTTTACCGTGACATGTCTTAACTATGAAACAAGAATGCCATGATGGTCCTGTATCGATCACCTGGGTATCATTGCACAACAAGGAGTTTTTAAAAATAAGTTAAAAATAAAACTGCACAAATGGTCCGTATTTGATCACTCCACTTTTAAGGAAAAACTACGTCAAAGGTCAAGGACAGCCAAGGTCACAGTTGAGCAAACTTGGTAGAGGTCCACTAGACAATAATAAATGTCAAAGCTCTATGGCTTATGATTTTGGAGAATATTTTTAAAGGTTTTCCTTTCGGTTGCTATGGCACCCAAAGTTCTGTATGGAATGGAATTCTTTGAACATCTTTGATAGATGACCTGCCAAGAAACATTCCTGTAAAGTTTGGTTGAACTTGACCCATCAGTTTTGGAAGGGATTTTGTTTGAAACAAATTGTTGATAACGCATGACGGACAACGACACACGGCGGACTTCGTAAAAGCTCAGCTTAGCACTCTGTGTCAGGTGAGCAAAAATGCATAAGGCATCAGTAATACGCACGATCGTTTTTTTTTTGTCTCTTTGCACATTTTTCATTTGTATTGTGTTGTAGTAACGTAAGGAAAGTGTAATATATTTCATTAGGGGAAAAAGGATTATATTCTGTTGTGTCCATAATGAAGGTAATGTCGTCACAAATTTCATGACGTCATCAAAAGCGTGCAATCAAACATGGCTAACACGAATCGCTTTTTGGTTGAATGAGATGTAAATTAGTTAGAATTAGACGTTCACCTTATAGGATAAAGGGTTAAACACTAATGAGCTTGAAGGAAAATATATTAATAATACTCAGGAACATTAAATAACATCCAAAACCACTATACAGCTTTTACAATGCAGGTCATCTTTGCTTGTGATTCTTGTTGAAAAGTTCTTTTCTTTTATTTTTTATGTATTTTTTATGCCATAGGTCATTACATTACTTCGTTGTTAAATTGTTTAACGAGATCCATGCCATAACTTACTGCCTACACTACTCTGTAGGTTATTTGTGGGTAGTGCAGTTAAAAAGCATCCATGACTACTGCACGTGCAAATGATTGCGGGAATATTATCATGTTATAATAAAAAATATTGTCTTTAGACAATTGTTACTATTTTTAGTTACATGTGTATTAATTATGTATATTAACTACGCAATTATATTAATAACTACATAAACAACCAGTGGAAAGAATTCCTGTAAACGTTTCATTGGTTTAACAAAATAAACTCGTTATGAATATTTAGAAATGGCAAATATCATCTAGTTTGAGATACCTTGCCAACGAAGCGATTTTATGTTTATTTTATGTTTCAATCCACGCGATCTGATAATTTCTGTTTAAAGTTAAGTATTGCATAGCTTCCAAGTAATTTTACGAGTAACATGATACCTGCATTCAAAATAGCAAAACACTACTGTCATGATGTATTAATATAGATTTATAAATTTTCTGTCAAATGAATTGGAGACCACTTAAGGTTATTGAATATCTTCATCATCTAAATTAATATACAATGTATGTGAAAGATCATGATAGAAAATCATGTAGTATAAAGTCATGATTGCAGACTGCAAGACAAAGCTTCATACAACATTAAATACAAGAAGCGCACAGCAATGCACACACACGGAATTTATTGCACATTCTAACATGACTCACGATTTTGTTTACAAAGAGTAGAAAATTATGTTTTATTATACCATAACCAACGCGACTTCCGATATATGCCGTCAAAATGATGTCATTCTGTGTCGTATGATGTTATGACCTTACTGACATATGCCCCCTTGTTGTAGTTACGGATCATGTAAGAAAATAAAGAAACGTGTAGCGCGACTTCAGTTTTGTGATGAAAATGTTTAGCTAGATTACCTAAAACTAAAGTTTTGTGACTGCCCTCTACTTTTACTTAACAGTAAATGAGTATGCTTTTAATCAGAAAATCTTTAAAATGATTTTCTGTAACTGAATAAACATAAGTCCAAGCATATTTTCCTCATTGGTCACTTCAAATTGCGACAGATATTACCAGAATGCTGTTCTTCCATGGAAAAGCCATGTTTTGCATGCTTCAGCTCACGGCAATAATCTGTTACCATTGTATTCGCCAATTCGAAGAACATCTCGTTTCACTGTTCATGTTAAGAACGAACTGTTTTCCCTAACAAGTGGTTTTTGATTACGATTAAGTGAGTGCTTTTATAATATTATGTGGTAGCCTGCCGTACATCGTAGAGAACTTCAAGAAGATAAAAGTGCGTGCGGAAGTGACCCCATGACGACATTTTGTTAGGAAAATCAGCGGCAATTATACAGGAAATTTTATGCATGTTTGAACATTGCAAAATGCACTTACTATAGATCATTCTAAAATAAAACCACACCAGAAAAGGTAATATCGCTTTAACTTTATTGACTAAAACCTTTTTTTTAAATTGCACTTTTAGTAAGAAATAAGATACCATGTAAGTTAACATTTATTTGACATCTGATGGTTTACCAAATACTCAGATTGCATGCAGGAAAGTGATAAAACATCGATGAGAGTGATGTCTATTTAATAGAAGGTGCGTGAGAGAAAATGTCAATATGTAAACTTTTTATTCACGTATCAGTAGAGTTTTTCTTACATTTTATAGGCGCTTGCTTGTGTGCTGCATGAACACTTTATAAGTAGAACAAGATAATTTAATCAACATAAATAAAATCTCACATTGTTTATAACAAGTATATAATTACTGAGAGTTACTAGTCAATTGGCCCTAATCAATTCTGTCAGAATGTAGATCAAAACAAGCATAGTTTATGACGACCGCAATAAAGCTTTTGCCATAACCGTACCTTTTCTGTGATATGCGTATGATTATCTTCCGTTATCAGCGTAAGTTGACATTACCAGTGCAGGAATTAAAAAAAAAAACAAGAGGCCGTGAACAGAAACTATGTACTGATGGAGCCCGTCAGCAATGAAATATTCTGCAATCGTTTGAAGCTGCCTGTTCTTTTTTCTGTAATATGGTGTTTTCGTTAAACAGCAGCTGGATCTGGTCTATCTTGCACTACTTTCCAATTGCGCAGTTATACAGTTGTTATCAGCACAGTTTACAGTTAAATTGTATACGGTGTTTGAAATATAGCAGGCTTACTATGAAATTGCGAGAACACAATGACCTTGTGGGTCATAATTCCATGAAACCTAATAATTACATTGTTAAACTTGTTCGATGAAAGGAAACATAAGTGAATAATGCGATAGTAATATATTGTTTACTTAATAGCTTTTGGCACGAAGGTTGTTTGTTCTGTGTGGCCATAATTTTCTGATAAAGAGATAGAAATCTTTGAAACATGGAATGGCAATTATGGTGTCTACAAATATAATTAAACCTGCTTGAGAATGACAAAGCGAAATGGTTAGTACGTACATTTCACAATGATTATGCTAATAGCGAATCGTGGTATCTGATGAGTTAAACTTCTGCTTTCTCAAATGACTGATTTTTCTTCAAAAACAATGAACATTTTACTATCCAAGGGTTGCAGCGGACCATTATCAATGAAGCATGCAAGTGTTCTTATCTTCGACGTTCCATTTCGATCATCTGTTGGATGAAATGGAGTTGTTGTCAAGCATAATTATTATACACATCACTTTTCTTGAATATTTCTTGATCTCTTACTGATCAAGGAAATGTACATGGTCTGTTTAACACTGCAAACAGAAAAAATGTAACTTTAAGTCTTCATTTTAGTTTACTCAATAGTTTAGAAATATATGGACAGCATTTATAGACAAAATGAATATCATTCTAATAAAACTTCAGCACATTGCTTTTTGTATATTTCATTGAACTCATTTAAGTCGGAACAAAAGTTCTTACCTCTTAAGGCATCGTTTGTCACCAAATCCTTCATATTTCAGAATTCTCCCTATAAAGACTTTCACGAAATTTTGAGCTATTCTTTCTTTTTCATATAGCACAATCTGTAACAATAGAATCTCAACGTTTGTTAGACTAGTATGTTTGAAACATGCACACTGAAACTTTTCTTCTTATATCTTAATGCTATAGTAAACTGTTGTGTATATTGCTGAAATGTTGTTAATTGTAATATAAATACATTGTAACATGCCACAAGCAACATGAAAACCCAAAGTTTCGGGAAACATTTATTTGTGAATTTTAGTTATTCATTTGACTTTAGACCCGCGTACAAGCGATACATTAACATTTTAGCTGAAAGAAAGAAAGTACATGCAAAAATGTAAAAAAATTAAATTGCTACGTGAATCTAGTTACTGCAACTGCAAAATGGCTACACTAAAATACTCTGACTGGTATACTCTTTGTTCTGGGATGTACAGGACAGTACGACACTTGTGAGTGCGGGAATACACATGATTGTCTTAATGACCTTTCTACAAATGGTATGATTCAGACAAACTAATCAAGTAGATAGCTGGAAGGGCTATTGTTACATTTATACCTCAGTGCTTCAGTATTTCAATTCTAGAACATAAATTCATATCCAAACAAAGAAATGTTGCCAGACTACATTAAGTATTGATAAAACTTCGTATCAATTTTTTGACAGGAGCATATAGGCGTATTATTCATAGACATATCGGTTAATAGACTATATAGCAGACGACCGCTTATCATGTTTCCTGTATCTGCAAGCTGACTGTTCAGTGATTGTTATCGAATACAATCCGACTATATCATAACACTATTGTTGACAATTAATTAACAAGACTATCCCACAGGATAACAATTACAAGTTTTAGGTGCATTATAGTTCTGTACCTACAAGGTACTAAATTTAACAGGATAAGGTAAGGACATTTGTTTTTGAAACTGATGGCAAAATAGATCAATATAAATTGATATATTTCCGTGATATGGTGCATTTGTCACAGTGTAAAAGAACAACAAACACCGTGATAAAGAGATTATGCAAGCGATTTTTTTCATATATACCATAATCAAATTATCACTAATCAGGAAGTTTGTTGGTGATTGTAGAACTTGATATTTCACATCGTAGAGAAGCCCAATGAGGCATTTAGGTTGTGACTTCAGCAGCCAATATAATAACGTATAAATTTATATTTTTTTACAATTCATTTTTTGATGATAGTGTTCATGATTGACTGAAAAATAAAATATCGTTCATTGCACAGGACTGGTTTGATCAGATAACGTTTATCGGTAACAATAAGTTGTTTTATTTTTGGTCGGTTTGTTTCCAACCTATATAATAATTAGATACAAACCTGTATAATAACTCGGTTCCTTCTCATAGGATAACTAGTGCAGGTGCTGTTTTAGAAAGTGACGGAACTTGTAAGTATTTATTTTCCTGTTGTTGTTTTAGCGAAACATAATCTTTATTCACCTGTTCCAGATATGCATCAGTCAAAGATACAATGACAGTTAGCATTTAAATGTGCAGGATTTTTGATGCACGTAAAAACTTATTAGAAAATGAGCCAGTTGACAAAATAACATTTGTTATAAATTTACATCGTTTCAATTTAAAGAAGACTTAAGAAGTTACATGTTTATGATTTATTGTTTCTATCATTTCACATTAGCACTTTAATAAGTTTATATATATTCCATCTATTAAAAAAAAAGTTGTCAACTGTTTCGAAGTAATAACTAATGCTTATGAACGTTATAAGCGTATTCTGTATTTTTTCACAATGGGGTATCTTATACACGCGAATGTTCCAAAAACTGGATTTTTGAATTAATAATATATTTTACTTGCATTACTTGTCAAAATCATGCTGAAGTGTTTGCTTTTTGCCATTCTTTTTTATCGTCAAATACAGCACAAAACCTGGATATGAAACGCACAAAAAAATAACAAGGAAAAACACAGATTAAATTCAATTTCATTGCATTTTTTAGTTTTTTATTGCATTTTGTTAAAACATTGCCTGCCAAGAATGTAAAAAGTTCTATATTAATTTTCAAATACGATTTATGAAACGGGTACGAGTTGACGTATAGGTACGAGTTGATCTAGAAGCTATAATACATTGTTTATTATATCTTCAATGCAAATGTATTTTTCAAGTAAAAACAGAAATTTTGACAAACGTTCTTTGTAATTGAATTTATTACGAACAAGTGTAGACAGAAAGCGTTTCTTATTTTCGCAATATATCAAAAAACATATTTAGTTGTGTTTATAACAATACTTTCAGTTTTAAAAAGCAATATTGGGAATGTTCTTGTACAAAAAAAAGCAGATTTCTTCGATTAGAATTGTGTCTGTGTAATAAAAGTACTACGAAGGATTATAAGATCGAAATGTATCATGGGATTTTAGAAGCATGTTATTTTAAGTGTAATACCCGAAGTGAAACGTCGTCCAGGGGCAATTAAACATACACAATCATGTTAAAGTCCAAGGATCTTTTGAATTTACTGATATTTTAAAATAGATAATACTAATAGGATAATGCTAGAACCATGTTCTATTCACTCTTAAAGAATGTTAACATATTCATTTCGTCTGTATTCAAGTCGCTTTTTCACCAAAAACAGTTGCCAAGGAGCCTATTTTTTATTTTTTTGCAATATCATTGAAAAAATACTGCTCTATATTTTTAACATGTAGAGTCTACATTAATTTAACAAGTAAAGTTATGAATGTTTTTGGTACAAATAAAGGTCATTTCCGCCGGTAAGACATATTTCATGGTAAAATAAGAGCTCCTTGCCAATGTGGTCCTGGGACTTTAATTCCCGACCAGCTTAAAGAAAATCAAAGAATACTTATGGTTGTTTTTTCTGCATTCAGAAAATATAGTATAAAAATTCCAAACCGTATTGACAAATTTATTAATTGATTTTAGAATCTACATTTGTACATGCACTACTAGTGCGTTAGGCAAGTTCTTAATAAAGTTGGTAATTATCCAGGCCATCTCGCGCAACGAATGTACAGATGAACGGATGTTACCATTGGTCCTTTAGTATCTGTTCTTTCAGCAAAAGATTCGTCTATGATTATTAAAAAGATACTCACTATCGTTTTACTTGAATAACCACTAGTAATATCTTCCAAATAAATTAAATAAATATTTTATTTATACCTCTTCCTGAAAATAATAACTAATTTTAAAAAGATATTGAGCGCTCTGTTAACAAATATTCACATATATACCTCTTCCTGAAAATGATAACTAATTCAAAGCTGTAGGGATGAGAGAGCCCTTGAACCATTCAACAAATATGTTAAAGCCAATTATCAGTTAAAAGTATTTCACATAAATTTAAAGACGATTTCAATGGCTGTGCAGAACGAGTTTTTTCGTTTTGTTTCATTTTACGAAAAATACGCATACATTTCTTTGTCAGCGCTTCAAAAAGACATTTTAGTATGGCTGTATAATGCCTACTTTAGACATTTGTAAAGTTCCCAACCCAACACACCCATTTAAACCCAATACTAACGAAAATACTTCCAAACACACAAAAATAAGTTATTTTTAATATAAAATGAAAGTCGGTATGTAGAAATTCTAATTAAACCACAGTACATGTACAATTATTTTCCCATGCATTATGAAGAAAGTTAAAAAGACCCGGGTAGTCTTTTGTCGAATCACTGAGATTTCAACATAATACACATACTTTTCTTCGTGTTCCAAACCTTTCTGTAATTCTATCCTGACAATCTTCATTATTTAGTGTCTTGCATAAAAAAATGTTCTTTGCCATTGAAATAACAGTCACTTAATTTTCGCTTAGTAGTGGACCTTTAAGCCATGTTTGCGTAAAAACAAATAAAACAATTATTTAATAATTGATACCGAAGGAACATTGACTCTTGTGACACTAGATATGATTCGGCATACATCAGACGAGAACAATATTAGCCGAAGCGACAGCAGAGGTCATGATAACCATACTCTTATAAATATCGCATTATATCCAATGACCAAAGTGTCAATAACTGTGATCATTTATACGTCATAATTATAACAAAAATAAGAAATCGAGATTTTTGTAGTGTTTCCTGTTAAGATATTTTCCCGAAGGGGCTATTTGGAAATGTCTTCCTTTATTCCCACTCGCGGTTAACTGTAATGTATTACTTCTGCATAACAGCATGTTTGAATATATCTAAAGTCTGGTTTTGTACGGTGACCCTAATGTCGAATAATCCGAAATACTTTTAGCTTTATTAATTATGAAATGTTATTTTGGCAAATATAAATACCTCGTTATAACCATTTTGTTACATTTAAAAGATGCTCGTTCACAGTTTAAGATCTCCAAAATGATATATTAAAACAAAGAATGTAAAAGTAATGATTAGAATCAATAACACAAGTGATAATCAACACAGCAATTTGAGAAGATATATTGAAAATGTATGTGGGTTTTGTTTTACGGCACCGCTGATGCGGTATATGAGTTGGATTAATACAACTCGAGCGAGGCTGATATAATGTCGAGGCGGATGATATAATTATTCCCATATACCATGCCAAAAGCCAAATAACAATTCTTCTTCCCTTCATTTTCTTAAATTTTGAAGATTTATTTGATGATTTGTTCTATAATTTGTCAATTTTAATACGGTTCGAATAATCTTTTTTCACCAAATATGAATGTATTACTGCTATTACTATAATATTTTGAACTGGGATTTCTTCTATTACAGTAAAACTACATTTACCCGAATCAAAAAGGTAGGAAAGGTAGACTAGGGGCAATGGAGCAGTCTTGTTACAAGTGACAGCGTTATAACAACAAATAAAGAAACCACGAAGCTAAGTGGTTTAAGCACTTTATACGCTGACAACGCGTGTCTGATCTGCAAGCTCGCACACTTATCTTTCTGCTACTGGAATTTTACACAATTTGGCTAAATAATCATAAAATTTGGACAAAACTGACTGGGTATTGCAGTCAGGTAAAACACAACTCAATTTTCAAGTTTTGTTAGGTACCAATAAGCATTCATGAAGTGATAGTACAATACTAAATATTGAGGTAGACGGATAATGTATTAAGATCACAATACAGAATCAATCTCATTGTAGCTCAATCGTTTACTCAAGCAGATTTACGAAGCAATGTGTTAATTAAAGTTTCGGACACAGAAACAAATGTCAATTAACTTTACAGCACGCTATTGAATAGAACTTTAAGGGGATATATTCAAGAATGTACATTCCTCATTAACCAATATCCAAAAATAATGAAGTGTATCCCAAAGGTTTTGACTGTGGTCCATTTCATTAACTGAATTGATACTTTTGCTTTTCCTTTCAAATGAGACATTTACATGAACTCAGTAAGCGAATGCTATTTGTAGCGCGATAGTATTACCGTGTCGTTTTACATGTCTTTGAGTTAAAACTGTACTGTAAACTTTACAAATTGCATTGCTTGTATCTCAGTAGCCCTCTAAGTAATGTATGATAAAACTCATCGTTAGGATTCAAAAATCTGACTTAAACATATACATAACTATAAAACTTTGAATGTCTGTGACCACTTATATGAAAATGATAAAAGGACATGGAACATGACGTACTTGTCCCAGTACATTACATTTCCTTCGCAGCGTTGCATAACTTTCTATCACATAACAAAGGCAAATGTTCAATTGGGTGAAATGCAGTCCAGCCTTATTTTCGGTGATGTTAGTACAAAAGATTCGGTGAAGGGGCGTCACTATTGATTATATAACTTTTAGAAGTAGTGTATGAACTGCCATATAAAAAATGAAAATGTTTTACCGTCTACTTTTTGAGATATTGAACTTTTAAAAATGAGCACAGTCATTTTTTTATATTTTCAAGTAATTGTACAGCTTGATAAAATTAAGGAAAATTAAGAGACAGTTTTCAAATCTTGTAAAATGTCTGGAAAACAATACGGAAAAAGAATTTGTCTCCTACGGAGATTGAACCCAGGACCTCTTGATCTCAAAGCAGACGTTCTAACCACTGTGCCACGGTACAAAATAGGTACAACTATAAAATCAAAGTATTTCAAATGGTCATCAAACAGGAAGTACTCATTACACCCACCTACCGTTAAATCAAGAGATACGTATTTCGTAGATTTATCACAGCATGTAAGAAACGAGTATCGTAAAAATCGTTTATACTGATTACTGCAAGATGTCAATTCTTGTTTGAGCTGTTCTCTACTCCATGAATAAGTTACTGTACCATAGAATATTTCCCAGAAAAAGGAGCAGTTATCTATCATGCTAAGACTGACATGTCAACGTTCATGCAGTGTATTATATTGTGTTCTTTTATTGAATGAACTTATTGCGCCCTCAAAGATATTTACTTGGCCTTTTCACAGCAAGAAAGTTGCAATCGTCGGGAGCCCACGTTCACTCATTAGCCAATCCTTCATTATCGATGTAGTCATAACGGGATATGTAACGTTGCTGCCGACGATCGAATGGTCCTAGACCTTAAAAAAAGAACAAACTGTAATATGTATTGGCTTGCAAGCACTTTTGCAAGGGAAATTGTTTTGACAGAAATTAGAATGTAACATACGTAGCTTTAACTGAATTTATTTTATGCATAGAATAAGATCTTATTTTTCTAATCATCAATCCAGGAACGCAGCATATGCTCTGATTTTTCAATCCTTCCATTTACCATTATATTATCAAACCCAAAGTTATCTCAAATTGAAAGGTTGACATTTCTGCTTTAACATTATCGCTTAGTTGTAATGATTGCGCCCACGCTCTTTGCAGAAAAATAATTTGTGGAATTTCAAATGTGTTTGTTTTTAGTTGTTGCTTTACTAAATGTTTGTTTTTAGTTATTGCTATGCTAAATGTTTGTTTTTAGCTGTTGCTTTACTAAATTTTTGTTTTGAATTGTTTCAGGAACGCATGTAAAATTCATAGTTAAATTCTCAAACCGAAGATGCTAAGACTTTTTATTAACAAAATGGTGTTTTTCGTGAACTCGAGATTTAGATTAATAATAAAGAAAATGTTTTCTATCTCATTTGGACATAAAAACATTATTTGAGGCCCACATCGAAGATTTTGAGGCCAATGTGGAAGATTTGGAAACCAGATGTGTAGTATCGTTAAATAAAGTTTTTACTTACATTTATATAGACTTTCTTGTTGTAGTTTGTATTTGAATGACGACGCATAAAGTAATTAACTGCTTACAGCGGCGGGTTATTATTGTACATTGGTTTCTATTCCAAGAATATTAGACGTCGTTTTAACATATCTAAAATAGGTATGGCCTGAAAGTACTAGATAAAACCTAAATGGCACTTAATAAATCAAAATGTTAAACAACAATATTGTCACAAATATTGACAAACCGAGCAACGAGAAAAAAGCAAATCACTTTCCAACTCACGTGTCAATTGAAAAACGAAATAATTTATTCATACGCCATTAAAATCGTTTTACGAGTGCTCAAATATTGATAACAACTCATTCTGAATGTCAAGTGTCACCATTCTAAAATTGATTTCAACCTTTAAATAACCGTTTTTATGATTGTAATTGTTTTGACACGTGCATATTGATCCGCGTCAGTTAGCAAACGAAAAGGTCAAGGAAATGTTTGCCCTATACTTTAATCAAATGAAAATGTCTAAACAAAGTTCTGCCTGTCTAATTGTTCATTATCATTATTATAACATTTAGGCAAAATGAAAAAAATATTATAAAAGCACTATATTAGCCAAAAAATACATATTTTCTTTTATCAACAGTATCTTTTCCATAAAAGCAGTCAAATCTTCTTCTGAAACAGGATTGAAAATTAAAAGTTCTGCTTTAGGTTTAGAAATTGACTGCCTCAATGCAGGTAAATAATATGGGAGATTTTCAGTTTAATACAACACATGTATCTACATCACACGTCGTACACTTCTAAATATGAACCAAATATTTTAAGCATGCTGTCAACGTCAACAGATGGGCTTGCTTTAAGCCGTTGTAAATAAAGTCTAAATGTAGGGCAAACACTAAGTTAGTTAGAGAAATAATTAATAGAGTAATATAAACAACCTAGAAACGCAGTCCCTCTTCTGTGTTCTATATTGTTTAAATGTCTCTATTAAGCCTGTAACTATTACATGCATTTAGCTAAGCGTGATTTGTTTGATTAAATGCTGATGTGAAAATAATTCCAGTTTGACTGCAGTGGCGTAACATTGTATTGGTTTGATCCCTGATATACAGCTGCACTGTTCTATAATTTAAGAACACTATCTCATATCTACTGTTTTACAGAATTGTCTGGCTGCTATGTCTTGGTTCTATAGCCTGGAATTAATATCATATTGTAATTCTCAAATTATCGGATGACCGTTACATGCCCCGCACAGTGTTGTCTCGTTTGTTATTTTTTAGAGTAATTGTTGGAAGAAAGAGGACATCGGCTGCGATATTGAAGGCTCTCGCCAGGGTTCGCCATTTGTTAATTAATTACTTTTAGATATAAAGTGTTGTTGGAGTGAGTATGTGTCTCATTTGTTTTCATTTATTATTCATTTATGAATCAATTTGTAAGTGTTTTAGTGTAATGGACTTTCTTTCAATATTTGATATGTAATTCATATTTGATATTTCTATTAGCGTTGTAATAGGGAAATTTTAATA
Organism: Saxidomus purpurata; assembly: GCA_022818135.1. Lineage (NCBI taxonomy): Eukaryota > Metazoa > Mollusca > Bivalvia > Venerida > Veneridae > Saxidomus > Saxidomus purpurata. Next base: position 18,090,009 of record JAFMSR010000010.1, on the reverse strand, counting down.
AAGCTCTAGATAGTATTTCGTATTGATTTTGCACCATGAGCGAACTTCATCCTGATTTTAATACACAGCAGACCATGTAAAGCACAACTAGTTTACGACAAGAAAAATGAAAATGTAAAAGGACGACCTGTTCGAATGATTTTTGACTTGACTGAGTTATGTTTTTTAAATTGTTCCATATATGTGTTGCTAGGACGTTCTTGCTTGTAATATTCGAAATTGTAATTACAACAACTATTCAGGGTATGTAGTAAATATTTTACACAACAATAGAAAACATTTAGAGGAAGGACATTTGCACATGAACAATTGTCTTTCCTTGTCAATATTTCTTTGATAATCTCCCTGTGTTTTATTCCATTATGCTTGTCAAAAAAAGGATTTAATTGATGTTTGACATTTGTCATTTCTATCATCTCCCTTTGTCTAATCCTACCGGTTTCTTAGTGAAAACTATAGTTGACCTTCCATCCGAAAATGTTTTATCATGCGGCAGTTTAGCGGATTAATCGTAAAAATGAAAGTGTGCACATTGTCTTATTGTTTCAACTAGACAAAATGGTCCCGTGCTTTCAAAATTAAATAACAGTTGAAATTAATGCATTTGCTTTTTGGGGAGACAACTTTATGTAAAACTGGATTTCTCCGTTATCTATCTTACAATTTTAACCTATCCCCTATTTTAAGAAATGTGACTGGTCAGTCATTAAAAAATGTTTTAATTCCGATATTTGTACGTAGTAAAAATTTGTTAGGAAGTTAAGACGAATTTTGAAAGAAAAAACTGTTTCTTGTGTTAAAAAATGCAGATTTTCAGTGATTTTTTTATAATATTTACACAATTTACAAAAAAATCATATTTCAAAGATCATTGTCACTATAGTTTGTTAAGCATTATTTATTACTTCCCTCATTATTTTAAAGAGGCTTGCTTACTCACAAATTCTCGTCCGGTAATCAATCAAATTTCGACTTGCGCACTTATTAATCAAATATTGTCAGTAAATGTCCTCGGAAGTAGGGTGAGTTAACGTTCATTTAACTCTTTGTGTCCGTTGATTTCAATAATGATAAAACCATTGTAAATCATTTCTACGCAACTCAAAAAATCATCAGCTTAATTAACCGAGCTCAGGAAAAAAGTGCCTTGCCCATTTGCAATCATCAGATAGCAAAAATTGGCATTGTTGTTGATTTTATCAGTATCTCAAAACTGTATTAGTAGAGTAGCGTCACATTGTGTAGATCTGATGTGTACATGATTTGACATATTGGTATATAATGATAACATGATTCGCAAGAAAACTCGCGGATATTTTTACAATTCCTAATGCAGAGAAATCAGACGCTGTCATAGCCGGGCACAAAATAACAGCGAACCAGTCTGTCAAACCTAATATATACTCATTAATTCCTCTTCAATTGCATTGTCAAATTAGAACAACACAGTGGGAGATCATGTTACGGTTGTTGTTTGTGAGGGAAATAATAGAAATACATTCAGCTGTAAATGAATCGGCCGAGGGCGGACCATGGCTGAAAATAGGCTGAAAGTATTTAGCACAAGCAAGGCATACATGACTTTAAACATTAATTATTATCGTAAAATGTTAGTTGGAGAAATAAAGAAACATGTAATTCCGTGAGAATTAAGTTTACACTGTGGTTTGTACATGTACGTTCTCGTAGTCGTTTCCTGAAACTAGGGGACAACCTTATCCGATAGAATGTAACTTTCAACTTCAGTAAATTCTGTCTACCACTTTTAAATAAAGAGAGCGTCGTTATACAGGTCTAGTTATCAGTAAAACACCATAAAATCTTGTGATATAAAATAAGTTCTGTCTTGTACTTCTCATTTACAAATCATTCAGGAAAATGGTGTATTGTGTTGAAAAACGTCAAGTAAAGGATTTGAATTATTTTCTGATTATAGCAATACGAACTAATGACCGTAATATGGCAACCCATCCGTGTTTATTATCCTTTTTGTGTTGTATCCTGCACAGGCTGTTGATGTCGTTCTTTTGTTTTTGGTTAATATGCAAATTTTGATTATGCAACCTCCTGCACATGCACGGAAAAGTAAACAATGGTTGATGTTGTCGAACAACTCTGTACAACACACGCTTGGGGTAGATATAATAATAAGAGGAAGACAAATGAAAGAAAATGTTTGCATTAATGTTTTGCTTGGTGAATTGTTCATTTGTCTTTGGTTGTTTAAGAGGTTTTGAGTTACTTAAGGAGCGCTTGAATTATTTGTCTCACTGGCCAACGGAATGAGTGAGTTTAGTTTGATTTGGTTTGGCGCCCGTTTTCAACTGTATTCCGTTATATATAGGCAGTACAGTTCCAAACGGCATTTAATTCTATGGCGTTGACGCGTTCATGTGAGAGTGTAAATTATAACCCCAACCTTTCAAATTGTCAAAGAACAATTTGCAGTAACACTTTTCTTAAAAGACGACTAATTTACACTGAGAACAAATTGCTTTTTGTGTCTAATTTCACGTTCACGTGCACTTTCTGAAAGATACACGAGCCATTTATACAAATTTTACTAAGTCAATTGAACTAGGTATCCATTACAATGTAATTCAATGTGTAACTCACTTCTACGTGAATGTAATGTCCTTTCGGTAACAGAACACTGAAGTATTTTTGTCATTAACATTAGCTAAATAAAATAACATGTGCGTATTGTACTAATTAAATTAATATCATTAAGCATTTCGTGAACATTTTGTTTTTACCTACTTCGATAATAAGGAGACAAAGCAAACCAGAGCAGCATTCAGTTATATTGAACACTTGGTTAATTTAACATGTATCCTTTCTTCCACTGAAGATGAATGTTTTTAATTACCTAACAAAAACCAAATGCGAATACTCGACAAAATTACTACTGTCTCCATGAAAACGGGAAAGTAGCTTAATTTTATAAACTAGTCTTAATGTGGTTATATAATGGTTTGGTTTGTATACCATACATCAGGAAAATAAATAACATGATTGCTTAAACTTCTTCTATATACAGCATGTTCAAATTAAACTCAAATGAAATCAAGTCACACATTGTCTCCTTTACCATCATCAAGTAAAAGTAAAATAAAACATGTAAATACATTTAAGTTACTAAGATAAACTATTTTAACCAATCGTTATAGATTTCATAAGAAAAGATTGGTCAATTGGTAGCATCGCAGAAAATTAATGAAGTCCAATATATTCAAGAAATATGTATACCATGGATATATTGTAACAACTTTTCTTTGTTGTTGTTACCAATCCTGTTTCACGTATTGTTTGTTTAAAGTGTAGTTTTAAAAGATCACCAATCTTTAAGAATAAGCTCAGCGCTTGTCCCCTTACAACATTTTGACGTTTCTAGAAGGATTTTTTAAAAATATTTTCTCATTTTGTTTGAATGCTAGAGAGACTTTTCTAAAAGGAGAAGACCAGACAGTTTCACTGGCTAACGCCAAGCCCAAATAAGCACGAACTTAAACTGATAAACAGCGTTTTACCTCTTTATTTTATCGACGACAGTGATACCATCCAGTATCCCACCGATGTTGTCTTTAAATACATAATTGGTGAAACTTGAAACTAATAAAAAGGCAACCAAATCAGTCTTTATAGTTTCTTTATAGCAATGATCCATTAACATAATAAAACAAATACATTCAAACTGTCACAGCTGCTACATTAAATGTTTAAACATTGATTTCAGTTTCTACTTGTTAATTCACACGTTGTTATATCTAAAATTAATTTTTAGGGAATAACTGCAATGGCCCAATGTTCTACAAATTTGACAAAACTGCTTTTTTGCATTAGTATTAAAACTATAAATTAGAGTTTCTTTCTAGTAATTGCTCTTTAACAAAAGTAATGATAAAAGAATCTTTAATTTTCTAAAGGTAATGATGCTGAATTTATTTGTAGATGGTTTAAAGTAGTTATTTTACATTGGTCGTAATGCTTTTCTGCCTCGAATTAGTGTGTCCTCGTGACGTAAATTAAAGATAGTTTAAAATCTACATTGTGCTGCATGATCACAAATTAGTCAGAAATTAGATTTTGTCATTTTTTTTATCTTTTATATCTATTCATCACAAATTGGTCAATAATTACGAACCAGATATTGCCTACTTTTCTGTCTTGTATTTATTTATCAACAAGTGGCAATAAGTAGGAACCAGATATTGCCAAATTTTCTCGTTTGCAACTTTTCATCACCAATAGACAATAAGTAGGAACCAGATATTGTTGTATCTTTTATCACTGTGTCAACTAAGAGTCATAGTTTGTCATTTTTCTCTCTTTTGTATATATTCATCACCATTATTGGTAAATAAATACGAACTTATGTTTGCCTGCTTATCTCTCTTGCATGTTTTCATCACAAAATGATCAATAAGTAGGAACCAGATATTGCCAAATTTTCCCTCTTGATCACGGTAGATATTTGTTACCATTATCATTAGGAAAAAAACCACATCTGATCCTTTATTCACACTGATCCGACATTTCAATAACAGCGGCGGAGGCATCAAAATTTATTATGGAAAATGTGCTTCAGAATAGTACGTATAAAGGTACGGTAATTTGGGAAGAAAGGACAAATATAAACTGTTTATACTTCAAGCAAGTTTGTAGCAAGTTGTTCATATTTCTTGGTGGTAACGGACAAAAGTACACTTTCACGAAGTCAGCTAATTAGGTGAAGTTTCCGGCAAGGTCATGTGAACAAGACGACTTCATCAACGTTTTAGCATTTTTAGTGCTATGTAATGTAGTTTATGGATTTGTCTACTTAGTAACAGAAATATAAACAGGAGTATCTTGATGAGATACTTCATCGTTGACAGAAGAGAGTATATAGCGACGACATTGAAGTACAAATCTAATAATTAAATTCATGTTACCTTTATCCAACGAAAAACACTTATACAGTCAGATAAATGTTTTCGGACATTTCACGATTAACCTCAAACATTTTATTAGAAAATGAACTGTAAAGAACCTGTGAAATAATTTACTGAGCACATTTAAAACATATTATCATGTTTATTTGCACTGTATACAATATGTTTAAGTTTTAACCTTAAAACCTTATTTTATAAACAACAATACATTTGTAATAGCAAATATATTATAGAAAGATTTTTGATTTGGTGGCATCCAATTTCCAAACTATTTACCCGTACAATTCAAAAGTTCACTTTTACTAAATATTTCGGCCTACTGGCCTTCACAATGTTCAGTAGAGAGAGAACTTTTGAATTGTTTCATAATTATTCTCCCTTCGGAGCTACGTTTATATTTACCAATACATTTTAGTTTTATTTTTATGTTTGTATGTATATATCTGGCGAATATGTTGCCAAGGACTCCTTTTGAAATCTGCGTTTTTGGCTTTAATGGGACATACAAGATTTTATTACCCTTCCATGAAATTTGCGGTTTTCTGATTGGTCAACGATCCGTAAATATATATTGATATTTACAGGCAAGCCGGTAATATACATTTGACATATCCCGTTACTGTACCCCATGCTAAACGTGAACTTGTTCGCCGCGTAATAGTATTGTATAAGTCCGTGCTGATTGATGACGTCACGAAGTGACATTGAGGTATCATAAGGGTATTTGAGGCAGGGAAGGGTAATAAAATTGTTATTTGTTTTTGACGTTATATATAGGGATATATTACCCACTTCGACATAATATTACCCTCGCCTAACGGCGGATAATATATCCCCATATACCACTTCATAAACCAAATAACATATAATGTAACACTGTTTGTATATCCAATATACCATTAGTTCAATAATTCGATATTTTCAATGATTATTATTATTTACGAGAGTTTCAAGCAAATATATAATTGTAGCCTTTAATTGTTTCAATTTACATTTTGTAACACTGTATGTGTTTTCAGATTTTTCATTCCTTGATTAGACAGTTATAATTTACAGTGTTACATCTATCAGTACTGATAGATGATTGATAAATGTAAGCTATATACGCATGTTAAGCATTAATCAGCCAGTGTGTGTATATAAACATTAACAGAAGTGCAAAATTTTCGCCTCACGCTTAAATAAAATTACCGAATTAAACACAAACACGCAAATATTTCTACAGACAGACTGAGAAAAAGTCGTGTTGGAAAACAGACACTCAGACAAAGACAACAGTAACTAAGGTTTCGAATGCAAGCGTTTGCAAGTACAATCATGCACACACATTAACGTTCATGTACCCGTTCAAGAAAACAATAAATGAGTCAATAATCAATTTCTAAAATAAAGAATCACTGATTTTTCCAAATAAAAGCAGTATTTTCATGCATATATCTTGAGCTTGAAACGGAAACTTGGTCCATGGAGATAAAAGCAGATATTCATTGCTATCTTAAAAGTATAACTTAGAATAGTCAGCTAGCGATTATCTAAATAAAAACATGATAAAACTCAAATTAAAAATTGAAATTCCAAAATTATGTTTTTCTTCTAATATTTCGCACATCATACAAAATCAGACAATTTAACTCAAATGGTTTCTTCAATAGAAACTTTCAATTTTATGTTCAATATATGATATTGAATGAAAATAAAATATCTAGCATCCGTTGATTATTCACTGTTATTTAGGAAACATCTACTTCATGCACAAGAATAGCGACAAGTCAAAATTGAAATATTTAGATACATATAATTTATATATTATATCATATTTCACAAACATTTTCTTTTTTAGAATAAAACGATTGAGAACACGATGAAGACGCGATGTTCATATGTACATCTTACTTTGTGTTTGCTATGGCTGGTAGCTGAAGCAATGGTAACAAGTGGAGAACTCACAGACCGGTCCGAAATTGAAAATGAACAAGTAAAAACATTATCAAAACGTGATGCTAACGATATTGGCATATTACCAGACCTTGACGATGGTAAATCGGAAGAGAATAGCTTAGATGAGCTTGCAAAACATATTTATGAACTCTATGGTGAGAATAAAGACAAACGTACGATGGAAACAGCGGAGAATATGGACTTTGATAACGTTGACAAGTATGATCCACCTTTTCTAATACTGGAGGAATTAAATGAAAAGGAGCGCCCAAGATATTTTGACGATGTCAGTGATTCAGATGAAAATGAAGAAAAACGCGGTGTAGATAGATACTCCTTGTTTGGAACCTTAGGCAAACGATTTAAAGCTCCAATGGGCTTTGGCGGAAGGCTTGGCAAAAGGACAATGCTAGACTATGATTACGATAAAAGAATACCATTGGGATTCGTGGGGTCTCTAGGAAAGCGCGCACCAATGGGATTCAGGGGACAGCTTGGAAAACGTGCCCCGATGGGATTATCAGGTCAACTTGGAAAACGGGCTCCGATGGGTTACGCAGGTCAGCTCGGTAAACGTTCTCCGCTTGGATTTAGGGGTCAGCTTGGAAAGCGCGCACCTTTGGGATTTTTTGGAACGCTTGGAAAAAGAATACCCGTGTTTATTGGACCTGAAAGAAGATCGCCTATGGGATTCAGGGGTCAGTTAGGAAAACGTGGTGGACCCATGGGTTTCCGAGGGCAACTTGGAAAGCGTGAAACGGTAAGTTCTCAGGTACATCGTTATCTTAAAACGATAATTATGTCAGAAAAAACTTAATTCATTAAAGAATATGTTAAAATTGTTCTATTCAAGAACCGACATAAAACGTTAAATCCGCCATTGAGAGTTTGTATATGTATTGATATTCTGTACTTTGTTAGGAAATTTCTAGTTTTATTAATTGGTTGAATGAGAAACGTAATTGACAAGAAAGCAGAACTCATTTTTATATTTCAGTAATAAATTGAAAGCATAATGACTTGCATTTTAAAACAAAAAATTATGAAAATATGTTATCCACTTCGTAAACGTTTGAACCATTTCGTTTTATGGCTTATGTATATGAACATTCAATGAACATTATATGAATGTAAACTTTTATTATGTTTTATTTTTTTTAAATATTTTCTCTCTCTGTTTCAGTAAATGATAGTGCTTTAACATCCAATGGATGCATTCTTGAAAACATTTCCTCGTTTTTTATTGTACACAAGATGATGAAACTACCTACAGCTTGCTGACGAACGAAGATAGATGGGAAACATTCGGCAGCTCATTTGTTCTGTCAGTTCTCATATTAGAATACAAATCCTGCTCTATCAAGTTTAATTGCTTCCTTCAGAAACACACTACAATGCACGGATAACCCACATACTTATTCTGTACCTCAAAGAAAATAAGATTTGTGTTTTACTATATCTTTAAACGATTTATTTGTATATTTTTCATACATATTTTAGATGGAATCGATATAAAAAGATGTAAATTGCAAGAAAGGTGTGATAATTTTTGGGGTTATTTCATCTGCGTTAAAATAAGAAAGGGAAAGTTCGTATGTTCCATGTGCGTTGTTCAGTTATACACTTTAAAAACGTGATACATGTATTTATATGTTTTGAGTGAATGTTTGTATAGGTGAGTTTTCATTTAAACAATGAATTGCTATTTCTTCAATCAATCCCATTCGTCGGCCTTTATCTAAGTCGGGCTCTTTTTTGACGTGATTTTATTCCGGTTTACGTCGAAATTTGAATATCCAAACAAATCTTTTAATATTTCTATCTAATCGTGAGACTAAAGATTTAAAACAGAGGCACCATGTTACACTAAAACGAATTATATGTTTGCTGTGTTCCGTTTTCAAAAATGTGTATGTCATTAAATGAATAGTCATGTGTAAAGACTAAAGATTTAGATTTACTTTCTACGTCCATCTTTTGTTGTAAATTTTAAATTCATGCATTAAAAAGTTAAAATGTGACTTGAATGTGCATAGAGTATAAACAAATCAATTTTTTGTAGAAAAAAAACTTTAACACAATGCAGATATATATATATAATTTGGATAAGTGTTATACACGACGTTCGAACAGATACTAAAATACAATAAACATTACTTTAAAGTCGACATAATCTCTCAATAATATTTCAAAACAAAATGAAACTGGAACGGAAGAACAAAATTATATTATAAACGATGGTTCGTTAAAACAGTTCTTTCATTCTGTAAGATATAGAAATGACACATACTAATGTCAACAGCTTCCTGGTATGTGTCAGGATAAATTAAATGTTAAGTTACTGCAGAGTCTGACTAGTACACTCCAGTCTTTAACATTTTTTATTTCAAATAATTCAAATAATTCAAATACTGATTTAAATACATTATTCACACAATTGCAAATTGGTGTAATTAGAACCATTAGAACCAGAGATTAAGTGATATAGACGTAACCAGAGATTAATTATGACTAATTCCAGGAATTCGGAACTTTGATAAATTTCTAAAATGCTTTAAAAGTTTATAATGTACTTTAATGCAATGGTGCATATGAATTCAAATCGACTTTCACGGATGGTTATGTTCAATTTTATTTCAAATATTGGTCAAATTGAATATTATAATGATATTTTTCCCGCTTTGATGTGGGGTTTTTTCAGTCCCTAGAACACCATTAGGCAAATAATTAAATTTGCTTCTTCTCGAATTTCTGAACATGTATGTTTACATTTGCCGACAATAAAGACTGATATGTCAATTAGAAACCAACAACATCATAGGAGGAGGCGAAATCTAATTTTCAGAATAAGAATGATTGTTTTGACTTCTTTTCCTGAGTGTCATACATTTAGGCAATATATGTGTCTTAGTTTATTTACGAGTTTGGAAAAGTATTTTATATGCCCCTAGCAGCAAGACTATACCAACACCGTAAAATAAACACTACTCGAGTCTAGTAAAGATGACTAAATGTACAGAAATGGACTCATATACTTTCGTCATTGGCCTTCGACAGTTTCACAAGTAACACACAATTCTTAACAGTGCGTTAGGTTCTCTAACGCTTTTATACTATGATGTAATTTACATGTTGATTTCTTACATTTATGTAATAGATGTCTGCATGATATAATGAAATAAACGAACTATAGGTTTCTAAGTAATCAAAGGCCTCTTTGTGACTTGATAGCTCTTTTAACTACAGAGGAAAAAAGAACGCTGAAACGGTTAAGCTGAAATTTAAACTAAAATTAGAAAATGAATTGTTGGGATATATTTTATTAAAAGCCAATCTGTGTTGCCTTGTGTACTTATATTTGGACTTGTTGTGAGAATCGTGAAATAAAAAAGGATACCTGTGTACTGTGAACTGAATCGTCGTTGTCATCCTCTTTTTATCCTTATTCATAGTTATCCCTTATATGTCCAAATCAATAGATTAGTTGTGACCGCAAGCAAACCTGACGGATATGATTTGGAAATCATAGCACACTTGCTGACACATAAAATGCATTCAAATACATTTGAAAGCAAGCACTTGTTCGGTTTTAGTTTTCGTGTCACTGAATTCCGACTACAGAGATTTTCGAAATGTAATAATGTGTAGTAACAAATCACGAGAAATGTTTTAACTTGATGTCTAACGTCTGATTTGCAACGGCAAATAACTTTATATCAGCATTGTACTAGCCTATACTCCAATTTTAGTCATTTCAATACAGTCCCTCGTTATCAAGTGTTATAAAATGTTCACATCAAAGCTGTTATACAACAGTCGGACATTTTCTAAAACATACATTTACTAAGATATAAATAGTTTGTAGGTATTTTGAGGTATCTAAGGAGACGATTGTGTTGCTATGCAGAAAATTTGAATAAAAGCCATTTGAAGATCCTGTGAAAACAGCAAGACCAGTAATGGCCCTAGTTTTGAACAACAATTAAGCGCAAAGTACAAAAATGTACATGATAATACAAGTTACGAGGGACGTTCAAAAAGTTTCTGGAAAACAGTCATATTATTTTAATTATCAGTTATTTCGACAAAAGTTTGCAACTACATGTACATTTAAGCATATTTAATTTATAATTGCTCTTTCTTGATTTCTTAAGCAACTGCGTGTTCTGTAGTTGTTATAACAACACCTTGTTGTCGTAGGCGGGGCAGATTTTCAGTTTTCAGTAATTATTTAAAAAGCAGTTGCCTTTGACAACCTAAGCTGCAATTTCGCCGGCATTAACATTGTATAGACTTAAAAACAATGTCACGGCAGCCTTTCATACCATTTTTGTAGCATTTCGATTCAATTCAATCAAAAAGCGGTTATTGTAATTTAGGCGATGGAAATGAATCCAGAGGAAATGATATTTCCCGAATATTTATGTTTTAATGAAAAAAACAAACAATGAGAGGTATGCAATATAATTGAAAGTAAGAGACTAAGTGATGACAAGCCCAAATATATGTGACTAGTACAAAACGATCACAAAGAACCTACACGTTATCTTGAAGCTAACCATGGATCTGCTTATAGTGTCAGGAAATTGAAAGACGTTTAAACAATCTGCTACGTAAATACATATGGAAACGAGTACAGAACGCGTTTAATTAAGAAATAATCTATGGCTTGGAGTGCTTTATCGAAATTGAAGCATTCCCCGGAGGTGATGTGCCTGGCGGATAATTCACGAGGGCGAGGCCCGAGTGAATTATTCGCGGCACTTACCGACGGGAAATGCTTCAATTTCGATAAAGCACTCAAGACATAGATTATTTCGATTCTTAAAGCCGATTTTTTAAAACTACTACGGACTTTTTTTCAGTTCGGCGGTAATGTGTAAACGCTAAATAGTAGCTGTTGGAATTCCTCCCTATTCGGGCAACCATTCAAGATATCAAATATCACTATATTATACAAACTTATTTTAGTTTAATCATCTAATACATAAAATATAAAAGAAATACCTGACTGACATTATGCCAGAAGACGTCGATTCAGAACCTTACAAATCAGCCAATCGATTTAAATGCGTACCGTTATTTGAACTGTACAACGTTTTAACGTGGAGTATGACGTCGTGTGATGACGTAAACGTTTTCTTTCTAGTTTTGTCTCCCGGAATCAAAACATTGTATGACTTGTTTATCCTGATTTCTTGTCCTTTTTTAAGGAAACGAGGTGAGGGTTTCCAAAGGCTTATTTGACGCAATCAAAAATATATTTAGGTTCTTAAACAATCTTTTTCATGCGACTGATGTATTTTACTGTTTTTTCCATTTCTATATTTTTTTTTGCGCGGGAGTAAATTAGAAAAGTCGGAGGGCTACTTCCTGTCCGAAACTCCGCCTACTTTTCTGAGTGCTTTATCTATTTGCCTCGAATTCTAATCCTTTAATCATTTTTACTCACTGATAAGTAAATTGAAAAAGTTGAGTTTTGCAGTACAGTATTTGAAAATGATAGTATGATACAGTTTTCCAAGACCAATTGTTGAAACTGTTTGGGAAAGAAGTATATGTATTTTTTTTTAAAAACTGGCCTACTCACTATCAACATGACTTTACTATAATAACGCCTAGCAAGTGTGAATTACTTAAAGTATGATGAACAACAGTATACAGATATACAGCACATTGAATCCCCACTTTTTTTTAATACAATGCAAAAATAAAGGGAGATAATAGAAAATATAAATGTAAGCGTTTTATTATTTCTTAGTTCTTAAAGTATGATGAAAAGACCGCTGTAGTAGACTGAACATACCTTGATGTTTTTACAGTCAATATAATGTAAAATAATGTTGTTAAAAGAAGCAGATACGAAGTTTTCCGGACTCTTTTCAAATGTCCCCGCACATTGTGCATGACATTGCATTTAAAAGTGTGAACAGTACAATGTGTTATAAGGCGTGTTTTTAAAGTGAGAATGATTTATGTACCAAATAATTAACGTAAAAGCAAATCAGTGTACGGCTGACAACGGTCACACAGTTGCTCAGAATCTTGATAAATCTTAACAAACGACATTTTGCATCTTATCTCTTTGCAAATGAAGTATGGACAAAACAAATAAATACCAATTACATGTGTATACTGAAAAGGAAAATGAGTGTTAAGGGTTAACGTAAAGAACGTGACTTTCATAAGTTTTAATCATTTTACAAATTTCTATGAGTGTTGGTTTATGTGTTTTGATAATGGCACTAAAACAAAAGTAAGAATTAAGCGCATTATCTTCATTAGGTGTAAAACTATTTAGCAAACATCTTTAGACAAGAGCAGCATCGGTAGTACCGATGGATGCTCCACGAGGCCCCCGTTTTGTTGTTTTCCGTTTGCAATTTCCGATCTTGCAAACTACAACTAAGCAAGTTTCAAATCATTGGTATGAAAATTGAATTGTTGGCAAGCAAAATAAATTTTAAAATACGGCAAGAAAGTTCTTTGTCACTGCATTTCTCAATATCATATTTCAAGTTAATCCATTGAATGGTTATGGAGTTATGTCCCAGAAAAGCATAATTTTAGAAGGCAATGAAAAAGATAATTAAATAATTGTACAAGGAAGTGTTATGTTTCTTGGTCACTGCAGTTCCTCCCAATGTTCTATACCTCTGTGTGAAATATTAAGTCAATCCTTTGAATAATGTTTGAAATATACTCCGAACAAGCATAATTTCAAATTATAATGATAAACGGGGAAAATATAACAAGAGGACAATGATGGCCCAAATCGCGCATCTGAGAACCATTGCTCTAAAGGACAAATATAAGGTTAAAATTAGTATAAAATCAGATCAGTAGTTAATTAAGAGGATATGTGGTTTAAGTTTTTTTTTCTATTTTAGCCCTAGGAGCAATCTTGTGCAATGGAGCGGAACAGCTTGGGCAAGTTTAGTAGAATGTGAACATGAGAAACATTAGTGTGAAGTCATTTCAAAAAGTCTTAACTATAATTCATTATGCTCGCCCTTTAATCATAGATATTAATGAACATATTCTAAAAACGACAGTTGTAAAAATTAAGATTTAATTCAGTAATACAGAACAATTTTCTCTGACCTTGATTACTTATATCATCATTACTGGAGAGATATTAGACATGTCTAACTATATATAGAGAGATGTCCAAGAATAAGTATGACAAGGTCATAATTACATCATTAATCAAACTATGGTTATAGAACTTCTCTCTCTCTCTGTCTGTCTGTCTGTCTCTCTCTCTCTCTGTCTCTCTCTCTCTCTCTCTCTCTCTCTCTCTCTCTCTCTCTCTCTCTCTCTCTCTCCCCCTCCCCCCCCCCCCCCCCCCCCCTCCTCTTCTGTCTGTCTGTCTGTCTGTCTGTCTGTCTGTCTGTCTGTCTGTCTGTCTGTCTGTCTGTCTGTCTGTCTGTCTGTCTGTCTGTCTGTCTGTCTGTCTGTCTGTCTGTCTGTCTGTCTGTCTGTCTGTCTGTCTGTCTGTCTGTCTGTCTGTCTGTCTGTGATCTCTGGTTTTGCTGAAGATGCGTGGAAAGTTTAAAAGTGAACAAAAAAGTAGTAACGGAGAGTCTACCATACAAATATTCATTGGCGCCGCCGATGACGGCGGTGGCCTATTATGGAATACTTTTTCCGGAAGTACATGCTAGGAGCGGTTATTAGAATGCGAAGAAAAATGGTTTTAACTGTATGCCAAAATAATACGCAATAGACATTAAAATATTGATTTTACACATTTCCTTCGTTAAAACGTAATTGTTTAATTGTAATGTTCCTTTTCATATCTTTTTAGAAAAAATACGAAAACGTAAAACAACTTCTCCCTTATCGGTTTTGCAAAAGGACGTGTCTAGAGAACCGGAACCGGTTCCCTAGACAGCGACCTTAGCGAACCGGAATTATATTCGGACGAATTTTTGGCGTGTTGTTATCGGCACGTTTATTGATACAGCTATATAAACAATGCATATGTTGATTATTATTGTTATCATTAAATATGTAATTCGGAAGAGGAATATTTAGAGATCCTTCCTAAGATTATGACATGAAAGACTTAACGCAGTATTAGTATTAGAGATAACAGAATGACGAAGGAGAGCGTTTAGTTATAACATAATGAATAGCTTGAAACAGAAAGCACATTTTTCTGCAAATGTTTTTGATTTTATGTAATATATGCTAGAGAGAAATAATTAAACCTAAATATACATAAGCATTTGCTTTCGTTTTCATTATGTCACATCCAGGCTACACCACGAGGATCTGATCATGGCCCGTCGACCCTGTTAAGAGTCAGTTTAGCCCTGAAAAGGACTGTTTTCAGAGCCTCTGGTTCAGGAAGGCATGACTGATGCTGTCGGTGAACTTAAAGTCAACATCTCTTCTAAACACACCATCAAGTCTGTCTATAACGTCATTGTACATTAAATCTGGACCATGTGACCATATTTTGTCAAGTGGGAGTTTCAACAAGGTCTTGTTAAGACGTCTGCATAACTTGTATCGACGTTGATGACAATGGAAGAGGCTCTCAAATACGACGTGCTGAACACCACAGCTGCGGAATTCATTTCTTATATCAAGTAGGGCATGGAGTAACTGATGATTGTTAAATTTTTCTATATCATTTTACCTATCTGTATGAAGACTGTATGAAGACTATGTCAAACTTCGCCAGCTTCCACCTGCGTAACTTCTGCAACAACCCGACGACTATTAATCCTCCTGTCCCATGTGCTTCACCGCGAAATGGTAGTCATTGTGTAGACTACCATTTCGCCCGCGCACGCCAGCGCACATAGACATCATATTAAAACCGGAAGTGCGGAAGGCGAAGGAGATCATTCGACAATCGACACATTGAAAACTAATGCAAATAAACTGATAATCCCACATTTTTCTTTGTTTAAATGGAAGTTTTCACTTTATAATTATTAAATAATCTATTTTCTTATCACAATTACCTGTAATATATGCGGAAAACAATTCCGGTTCGCTAGGTGTAGACGAATATAGGCTAGAGAACCGATTCCGGTTCGCTAAGGTCGCTGTCTAAGGAACCGGTTCCGGTTCTCTAGACACTGCCTTTGCAAAATTATAATATGAGCTTATTTTTTACCACGTGCTTTAAAGTCAGTCTCCGTGGTGTAGTGGGTAGCTGATGACCGTCTAATTTTACGAGTGGAGTTCGAATCCCGGTCAAACCAAATTTTTAAAATAATTTTTCTTCCGTTTTTTCAGCTTTAAAACCACCATGATTCTAAATGTTTTCTGCAAATTTCATAAATTTTCATTCAAATCAAACTAATAATGATTGCTTATCAAAAGCTAATTTTAGCTATATAACGCCACACATGTACAAAACTATTTTCGGCGCCCTTTGATGCTTTGCATCAATGGTATTCTTGTGAAAATATTGTAATATTTAATGAGGATGATGACGAGTGAAACGAGAAACATTCAACAATTTTCTCTAGATGTTGGGATACACCATGATAGCCATTATAGCCAAGGAACATTTTCTTCTTTAACCGTATTTTGGTAAGACCACACTCTGGAAATAAAGACAGTGTATCTCTAACGGTTCACTTGAAGGTATTTGTTAAGTATAACCCTTCAAAATTGGACACTATCAGTAACATTTTATGTGATTGTTTAGTGGTTATGTTTAGCGTCTAGAGTTTCTATAAAACACATTGCGTTCCTTTGAATTACATCAATTATTTATTAGGAAACTGTTGTTAAAGTATTTCTTACATTTAATACTGGTCTCACAACGAAGGAAAACAACTCACAAAAATACGCTAATTCAGTTAAAATTCGATCGTGATATTCTAAAGATAATGACTGTCTAAATTTGTCCAGACCAGAAAAATACCTCCCTAGTTAAAAACAACATACAACTATAATACCTTTTCGTTACCTCCCTAGTTAAATACAACATACAACTATAATACCTGTTCGTTTCCTCCCTAGTTAAATACAACATACAACTATAAAACTTGTTCGTTACCTCCCTAGTTAAATACAACATACAACTATAATACCTGTTCGTTACCTCCCTAGTTAAATACATCATACAACTATAATACCTGTTCGTTACCTCCCTAGTTAAATACAACATACAACTATAATACCTGTTCGTTACCTCCCTAGTTAAATACAACATACAACTATAATATATGTTCGTTACCTCCCTAGTTAAATACAACATACAACTATAATACCTGTTCGTTGTCTTCCTAGTTCAATACAACATACAACTATAATACCTGTTCGTTACCTCCCTAGTTAAAGGTCTACTACTAAGCAAAAATTAAGTGACAGTTATTTCAATGGCAAGTACATTACCTTATGCAAGACACTAAATAATGAAGATTGCCAGGTTAAAATTTACAGAAAGTGTTTGGAACACGAAGAAAAGTATGTGTATTATGTTGAAATCTCAGTGATTCGACAAAATGACTACCCAGGTCTTTTTAACTTTCTTCATAATGCATAGAAAAATAACTGTACATGTACTGTGGTTTAATTAGAATTTCTACATACCAACTTTCATTTTATATTAAAAATAACTTATTTTTGTGTTTTTTAAAGTATACTAGTATTTGAATTTTTGCTTTCGTTAGTATTGGACCTTTAAATACAACATACAGCTATAATACATTTTCGTTACCTCTCTAATTAAATACAACATACAACTATAATACATGTTCGTTACCTCCCTAGTTAAATACAACATACAACTATAATACCTTTTCGTTACCTTCCTTGTTAAATACAACACATATCAAAATACCTTTTCGTTACCTCCCTTGTTAAATACAACTTACAACTATAATACCTGTTCGTTACCTCCCTTGTTAAATACAACTTACAACTATAATACCTGTTCGTTACCTCCCTTGTTAAATACAACTTACAACTATAATACATGTTTGTTACCTCCCTAGTTAAATACAACATACAACTATAATACCTTTTCGTTACCTTCCTTGTTAAATACAACACATATCAAAATACCTTTTCGTTACCTCCCTTGTTAAATACAACTTACAACTATAATACCTGTTCGTTACCTTCCTTGTTAAATACAACACATATCATAATACCTGTTCGTTACCTCCCTTGTTAAATACAACTTACAACTATAATACATGTTTGTTACCTCCCTAGTTAAATACAACATACAACTATAATACGTATTCGTTACCTCCCTAGTTAAATACAACATACAACTATAATACCCGTTCGTTACCAGAATAGTAGTGCCCTTTCACTATATTTCAGCAGTTTCTAACAAGGCGCCAAAGCAAATATTTATAATAATAATATTTATTGCTTCAGTCTGAAACTACGTATCACAGTTTCTCATCACGATTTTATTCAGTTCGGATCTGAAATGAAGAACTAATAATTTTTGCCTATGAAGAGACACGGAAGTCATGGGCTGTCCATTTTTAATTTCTAAAATTGGCTTTGAGGGGAAATGCCGTAACATGAACTTAGACATTTACACCAAATATTGTACATAAGAAAAAAGAAACTTGAAAACTATATTG
The DNA here is from genome assembly GCA_022818135.1 of Saxidomus purpurata. NCBI lineage: Eukaryota > Metazoa > Mollusca > Bivalvia > Venerida > Veneridae > Saxidomus > Saxidomus purpurata. The sequence goes on along the minus strand of JAFMSR010000010.1, from coordinate 18,071,558 downwards.
AAAAATTGCTGCTGCTGTAAATAAAGTTACAAATGATCTTAGTGTATTTTACAAAGAACATTAAATTTAACTGAAAGTGACGAAACTACCCTGATACCCGTTAATTGTAACGGTTTCTGGTCAAATGTATTTTGCTGTATGAAAAGAAAAAGATGCAAACATACGAATGAATCCGTAATTTTGCAATGTGGGAGCAGAATACTAGCCAATAAGTGTGTAGAAACTTGGCTGTGTTACTGACAGCGAAGAATATACATGTAATTGATAACTGAATATATTTAATTTATTCATGTACGAACGGAAATAGGAACACTAAGCAATTATTAGCCAATGAACTCTTAACCCTTCAGAAGAACAAAAACTAACAACACTAAAAGGAATCATTAGGAGTCTTTCACGCCTCAACAAGAAATGAACAAACATAATTATCCTGCAGAAATCCATTTTCTTATATTATGGTAGACTAATGCATTAGTACGTTATTTATTAATTAGTAGCCGACAGCCTACAACCCAAGAAAAATCCAGACAGATTGAGTTTGATTCAAGCTGAGGCTGGATATTTTGCAAATCGTGCCATAATTATAATAAATTATACATCATTGTAAATACTAATGTCTTGCCCTCAGACGAACTAGCTATGTAATGGCCGTATAATTTGAAACGGTGGGCGAAGAGAAGAAACAGACGAAACATCCTCATTTTAGTTTTTAAGATCGTGATTACTGCACTTTGGCTCATAACTCTATCTAACTTACCAGACTTTCTTAGCTTCTTAGCTTTGAAACCATGTTTTGAAATTATGAGATTGGTGTTCAACTGATTCGGTACTTGGTTTAACTGGTAACAATCACACGCGCACTTCGCTACAGAATAAGTATTTGTTTAAGTTCTTTTTAAGCATTTTTAGAGATCTCACTCGAGCGTCAAAAGCCATATATATATACTGTTTCAACATATGAAAGCTCTGATAGATTTTGGTATTACATAAGGTGCCAATTTGTTAAAGCTCGATTATGAAACAGTTTCTTTTACTTTATATTAATCATTATCTAAGCAATAATCGAATTAGGCACATGTGGCATCAGGTCTCGTGCATGTGCCTTGTTTATTGGCTTTATATTAAGGTAACTCCACACCTTACGTCTGAATTTGTCGACCTCCTATGAAAACTGTCGTATTTGGCATATGCTATTTATGATATATCAGCTTTAACGTGGTGCTATTTGAAAGAAACGGGCGCTTGAATATAAACGTTCGTATCTCTGGTATTTTTTTAACGGAGCTGTATTTCTTATATAACATTTTCTGCTTGTTCATAAAATAATAAGTGTATTCGTTGGCAATACGCTGTAAAATGTGCCGATTTTAACGAAAATAACGCTGTATTTTGCTAGCTTTTTTTGGACATGATTCATTTTAAACAATTTTACCCAGATTTTTGTACGGAGACTCTGTCTGAATCTTTTTTATTTTGCTACCATATAATAGGTGATTCAAGCAATATAAAAAATCGATAGGTTATCGAAGTAGATTTGTGAAATACATGAAACGCAGTTATTTTGTTACATTACTATTGTGCGTCAAAGCGTAACATCAACATCGTTATTTTGATTGTACTACTAGGCGATGGTTGTTTTTGCAAGCAGATGTCATTTAAACAAGCTCAATACCATAACTTATTAATAAGTCATACATATATTACAAAAATAAAAGTATATGAATTAAGAATAAGTAACATTGGTGTTATGTTCTTATGAATAATAGATTTTACTGTGGGCAAACAAATTTTGTGGTTTCAGAGGAGATGTCATTTTAAGGGAAAAGTGAACGGACCTACGACGTATTATAACGTTCGACGGACGCCGAATGGTGAGCGATTTTAATAGCTCACCCTGGCACTTTGATAAAAAATGTCTACAGAATAGACCATGTCCCTTTTCAAGTATTCGAGCGGAATTGGCTTTTGGGGAACTCACTGTTCCTTATAGTATATGCAGTAGGTATATCCCTTAGGGTCGTTAGTTTAAGCAGTCAATGATATTGCTAGTGAAAAGCGGGCCACTGTGCAGGAGAGTTAGACGTTTGTGATCAAACTCGGTATAGGCATGGGACAGTGAATTGAACATTATCAGAATTGTTTCACACCATGTGGATTCCATAAAAGTGAAGTTGTATGCTGCACGCAACTCTAGCAAAAGTCATTCTTAGTTCGTTAAAGCTCCCATGTTAACTGCTTTTGTATGTATCTTGAACGTTTTTGTATAAATGGAACGAAATTCCAAGCTAGTCAGCCATAAATTGAACATCGAAATGTGTGTTTTATATATTGCTACAGCAGCCTACGTCAGTTATTATGAATTCATGAAATGAAACAACTGGAATATTCAGATTACCACCAAGCAATGCCTAAAATGCATAAACCAAAACAAATACTATTTCGCCAGTCATCATATCAAATTTAAATTGTTCCCGTAAAGCTTTACTTGAATAGTTTGTGTATGGCAACTTGTGAAACCTCCAGACTTCTTTTCATACCTAACTTTTTTGCCTTGTTAGTCATCAAACATTCATGACGCTGTGCTTACAAGCACGAGACGGCTGGTGCTGCGATTGTTCCTAAATAGTGTTCAATGTACCATAACATAAAAATCTGTGGTATGCTTTTAAAGGCAAATTAACAAACATTTCATGATTTCATACTATCATTTACAATTCCATCAGGGAACATTATTCATGTTTATCGGGTTGTTTCAAAGTTCGATCAAAATTGCAGAGAAAGACAATACTTGTTGATTGTATTGTTGTAGTCAAGAACGGAAATGTATGCATTACGTAGATGCTTATTTATCATTCGTTCGAATTGTTAACACGTCCGTTAATAATCCGTATGTAATTACTGAAATCTACACATCTGCTTTGAGTCTTGTATCGAGAAAAGCATAAAACATATTACAGGAAAATATTTGTCGGTAGTGGTCGTGCTTGGATTTTGTTTGGTATGTGTCCCGTGTTTGGACCAAAGACCATTCTGCTAAAGTTTATTTGAAATTATGTAAAATACTTCCGATTCCCTGTTTATGCTGTAATTCAATGTTGTTGTTTTTGTAATTCAATGCTGTTGTTTTCTGTAATTCAGTTGTTGTTTTCTGTATTTCAATGTTGTTCTTTTCTGTAAGTCAATTATGGAATTCACTGTAATTAGGTATAATTGTTATTTTCTGTAATTCAATGTAACAGTTGTTATTTTTGTAATTCAATATTGTCATCTTCTGTAACTCAGTCTTGCTATTTTATGTAATTCAATGATGTTATTTTATGTAATTCGGTATTGTTATTTTCTGTAATTCTGTCTATCATTCCAGGATAAATGTAGCTTTAATGTTGTCAGATATAAAGAGTAACAGCTATCGTCCGTAAGTTTCTTTTTCAATGTACATAAAAACTGTTGAAAAAATGATTGCATTAAATTTTCTCTTCATATATTGAATGTATCAATACACTGAGGGAGTTGTTATAGGAGTGGAGCTTGCAAAATGTTTATACGGATATACAAAACATTATATTGTTTTGCTTCTCGCACCATGCACATACACATTTCGTTAATAAACTAAATTAAAGATCAGCCAAATGCCGTGTCATTGTTTCCCCGTATGAGACGTATTAAAACAACATATTTAACACATCTATGTTTATGAGACAAGCTTAAAACGATTACTAATTGGGTCTTTTGCAACCTAAGAAAAAAAAGTTAAAGCACGTGCGCCAGATAATTGCATTATAAGGTCAGTGCTTCAGCCCTTTTAGTTGATAGTTTATACTAATTTATTTTAGCTCGATTGTGAAGAAAGTTTGTTGCTTATCGAGTCAGCCTCGAGTCCGCTTCCTGGAAAAAAACAGTACTGGTGTCATATGAGGAAAAACGGTCGTGACCCAAGTTGGGCTCGAACCCGCAACCTCCGAGATGAGCGGCAGATGCCTTAACCTCTACACCAACGCCTCCCTTCGCCCCTTTTGATCAGTTAACATTAAAAAAATGGCACGGCCGATAAGTATACTTGGCTAAAAAATTGCCCGACTGTCGGACCACCAACGACAGCATTGTTTTATACAAAATTGGAAGTGAATTTCTCTTAAATAAAAATTGGATTCCATTATTTCTAAGAGGGTAAAAGATAATATGTGCACATGTACCTACATTTATCTTTGTAGTGACATTTTAGGCTCCCTTTACTTTATGCCTCATGCCGCTTGAAACTAATTTAAATCTGCATTGCCGGCACGTGATGTCAAAGAATGTTGCTAGTCGGTGATAATTTTCTTTAAAAATGTTTGCCAAATGTCAAGGCAAGTTGAAAGTATCCACGTTCAATTCGAGGAAGGCTGAAAAGGCGAGACGGGACAAAAACAGTTTTTCTTTCGAAATATCAATCATTTTGTTTAAATATAACTTCCGGAACGATGTGTGATTATATTTGAAAGTCGTGCACATCCTTTATAGCCCTTCTGAGGCAAAACTCTAATAGAATTGTAACTGGTTTGGACTAAAACATGTACCGTAACCCGCCTATTGTTTCACGTCATCGCCGTCATTTATGAAACTGTGAAGTAATTTTTTTTTTGACAATCTTTTACAAAAAAGTTACTTCGATGACTTATCGGTTTCATTTGTTATTAAGTTGAATCGCGTACTATATGGTATAAATATGTAAAAAAAAAAACGGGTGGGTCACCGAACAAAATTCCGAGTAAAATTGTAAAGTGTGTCCAGAGGTAGCTGACAATATACAGTCATTTAGGTCAAAACTGTTACATTATATTGCATTTTGCCAACACTTATTAATTCTTTAACATAATTTTGCAAATTATATTTAGTTTTAGTCGTTACATAAAAAATGAAATTTAAGTCATTCAAATCTGTTCATAAATACCAGAGATACGAACGTCTATGAGCAAGCACCCGTGGGAAATGAGTAGACCGCTAAATGACGTCGTGACGTCAACGTCTCGTGCACGTCTTTCTTTCAAATAGCACCACGTTAAAGTAGATGAATCATAGATTGTATATGCCAATATGCCAGTTTTCTGAGGAGGTCGACAAATTCAGACGTAAGGTGTTAAGTTACCTTAAATGATATGAACTGAACCTAATTGAACCTCTGAAATACCATACAACACCACAAAAGTTTATGTAGGTATAATAAACACTAATCAAATGTAAGTTCCAAGTTACAACCTTCCTTAAAAAAATACCCACACCTGTCATATATTTCCTGCCTGTTACACTCGAAAAAGGTGTTGGCAGTAAAACAAAGAGATAGATAGTATTTGTTTAAGTAGCAAATAGCAATAATATCATTATCAACACGTTTTTTGCTATCATTTAATTACTAGGACACACCTTTACAAATAAGATAGACACTATTTCCCGGGCGATTTACATATTATACCAAGAAAATATCAATACACTTGAAGACCTAACTGAAAGAGGAAATTGTAAGGGTAATCTAAAACAACACGGTAAGATATTTGTTTTCACCATATCAGGTTGAACTACAGCACCTACTGCAAAAGACGGATATTAAGGAGTTGGCGTTGACATTAGCGGTCAATTTTTCTTGAAAAATGCAATTTATAATAATTATGAATTATAGACACACGTAGATAGACAGTTTATCACCCATAGGATGATGCATTAGAACATAACAAATCTTAAAAATAAAATACAGCAGTTCTTACAGATTTGAAGACAGTCAGAAAACATTAAAATAATTTCAATTTCTAAACCCCCAAACGTCTTACACAATTGCTAGATCTACATATTTCGATAGAATATTTGCCATAATATACACTTTTATTTTGTCAGGCTACATGTTAACCACATGTCAAATATGTACATGTATCCCAAATCATATGTGTAACATGAGTTTTGGACCACGTATGTTTTACATATTTTAGTAACACATGTTAAACACATATTGCATGTATGTTAACATGTGTGTAACATGTGTTATTGATCATATGTTTTACATGTGTCACTAACACATGTTAAACACATGTTGCACATATGTTTTTTTCTGAAAAAAAGTAACTTTGTTGATTTTGAATGTATTGAACTCGGCGAACACCCCCAGTTACGTATTTATTTTTGTATCATTTGATTGGATTAGATATATGAAACTTCCGGAAATAACGCGCAGTTTGGTTCGTATAAAACATTTCCGGCGCAGAATATACGTGTTCGATTCAGGCGCGCTGCTACTTCACTATCGGCCTATATTTGTTATACAGATACGGTAAAAACGACAAATAGTGATACAAAATATCTTTATCCTTATATACGTATCTTTAAAAATATTCACATACTAAAACGTTCTTACAAAAGAGAGAAAATGACAAAATGACTTTACAGTGGAATAAAATGTTATCGATTCATGACTGAGTGCTATAATTAGAGTTTTTAGATGAAATTGGCAGTTTTAATTCACGATTTGCATTGTATATTAAATTCAATACTGTAATGAAGTAAATTCATGTCAATTACAAAGATAAGTGACAAGACCTGTAACACTCATAAACTACAGTGCAAGGTCACCCACATAGCCCAACCATCCCAAGAACCGGACTAGAAATCGTTATGACTTAAAAAAGGACGAGTCCACACACCACTAAACACAAGAAAGACAACGAGAACAACTACAGGAGCTAAAGACAAAACTGTAAAAGTGCCAAAGAAAGTACTCCTATTTAAAGGATACGTTGGTGACTTTGAATATACAGATTTCAGAATAAGCCGTCAAAGTATCCTACACCTTCATTCAATACTCAAACGGTATGAAGGTAGGTATGTGATACTTAAGCTCGTCTAAGAACTTCGTTGATGTGACGTTTTGAAAGAGAGGTAAAATGTTGTTCAAACCTTAAATTAAGATCAATGGTTTCAATGAATTCTTGAGAATACTATAAATAACTTTGTACTTTTGGTGAAATCTTCAGGTAAACTTGTTAAAATAATGTAACAGTTAAGGTAAGAAATATGTTACGAGAATTCAAACGGAAGCGTACAATCCATGTAAGATGTACATTTTCTTACATCGCCGTGAAGGTGTGCGGATTTAAAAATGTCGAAGTAACAGTTCGCCTTGAAACCTTCATGATAACAATGTGGTTTTTTTTAATCAAATCGATCTAAGAAACGAAATTTAGAATATTTAATGTATGCTATCGCCTTTTTTAAATTTAAGTTCATCAAAATAAATTATTCATATGATTGATGGAAAGAAATTGTTATCATTGGTACAAATGTCATCTAAATATCGAATGCTGTTGCAATACGCATTTATCATATGAGAGCGAATGTCAGGTTTTAATTTGAGCATCAGATCCATTCCATAGCAGTACAAGAAAAAAATGATTAATAAAATAAATCTTTTTAATTTTATTGCAGCTATTGTCGATGATTTGCCCAAGTGCACCAAAAGCATAAAATATCTCTCCGTTTATGTAAAATATTGTGACCATTGTTTGGAAATATAACCAAGCTGCATACTAAACGGAAAAGCACATACAACAGCGTAAAACGAGACAATCAATAACCTTAAGTGATAGATTTTGCTTAAAGAGCAAAAAAATAAATAAAAAGTGGTTCAGTGCTACAGGATCTGTTCCTCTGAGACCTTAAACACTGATGTCGTCATTACTTTTGGGATTTCGACACTTGAATCAATAGAAATACGAGACAATAGATCTATCATCTTATAAACTTTGGTACTTAAAGTTTTCTTTTTTCTATAAAATGGTGGAGACAATGCCTATTATTGGCAATGTTCTTTACAGCGTTCGTTTAAATTAGGTACTTACATACATAAACCTTTCATTATCTATAAAAACAAAAAAGTTATAAGGATGTTAAGTATTTAAATAATAATCATTAGCGTATAGTCATAACATTATGACATTATTGTTTATATTATCGACACGGAACAACTCCAATTTAAACATGTGAAAGTTCAGTGCTTTTTGTACAAATAAAACAACAAAAAATTGGAGTTTAACAATATCAGCATCAGTCCTGCCATTAAGGGGACCATTTAGTCAAATTTAGTATTAGGAAAAGATGCCATCAGACATGAACATTATTATATGCTGTTAACATTATATTCCTATAGCCATATCGCTAGCATCGACAGTTGTAAGACGCTTGTTTATTTTTCCAGTTTTTGATAAGGGCGTTCAAAATTAAATGTTTATCTTCAAAAATGTTTTTCACGTATGCCCGTGATGTAGGTATTGAACTTACCTGAAGGTTTAGACCTATTGCGTTTCTTCTGCGTGTGATTTATAATTCAACAGCCGATGGAAGCGGATAAAGTGAATCTAACATGTTCATGAGTTGTGGATAAGGAAATCCCACCCGAGGGTTGAGATACGTCCAAAAACGAGGCTCTGCCGAGTTTTTTGGACGTGTCTCAACCCGAGGGTGGAATCCTTATCCACAACTCAATGGACATGGTAGATTTATTTTCTCACCGTTTAAATCGCATTTTCACACAAGTAAGAAGGAATAAGTGCAAATACAGGATGGGGATAAAAAATGAAAAGCAACTTTTTTCTCGAAATTTATTTAAAAACTGCTATAGATAGATAGAAAATGTCTAACAAGAAAATGAATACCAACAACCCTATGTTTATTTCAAAAATAACAATTTTACAGTCATTTTTCGATTATTAGTCTGCTACAATCAACGTAAAAATAGTCCGGCAGCGATGTGGATAAGCGATGTGAGAAGTTATCTCACAGGGTAAACCGAAATATGTATCTCGGTGGAAATAATTATGTTTTTTGATGATTTTGGTAAAGGGCACTTCACTGTGTTAATAATTTAAAAGTGATTAGATTAACAGATGCTTGTAAACAAAACTGTCCGAAAACGCAATGTTGTGATACATCTTTTTATATTTTAAAAACATGTTTCATTAATTGCCATGCTTGTGATAAAATACTTTTCATTATTATCAGTGAATATACGAGTAGTTTATTATTTGAAGCAGTATGTGATTTCGTATTATTTATGCAGCTGGTAATCCCCATTTTCCTATTTCTCTGACGCTGTTGCCAGGCAACCCGATCCAAATATGTCTTCGCTCTTTGTGGACGTTTTGTACTGTTCAAATATACTTTGACTTGTCACCAGACAGTCTCATATGTACTTTGAATCTTTATTTTTGTGCTTTGATTTTCTTATTGAGTAAAATGTAAAATTTCAACAAATACCTTTACTCTGTATCCATTTTCATCATTCATAAATGAGAATTACATATTTTGATATGAAGTCAGAAATCTACTATAAAACCGTCTGAAAGTTGCCAAACTATTGCGTGTAATTCCTTACATTTGTATTGAAAAATATGTACTTATATGAAAAAGAAATTCCAGTGCATTTTCAACAGTAACTGATAATAAACGTCGTGAATTTGCTCTGCCCAGGTTATGACGACATGACGTTGCTATAGCTACTATCGAATGTACATTTTTAAGGTACTTAAACAAAAACAACTTTATCAATACAAAAATTACAAAAACAATTCGATAGAAGACTGCATTTTTTTTGTTTGTGTCATGCCCATTTTATGGTAAGTGTTACGTAAATTGTGCCTAATAACCGCTAAGTGCAAGTATGGGAGAATGTGGTAACTAAACACTTAGATGAGACATTTTACAGCTGCTACACTACCGTAAATGAACCTGTGTAAATTCATTTTCTTCGAACAGTAGACCGATGCATCAGTGCTTCTTTTATTAATTAGAAGCCATCAGCTGTGTCTAAGACAGATTCTAGACAGATTGATTTCGTTGCAAACCGAGACTGATCAATTTGCACACCCTGTCATTATCTAATTATCGTATGTTGTGCAATTAGTATACACCATGATGGCAAGTGTTGTAAAACTTGACGTATTTGTCCTTTGAAAGTATAATAGTTAAGTGGCTTACAATGAAAGTTTTTTTATTGTATATGTATTTAATACCATTTAAGGTTTTGCTTCAATTTACATTTATTAATTTCTAATTAGCTAAGCATAAGATAAAATACACGAACGCTAAAACTGTCGCAGCGGAAAGCCACTTAAAATAAGCTCTACATGACTCTTTTATATTCTTTATCTTGCCCAACTTGAATAGACTGCTTAAACAGGAAACACCGATTAGATCTTTTGGCATCATTACGGATGCATGTTATCTTGTAACGATTTCATCAGTCTTAATATGCATGCCTTCACTTTACGGAAGTTTTCAACAAGTACGCTTTTTATATTTGCAATAAAATCATTTAACTCTTTGGCCTTCAAAATGGCACTACCATTTCATGATCAAGTACATTTTGTAATATGTCAACATTACAATGAATGCTTTGAAATTTGGAAGAAGTACATAATTCTCTTTTATCTTGACGAATAGATGGATAATCAATTTTTGACAATGATGGTCAAAAGATATTTGAAATATACATGTAGTATATGAATTATAGTCATACAACACAACTTTTATTCAGGTTATTATATGTTACATAATATAACTTTGGTAGTGTTTATTTTTCTTAGAGTTTAAATCAGTGCTACTCTGGTAACTCAAAAGGTGTTCATACGTTCATAAGATTTGTTTAAATTTGTTATACAACAGTTGCAGTAGCTTATCGGTGTCAATTCAGCAGAAGATATGGAGTAGATGTGTCTGTGGAAAATTATATTAATCATGAAATAAGGATAAAATATTTATTTTGTTTCGGAAAAAAATAGTGTGACAAAAATGCTACATTTGGAGTACATGATCATAACTATAATTGTTGCTGCTAAGCGCAACAAGAAGATATCGTTAGCCAAATAAATTAGAGTTCATTTGTAAATATCACAGTATGAGAAAGTTGTCTTTTTCTGATTATGAAGTCGTTAGCTAAACAGTAAAATGAATCTTCTCCTAGGGATATAGTTCGGACAATTCTACTAAACAGCACGGAGAAAAAGCCATGGGTAAAAATATTTGAGAGCTGAAATCTGCCAGATATCGAGGGACTGTGAACAAACAATTTTAAATTGATGGCTCAGTGGAGAACATTTTATGTATTCATTCGAAACTCTACAGAATTATTTAAAGTGGAATATAATAGTTAATACGTTTTCTAGCTGCTCATAAAGTAACATGTATTCAAATCCCTTCCCTTTGTTCAGCTTCATAAAAATTTCAAATCTTTTTCGATACAAATGAATTGATACAGACATCAATAGCTAGTCAACAAAGTTTGCTTGTAAACATCGGTAAGTGTAGTTACGAAAAAGCCATATAATAACTGATGCCACGATGATTTTGACGATGCTATTCCGATTTTTTAATTTCAAAGTTTCTCTTTAGGTCCACTACGATACACTATTATCTGCGTATACATTGCACGTTACATTCGCACTCGTATGATTCAACTCGACTCGAGCAGAACAAGCATGCTGGACTACTTTACTATAACCCTGTTTTACTGTGCAATTTTCAAATCGTTTACTTGCATTGAGCCAACAGACATAAAAAGAGACTTAGCTGTGATGGTTTGTCAATCAATCAGTGCTGGCATTTTCCTCACTTTCCAAGTCGAGCGTCTCGTATCAGATCAACAACATTTTGACGTTGTCTTTGGACGTTGGTTACTTTGCAATTCAAGAATATTATGCATCTTTGACAGACTCGAACATAATCCCAATATGCTTCGAATCTGGGTTAATTAAAAGCCAACATGTACGTACACATCGATGTTAAGCTATATATTAGAACTATTTATTAGTAACAAACAGAATGTTAAGTTCGTGAATTTCGAGATAAAGCCAATATTCATTTCACTTTGTGCATCCTTCGTATTCGCTCGTATTTAATGAAATTAATACAATAAGAAACAGATGATGTATGGCTTATTTTGTCACTGCTGCTGTCACTGACAGCAGAGCGCTGCATTAAATAATATTGACTGGCCCATCAATCGACTGTTAAAATATTCCCGGGTTCGGTCCCTACCACAGCTATGTCGGTAGTGTCCTTAAGCAAGACATAGATAATTCAACATTGCCGCTCTCTTTCTCTCTCCGAGGTTGATTCCACTAGGAAAGAGTCTCGTGAGCGATTAATCTAAGTTGTAAGAAATTGTTTCGCAATCGAAAATAAATAAATAAGTATATAATATATACTTTTTCTGTATGTTATGAAAATGACACAATGCGGAGATGCGATATTCATATCACATTATCACATCGTACCATAGTTATAGTCTTCGTATCTTTCAATCATATCTTCAAATCGTATTATCGTCCCTTTGCATCGTATTATCGTCCCTTCACATCATGTGTTCGCGTCTTCTCATCGTCTTACAGAAATTTCATCCGTGGCAATCCCTGGTCGAAGCAGTTAAACAACGATGGACCTTACGGAACACCGTGAATAAACGCACTTTAACATAATGTCTGATCCTGGTCGTTATTTCAAATCTGAGATAATCAACATATTAAGCTATTGTGTAGAATACAAAAATTCCACAGCTATACAGTATATGAAAGTTAAAACCTGCTTTTGATTTTTAAAAAAGATACTTTTCAGTAAAAGGCGTAATTGTCAATTATATAAAGATCAACAGGCAAACGTCATTACGTTATGTGTAGAATGATGTTTTCTCACCTATGAGATACACATTTCCGCGCATTTACCCATGTGAGATATAGAGAATCTAACATGTTCATGAGTTGCGGATCAGGAAATCCCACCAAGGGTTGAGATGGTCAAAAACGAGGCTTGCCGAGTTTTTTGGACGTATCTCAACCCGAGGGTGGGATCCTTATCCACACTCAAGGACATGGTAGATTTATTTTCTCACCTTTTAATCGCTTTTCAAAAGTAAGAAGAAATAAGTGTAATAAGGATGGGGATGAAAAATGAAAATCCTTTTTCTCGAATTTAGTTGAAAACTGCTATAGATGGTGAAAATGTCTACTTAGAAAATGATACCAACAACCCTATGTTTATTTCAACGTCTTTTCCGTTTTTATGTGATGTGCAGCGGGGTGTGGGATAACCCTATGTGGATAAGATTTTTTCCACTGCTAAAATGGATTTTTCTGTCCGGTAAGTGAGAAAAACTTATCTCACATCGCTTATCCCATATCGCTGCCGGACTATTTTTACGTTAATTGTAAGCAGACATAAAAATCAAAAAATGACTGTAAAATTGTTATTTTTGAAATAAACATAGGGTTGTTGGTATTCATTTTTCTTAGTTAGATCATTTTCTATCCATCTATAGCAGTTTTGAAGTAAAATTCGAGAAAAAGTTGATTTTCGTTTCTGTATTTGCACTTATTCCTTCTTACTTGTGTCAAAATGCGATTTAAACGGTGAGAAAATAAATCTACCATGTCCATTGAGTTGTGGATAAAGTGAATCTAACATGTTCATGAGTTGTGGATAAGGAAATCCCACCCGAGGGTTGAGATACGTCCAAAAACGAGGCTCTGTCGAGTTTTTTTGGACGTATCTCAACCCGAGGGTGGGATTTCCTTATCCACAACTCAATGGACATGGTAGATTTATTTTCGATTTTTATGTCTGCTTACAATTAGCCTAACGTAAAAATAGTCCGGCAGCGATGTGAGATAAGCGATGTGAGATAAGTTTATCTCACATGGGTAAATGCGCGGAAATATGTATCTCATAGGTGAGAAAAGGAAATCCCACCCTCGGGTTGAGATACGTCTAAAAAAACTCGGCAGAGCCTCGTTTTTGAACGTATCTCAATCCACGGGTGGGATTTCCTTATCCACAACTCATGAACATGTTAGATTCACTTTGTCTTCTTACTTTGAAAGATGTTAACTTAACAATAGCAGAATAAAAATCAAAAGCAGTAACTTATCATACAAATGAACACTTCCCTAATTAAAGTGTAAATCAACGTAAAGAACCATTAGTCGAAAGTTAGTATAATGCAAATTAAATATACTGAAACAATTAACACTCCGAGTTAATTAAGCGATTTAACAATCACTGTGCAACGTTTCTTAGCTACGAATATTACATCATAAATACTTTTTATTTCTATTTCTAAATAAGCGTTTTGTATATACGGAGAGATGCAAATCCTATTTTTACGCGTAAGTAGTAGGGACGGTATGAAAGGTTGCCAGTTGAGCAAAGGTTATGTCCCTTTTGTAATGACCAGGTGGAAACAGAGTTTCATGCTATAATGAGATGTCATTTATATGATGATTTACGAGAAAACATGTTCGAAAAGGGAAAGCAGAGTCCAGAATACGTACCGGGACGTAAACAGTCCAAATCTTAAAGTACATTGGGGGGTAAAACAGTCCAAGTCGTAAAACGCATCGGATCGTAAAGTGCATTGGTGCTTAAAGTACAGTCTAACCTGCCTATGGCGGTCAGCAAAGGGACTGGGCGAAAGTGACCACTATAGACAGGTGACCACTATATCCAGGTTGACAAGGATATGATAAAAAATTGATAAAATAGGACAATATCTAGTTACGGTAGTTTATTACAGCACACATATGGCATATCAATTTATATGATACACTTCTTAATGCTTTTAATGTAAAACAATATACATGTACATCATTAGTTAACTTTCGTAAAGAAGTCTTGTTATTTTCTTCTAATTTGTTGAAGCTGCAATCCGTAAACTGTCAGTGATTTGATCTATTTATATAACATAATCATAGAGTTATATGCTGCCAATTTGCAAAGAAAATGTTTTAAGAGTATATGCAGCAGATTCAGCATCATTGAGAGTAACTTTACGTTTAGGTGAAGACATACTGGGGAAAAAACTGGCATACAGGCTACCTTGTCATAGATTTTAATACCTAATGATGTTTCAATAAACCTGAATAGTTTTCGATCAAACTTACGCAAAATCACGGAAATTCATGAAAGATTTCATGCATAAAAACGACATTGCTCAATCATTGCTCAAGATAATCAATAAAATATCAAGCAAACCAAACAAACTTACCTAATTGATCTAATCCTTTGAAATTTATGTATTATGCACACATTGCAATGATCATAATCCACATTTAATCGGTTTCAATCAGCTGTTTAATGCTTCCGGCTAATTGTATTTTATTTTTTAGAGTTTCCGTACAAAACCCGTCACTGTCCGTTATATGATCAGTTCCGGACTAAAATAAGTGGCCGCTGACCGCGTTAAACAGGGTCACGCTATAAACAGGTTACATTTAGAGTCGCACCTCAGACTGACCGTTACACACAGGGTCACGTTATATACAGGTGACCACTAATGCAGGTTAGACCGTATATATACACATGTCTCATTACATCCAATACAATAAGATTACAATTGATCAGAAAATCAGTTGTCATCTTGCGCTAGAGTTCTAGGTTTGAATGCTTTATTTTGCACTACGTTATTCGTTTAACACAACAAATGGCTAATAGTCTAAAGACTAAAGACAAGTATCGTATTAATTATGAGGAAAAATATTGAGGATCACTTAAATACGTTAGAAAATCAGTTGCAAAATGCAAATACGTCTGTTCGTTAAACATAAACTTAATAAATATCGAATTCAAATCACGCGCAAGTTACAGTTATCATTCTATTACACAGAAGGTTAGCTAATACATGTACATACAATAATTTTTATAACAGATTTATATTCTGTTTTGCTTTTACAGTATTTATTACATATGTGATATTTATTTATTTAGATTTGATTTAAAACTTTTAGCATACCCTTAGAACAACGTTTTTACAAATACACAAAGATGAACGCCTAAATAATTCTTTTATAGTGCAATAAGTGTAAAATGTAATGCAACATCGATATTGTATTGGAGAAACAGACGTTTTGCTTCCTAACTTATGTAAAAGAATTTATAATGAGAGAGAGAGATTTTATTGCATCCATGTAGGCTAAAAGCCCGTATGGCATACACAATACATATACAAGACATGGCAAAAGTGGTCCACTCAAAATACAAACACAGTTTATGAAATTATTATTAATTGTGAAGCTATATTTACTGACCTAGGTTTCGACACAATTTTATATTTTGATAGTAACTTAGTGCTCTTTTGATAGAAGCTTAGCTCATTTGATTAGTTACAATATTTGTAAACTGTTATATATTGGATTGAACATTTTTCCTTTAATTGATAATATGTATTTAGATATGAATCCTGGAGAACAGGAGGTGAAATTTATAAACTTAAACCTGTTTATGTTTAAATCATTCAAACTGTTTTGTCAACGAGGCAAAATCACTTTTTTACATTCATTTACACAGGGCACGTTTGTAACCCATATAAGGAAATTTTACTAAACTATCAGTGAAATTTACCGAAAAAGGACAAAATCTAGGTCAAATGTTGGATTGAGTAATCATTACCATTAAGTTACTACAATGGAAGCAAAAGTAAAACTTTGATATTTCATTCAAAAATGTGGTTATTACTTTTTGTTTTGGAGAAACCTTTTGAACATTCGAGTATGGATACTATAGGTTATTGAGCTTGCATGGGAAATATTACTTGGACGAGGATTTGGCGGGAACAACGAGCTTATTGTTCGCCAAATCTACGGTTCAAGCATTATTTAGCCATACAAGTTCAACTATTATATACTTATATTGAATATGAACAAAAAGGACATTTGATTAGCAATAACAATATGATCTTGAAATTTTAGACAACTAGCGATTGACCAAGTTTCCTTTATTGCGTATTAATAGACTCGATAATATTGTTGTTTATACTCTACATACAGGAGAGTTGACGCCAATTTTACGTAAGAAATTTAATTCCTCTGCTTTGTTTTGAAATCTAAATTTTTCGGATACAGTTTTGCATACTTTGAAATGGAATACATCAACTTGATGTACGTTCTAAAAATGTTTTTTCTTTCTTTTACTACATGAGGCATCTTCCTTTTGTTTATAATACTTGAGCTGAACTACTTACAAGTAACTTTCGTAATCAGAAGAAATTGCGTGCCTAAAAACTTGAAACCTTTTAAAAAAACTCTTTCCGTTTGCTTGAAAATGATTAAACTTTTTTTATTTTAGACCGTGTTATTTAATTGTAAAACTGTCGAACTTCGACATAGAAACCTCATTAAAACGTGTTTGCAAACAATAAATAGTCTACAGCTGCATCGCAAGGAACGCTTGCCACCCCTGCCAAGTTAGTATCATTCTTTAATGTGAGATACCTGTATTGAACGAACTCATTTTAAGGCAAGTAGGCATGAAAGTATATAATAAACAGGATTATTATTCCAACAAATGCGTATGCTGTGAAGAAATATTTCAGGAAAGTAGAACATTTTTTGAGTCATCTTAAACATAATCTAGGGACAAAACTGATGTAGAGCGGAGGACTTTAGAAGCTATAAAAATATAAGCAATATAAATAAG
Organism: Saxidomus purpurata; assembly: GCA_022818135.1. Taxonomy (NCBI): domain Eukaryota; kingdom Metazoa; phylum Mollusca; class Bivalvia; order Venerida; family Veneridae; genus Saxidomus; species Saxidomus purpurata. The sequence continues at coordinate 18,054,080 of JAFMSR010000010.1, read as the reverse complement.
TATAATATTACAATACTTTGAGTATCTCAGTTACCAATTGGTATTGGAAGAGTTAAGACATAATTTTAAAAGGCGATGGATATATTTAGAAAATCCGTTAAATCAAGGAAGAGGACCTTTAAGGTGAACCGATCTCGTGACAGAAAAGATCCTTGGTCCGAAATGTATATACGCATGGTCATACTGTCGACACAGACGACAGCTATAGCAAAGAACATGTTGGAACGTCAGTCACCTGGGACTTTGTCTGAACTTGAGCGAACGAAAACGGTTCCAAAATGCATTTCATGAACTCATGGAAGAAGAGTTCAGAAATTTCCAACACAGAATCGTCGTCAGAATCCTCATTCGAATGTGCACTCTTTTTATGACATAACATATTATCCCGTCTTCCAAAACTTTTGAAACAAATATCTCACTGAGTCATTATTATGCATTACAGCCCTTATCGATACATTCCGCGTTTTAAAATATGATGCAGTACTGTAAGCCGTTCAATAATCTAAGTAGAGTTGTTTGTTGTACATTTAAAGGGTGGACGCGATTTATTACAGAAGGCCTCTATATTGATTAATCATGGTAAAATGAGGCATTTTTCGCCATATGTTGTTCTTTTAAAGTTGATTTATGTATCATTTTACGTTCGTTGCACACATTATCTAAGTTTCGAGAACATAAACTACTAGATGTAAGGTATGTCCCTTTAACTGAAACATCCTTAACCTCAGCTACTTGGTAACCTGTTATATTTTGCACGTCGCCACAGGTGGTGTTACGTTACGATACTTTACCTACTTTGTTTTTACAACTAAAACAATTTTGCATCTTCATTTAAATCTTTTTAGAATCTTTAAGGAACAAGAAAGAACCCAAACAAAATTTAACGAATGTTGCAATATCTTCATGTCCTGAACAAACCTTGATCGACTAGAAATGCATTTGTACATCAACAAGAGAACTTTGATGAGTTTGGAGCCATGCTTGACAAACCTGTAGTTGACGTTTACCTTCATAATAATACTTGAAGGAACATGCCCTATAACTGATGGCAAACTAAATAACCTCCAAAACATAAATATTAAAATCTTTGGAAGTATTATAACTTCACCTAAACGTTTCAGCTATGCATTCCCAGTCATTATCGATAAAATCAGCGGTTTAAAATATACTGCAGTACCATAAACCATTCAATTATCTATGTAGAGTTGTTAGAGTTAATCCACAATTATTGGGTGGATGCGATGTATTGCAGAAAGCCTGTATTGATTAATTGTAGTAAAATGTGACATTTTTCGCCAAAGGTTCTTCTTTTAAATTGTATTTATTTATCATCTTATCTTTATTGAACACATAATCTATGTTTCGAGAATATAATCTGCTAGATGTAGAGAGTGCCCCTTTAAGAGTAGGACAAGCTTCAAATAAAATATGATTTTGAAGAAAGGGAGTAATTAGGGTTAAACAAATTAACCCATTTCATTCTGGATACACCGTTTGGTGTATGTCGGTCAATTTATGTACTGCATGTATTGTTTCTGTTAAAATATGCATTTTATATTGAAAATCCGGTATTTAAAGTTATAATTTTCTTTATCAGAATTAAATTCCCCATCTTATGGTTAAACTTTTGAAACTGTATTTTAGTTATTGAGTTAATTATAACAATGTAACAAATGACAGGAAATTGTCACAAAACCAGGTTTTCATTTTCCAGTCTGCTGGCCGAGCGCAAATGTGTTTTTAAAGTCAGTAGATATACATAATGTGAAAAAGAAACAAAGGTCTTCTTCTATATATTACATGTGTAAAAAAAGCAAAGGGCCATAATTCAGGCAAAATTGATCCAAACACAAAACCCAGACAATATGCCCAAGGGCACTTGATAACAATACTTCTGTGAGAGTTTGGTTGAAATCCCTTGAGAAATGTAAGAGGAGTTGTGCACAGAAGGAATTGTTTACACCGGCCCACCACCGACGTACCTCAATCTAATCACCAGGTTTTTGTTTTCAGAAAACCTGGTTAGTAAGTTTTTTTCCATATCAAGGAAATATAGAGGATAATTGTTTGCTTCTATGTAATAAGGAATACGACGTCACAATGTCATAAACGCCTGGATGTCTTTGACGTTTCATTTGTTGAAATCATTCAATGTACTGACTGGGAACCAAATGTGAAAAAACTGTGGGCACTTAATGACAACAGTTCTGTGAGAGTTTGGTTTAAATATCTTGAGAAATGTAGGAGGAAGTGGGCACGTGACAGTATTCTTCTATATATAACATATGTGGAAAAAAAAGCAAAGGGCCATAATTCAGGCAAAAATTATTTTAAAAAAAAGAAAAAAAAAAAAAACTTGCTCTGTGTGAGGTTTGAACCGCTGGTCTCATGAGAAATTTTTTCATCTTACTGTAACAGAATACTCCAAAGTATACAGGACTGGTAATCTATTCTAAAAATAGACAGTAATAACAGAGTATTCTCCCTTTTATAATAACAGAGTATTCTCCCTTTTATATATACTTAAATAAGGAGACACAAAATTGCTAACGGACGGACGGACGGACGACCAGGGGCATAACATTATATATTCAAAATTCTTAAGTTCACAATTATAGTTCTGTGAAAGTTTGGTTGAAATCCCTTGAGAAATGTAGGACTTAAACACAGAAGAGTATTTCTCTATATATATTACATTATGTGGAAAAAAACAAAGGCCCATAATTCTGTCAAAAATGATCAAATCACAAAACCCCGACAATATGCGCCATGGCACTTGGTGACAATAATTCTGTGAAAGTTTGGTTGAAATCCCTTGAGAAGTGTAGAAGGAGTTGCGCACAGAAGAATTACATATGTGAAAAAAAACAAAGGGCCATAATTAGGTCAAAAATGACCAAATCACAAAACCCCGACAATATGCGCCAGGGCACTTCATGACAATACTTCTGTGAAAGTTTGGTTGAAATCCGTTGAGAAATGTAGGAGGAGTTGCGCACAGAAGAAATTGTTTACGCCCGCCCGCCGACGTACCTCAATCTAATAACCAGGATTTTTCCTTCGGAAAACCTGGTTAAAAACTGACATGGAAGTACAAATAATTACACTCGTGAAAATATATCTCAGTAAAACTTATTTTATTCTCCTTAACTCATCATATAACCAAAACATATGATGTAGCACATCAATTTAATTTGCTAAATGTAAGCAATCTCACTGTGTAGAAATGATGATGATTTATAGCTTTAGGGCATAAAATTTGAACCATTTTATGACCCCCCTTCCCTTGTAGGGGACAGAAGGCAATGATCTGACAGTTGTAAAAACAATGTATCTAGGATTAATTTTAATGTCACTTAGGTCATTATGTCAGTTATGTTATTGTTTATTGTCTCTGACCACAAGTGGTTACTTTGCAATTGTAATTTTAGCCCCAAAGGGATCTGGAGTAATCCAAATTTGGTGATATTTGTGAAATTTTGAAATCACACTCATTATGTATATTTGTATGATAATTATGTTAAAAGTGAATGGATTTTAATCTTTTTTTCACCACTGAATTCAGCATTAAAATTGCAACTGATCATACATCTACATTATTATGATAAGATTACTCTTTCTACCTGAAAAATGGACAAGAATGTTGAGTTTTCCAAAGGAAATTATAAGAAAATAAATTCCGAAGATTTTTAACCTGCCTTTATTACATAAAATTTGTCCCTTATTTTAAAAGTTCTTGAATGAAAATTACACCAATGCGTAGATAATTTTATATGCTTTAATAAAATGTACACTTTTGTTATGTTGTAAGTAAAATTATTATCATTAGGTACAATTTTTCATTGCCATTTATATTTCTTTTCGAAGTCCTAGTCACAGCTGATAAGTGCTTCAGATATTGAGACTATCTTATCTGATTACCTTCCAGAATGAAATGGGTTAAGAGGAGTTGAATGAGGTAGCTGCAGATAGAACATTAGAATCATAATGAAGTGATGTTCTGTATTTCGGAACCCGATAATGCCCAGCTCTTTAAATCGTAATGTAATGTTGTGTATATAATGTCGCAGCTGTCAAGTTGTTTTTTTATTATTTAACAATGCTGTTTTAAAACTTGATTTTAACTTTGATCTTTCTGTCAGGTCTGTTAAAACATTTGTTGAAATGAAAGATTCTAATGTATCCTGCAATCTGTTAATTCTGATAAACACATCTAAATTTAACACTCTCCTTTCAGTTTTACATTTGACTGACTAAAACCAACTGTTGAAATATTGTAAACTAAATTTCAATTTGTATAAAAATAGAATCGTTTCAATCCTTTTCATAATCCTTTCTTAATAAACTTGTTAAAGTTGTTATAATACGAAATAGACGTTATAGTTAGATATAGATATTCAGCATTTCAGGCATTCCTGTTAATCCGAATGAGTTACGGAAGAAAATTGTGGACTTTAATTGGGCGGTTTGGACTTTAACTGTCTAATATTTGTTATAATTTGAAGTGAATAACTTCTTCAGCGTTTTTTGAGTCTCAAACGAATATGGATGGATACGACACGCTTACCACTAGATCAGTTATGGAAGCACTCATTTTCAGAACCTAAACGAGAGCATACTTCTAATTGTAATCTATAGCATGTATTAACATTGTTTTTGATGTCCTTACTTTTATAAATCTAATGAGAGAAACGAGTCACGTGCATTTAAGCAGTACAGAAGCGTGATAGCTATGGTTATGATGGGGATTAGCGTGGAAATTGACCATTTGATACATCCGTATTGCCAGATAACTTTTCAAGTGGCCATTTAAGCCGTCTTAGGAATTCAATCAGTGAAATCAAAGCATAAGCCTTTCCAGAAAGCCTAAGGGTTTCTTCTGAAGTTTAACATAACAATTAATCAGAAAAAAAGCTTTTATGAAATACAATCTTTAGCACAAGTCATAGTCTTTCTTAGAGTTCCATAAAATTCTACATATAGCAGACGATTTATGTAGAGGCATATTTTCTGCTTATGCAGAAATTCGATAAGAATTTAATGTACAGAAAATATGCTACAGTCAACTCAATGGTATCACAAATATTATCATGAGAAAAAATGGGCTCAAAATGGAACGTGTATATAGTATGGAAACGTAATAAGTGTTGCATGGCTTTGAGGTGAATCAACGTAAGAGCAATCCGATATATTCATGATACTTTGCTTTGTGTAAAGGGGCGAAGCTTATAAGTGTACGCTATCTTAAATAGAGCATAGTTTCAAAAGAGAAGTGTAAGAAATTTATGGTACAAGATTATCCCTACCCGGGGGCTTTGCCTTCTTGAAATAACGTTTTTTTTTTCGCAAATGGTCTATCAATTATATAATACATTTTCGACAATGTTATCAAACATTCTTCCTGTTGCAGATTTCAACATATCACCTTCTGTAATGAATTGATATGCCCCATTGATTGTCCACCTTTCAGTTATTTATCTTATTTTACCGATGATGACTGAGCGTATAGCAGTAAAGTAATAATACTTTAATTTTCTTTTGTTTATGCTTTTGAAGTTATTTAATTCAATGATACCAGTTTTAGGGAGTGGATCTTTAACGCAATAGTATATTCAATACACTCAGATAGATAAGATCAAAATGTCTGAAAGCTTTCTAAAGTGTTAGAAATCCTTACATCTTTTCTTCAAATTTTAAGCTTTGTTGTTCTTCAGAGAGAGTCTATCATGATTCTCTCGGAATATTAATGCAGAAAACTTGTTCATATTCACACATATTATACGAGAGTTGTAGTCTACGTGGGTTATACAAAAGTGTATACAAAAACTGATCCTGCTGCTCTGAAATGTAATGCTATCGTTCTTTCTAGTAGGCATTTCGTAGAAAAATCGAAAGGACACTTAAAGTAATAACTGGCTCTATGATCCATGTAATAAAGGTTAATGGATATACAACATTATAATGAGAATGATTATTATAGTTATGTGTATGCATAAATATATGAAATGCGGGCCCAAATCGTGTAAATGTAGACATTTGCCCACGACATGTAACTATGAGCATTACTGTTCCAAGTTTTCATTCAGTTGCAGTTTTGTCTATTCACGTGAGCACCTTCTAGTTAATACATCTTTATTTTGCATCGCTGACCTTACGACGATTTTTGGAAACAGCACATAAAAGCCCAACTGTCTAATGCCGCTAACTTTCAAACGTTTTTAGCGTTCCTATATACACAATAACATATTTTTGTTTTAATATTGGAACAAACATTTACCAATTTGGTATGCAAATTGTCTATACAAATGCAATTTGACATTTTGATAAAATACCTTCAGGTTTTCCAAACTACTCAGTCCACTTGGTACTTCATGACAGTTGGTGATAAAAGTGCAAAACCTAATACCTTAAAATCCCTGCAAAATATGTATACAATGTATATATAATCCGTTGTGCAGAAAGATGTAAATAATCCAATAGAATTATAACATAAAGAAACGACGTACTATTTGCACTACTCCTATAGTTTAGGCGTGAAATAGTATGGTAATAATTAATTGTTTTATCTTAAATTAATATACATCACAGTATATTTGCTACAGAAAAGGGTTTGTTTTATTTAATCTCAGTTTTTGTCCTCTCATCCTTTTTCCAGCTCTAAACCCATTATCTATTGAAATCATTGCCTTTTCGCAGGCTTTACCTCTAGCAAGTTTGAAGACCTTAGTTCTAGTTGAGCCATTATTGATCTCAAAATATTTCTAAATGCAATGTCACTGTGACCTTGACCTTTGACCTAATAACCTCAAAATCAATAAGGTTTATCTAATGTCCAATACCAAATCACTACCAAGTTTGAAACTTTTGGGTTAAAACCGCCTTCTCGTATCGTATTGAGCGGAAGTCAAAGATCTATAGGCCGACCTACCAACAAAGCAATCGACCAACCGACAGCTGCGAAGCAAAATACACACACCTCCTCGAAGGGGGCAGAATATCTAAATATTTTAAGAAGGCATGACTTTTGTTCTTTATATATTTCAGCAGAATATACTTCAGCAATCTTATAACTGCTGATGAGTGCTCTATCTCAGATTGATTGGAATTATAGACGTTTTTACTTGGCATGCGTAGGCACGAACATTTGTTCTGTATTATGTGTATTTACCCCAACTATTTGCTTTTTGGCGACTGACTGCAGCAACTTAAATCCTTAATTCAAAACTTATTGTCAACGAGTAAATATTTATTATGTATTAAGCAAATGTTTTGGAAACTGACAAACGACTTGCCAAATGCATATGAATTGACTGTTATTAGCAATAATCAGCGTGCAAACATTTTTAGTCAATCAATGTAATCGTTTGTGTTACCAAGTCGTCTGGACGTTTAAGATAATATATATAACTTGTATCATATAATACATGATCCTGTTCAGAGAAAACAAATGCCTTAAATGAAATTATAAATGAATGAATAAAATTATGATATTATGCGACAATATTGAACTGACACTCATGAATATTTCTTATGTGGTCGGTAATCTTTGGATAAAAACAAGCGATTGATATAAAATATCAATTTCGAACTGTTCCAGATATCGCATTCCGCAATGGTCTAGTGGGTCAGGCATTTGACTGCCAATCCAGTGTATGCAGAGTCTTGCTTTATGTTTATTTATGTTTTTTTAATCGTTTCGTTGCATTAAATGTTTTCCTTATTGTCCTTGTTCATCACGGAGTTTCAAAAGAATTTAATTACTATTAGAGCATTCTTTCTCCGTCGTCCTGCAAATATTTGTATAAAGAACTGAAAATGTCGACGAGCAAATCATCAAAACAGCTAAACGCTCTATAGGTAAGGTTGCCTCGGCTAACATATCAAAGATTTTCGACGATAATCTAGGGACAGATGGAAAAAAACATTCATTCAACAGACGATGTAATTCTATGTAATTCCTGAAATGCCCTGAGTATCCATAATGATTACTGATACATAAAAAAATAAAAACACAGAAAACAAAGCAAAGTAATTCAAACAACAATACAAAAATAAAAACAGATATCATAGAATAAGTAAAAATGAAAACGGTGCATTAGACAGTGTCACAACTTAAACAAGAATAGCCATACTCCTATAAAAATTAAAATTATCTGTGCAGGATTCGAACTCATGGAACCTTGCATACATGTTAGGCATCTTTCCACTACACCACTCTCTCTGTGGTGTGAACTTCAGTCGGCGAAATGTATTTGTTCGATATAATAATTAACTGAAATAACGAAAACACACCCGAACGTACCCGAAGATATTGGCGAAGATTAATGAGTGCCAGGTAATATTGTCGCACAATACATGTGTAATACTACATTATACGCTTTTCTTGTTTTTCATTCTACTGTGTGGCATCAGCAAGCTGTAGCATTTTTTTGCAAGATATGAAGCGTTTACAGTGTACGATGAAGTATTCATTCAAGCGATATACAATGTAGATCCTGTGAAAGGTATGAGATCGGAGAACTGATATACTGGTAGGATAACACAGGACAACGTCCTATTTTTAGATTTTTCATGATATTATTCGTCCAGGTATATATAACCATGCTCAGTTCATAACATTTAAAAACTATAAGAAAAAGGACATTACTTATGTATATATATATAATAGTAAATATCTTTTTTCTATATATATATATATATGTATGTGTGTGTCTTCATTGAATATAATAAATAATGTGAAAGACCACTATTTACATATTTGCAGGAAATAAAAGCTCTTTTGGGACTATTAATGTCTTCAATCTCTTTATATCTAAACGACTATCCCATGACATAATGCTTCAAATAGATAGGCAAATTGAATGCAATTCCATGTGGTCTTAAATCAATTGAGCGCATAAAAATAATCCAGATAAGTTATTTTGACGTTGGCCATTGGCTCTAATCTAGACTTTATCCAGACTATACATATGCAAAGTCATGGTTGAGTGTAACAATATTTTCATAACAAATACCTTTTCTAGTATGTTTCATCACAATTTGATCACATATAGTCATATACATGCGATCCAATTTAAAAGAAAAATCAATTGTATTTAATTTTTTACGACCATCTCCGCTTTTTTTCAGACCAAAACGTATGTCAAGTGGAAAACTTCCATTTTAATTGCAGTAGGCTTTTTGTGCTTTAATGTTGTCAATATACAGGAAGAATCTTCAATTTTACGTAAAATGCTTCTTCGTTCAAATGTCCCTGGTACTGAATAGTTACATAAGACTGAATGTATTGTCATATAATTTCTAATTTTACGCAATTTTTGAACTTGATAATATATCTTAGAAATTTGTGTGTAAGTATAATGTTGAAATTCACGGATTATATCTACTGCTTAACAAGGCTCAAGATGATAAGAAAATTAAAGATAAAACGACCATCTGAAAGGAATGAAGTATTTTATTTGTAACTTTGACTTCATATCGACCGAAACAATTTTTGACGAAGTGATTATTATATAATAAATGAAATGTCGAAAATTATCTTATATAATTTACATGCGAACTAAGTATTTGGGATGTTTCAAAGGGATATTAAATATATTGTGGTTAATATATAGTTACCAGAGCATCAGTTCATATAATGTATTAAACATATGACACTTTTTACCACCATCTTAGTTACATATTTTGCAAGTTTGACGAAATATTTGGAAAAAGGGATATTTTTCTTTGATTTATTGATAACGATACGTATTAGAATAAACGAATGATGACTATTACATCTAAACTTTTCAAGCTTATATATTTTGATACCTTAAAAGCCTATTACAATTGCTGTTAATATTACTGCAATATTACATCAAACTCACTATTAGTAAAAGATATCAATACTATCTGATAGACAAATAATGGTAATATCTTGTGCTTTTACTTCTGTTTTATCATGTGTTATATCTTGTATTTGATCTTAGATACTTAAACAACAGGGTTTCGACAGTATATCCATTCGGTTAGATTATGCATATATATTGTCTGACCAAAGAACGTGGATATTTTTCGAACCCCTGTTACTAAAACTAGCCTTTCCTCATGCTTCTATCCATTTAGCTTTAAGTTTTTCAAACCATTTCTTGATTGTTACAGTCCTTACAAACCCTGCAAAGGCTTCAAACCTGAATTCAATTGCATGGTAAACAGTATAAGACATATTAGCATTAGAATAGTCAGGTCTCTTGGTAAGCAATCATCATATCAGACAAAGAGTAGTTGTATAATTTACGAACAATATCTGATAGCTATTGAAGACACGTACCTAAAGTTAACTTTAAAGTGATAGTTTATATAAACATGTATCTTATTTATTTAATAAATTACAGCTACATTCTTCGAATTTGTATGAAGTTTCATTACATTTGACAATAACAGTGCCTTTTGAATATATTACATCTGTTAAAGCTGCTCGCTTTCGGTTGACTTTTAAAACAATAAATTTTTCAAAAATGACATACTAATACATAAATATAAAACTTAAGGCTAGAATCAACAATAGAAGTAAAAACCTAGGTAGGAATTGCAAAAAAAATGATTAAGAATGCTGGTTTTACGGCACCGCTACACTATAAGTTTATATTGGAATTTCAAAAGCGTTTGCAACGCTTTATTTTTTGGTAGCGTATTATTTCAAATTTACAGGTATACGTGATAGGAATTTATACTGCAACCTTTTTATATGACTATATGTTTAAAAATATGTAATTTTCATTCAATTTAAAGAATTTTATTTTTTTACCAAAATCTGAGAGCGAGTAGCTTTAAATTATGATTACGTGACTTTCTCTTATTGTTATATATCTTGAAAACAGTTTATAAAATAAAAATACGACATTGATGTTCAATTCTGTCTGCAATTTCATTGTATCTCCAAAATTAAATCTCCAAACAAAATGAATGTAATGCACTCCCATGTCATGCAAACACAATTTAATTTGTAACTGAATTGGATCTAATTCATAACTTTATTTTGAGTATTCGTCTGTACTCCGGCATTTTTAGCAACCTCGTTATTGCTTAAACAAAGACATGCGTGTTTTGTTAACAGAATTAATTGAGTTTTTAGAAGATTTTGTCTCATGTAATTTATATCAGATATTATTCTATATTTCATTTAATACGATCTCTGTTGTTTTTAAAACTCACCCTTACAATTGAATTATTTCTATTATTTTGATAGAAATTTAAATTAGTGTTTCTATTGTCAGTTCCATATCGGCAGACTTTTTGCTATTCTTTTTGTATCTATTATGCTTTCTTAGAAACATTCTTTGATAGTATGAAATTGTATGCTATATAAGTCCTGCTTCTCTGGTATGAGATCGCTTATGTTTTTGAAATTGTGGTAAATTGGTGAAGATGTTCGAGTCACCAGAGACCATTTATCATCACTGTTAAACATTGTTATATCATCAATAATGCTTTTATAATGGAACTGCTCCGTATGTGGTGTATATTGTATAAGACAAATTGCAAATACCATTAACAGTAGATGAGATAATACACATCTCCATACAAAAGAGAACACAGGCGCTTCAATGTGCTTTTTATGTCATACATTTGTAATACAGTCTTGCAGAGACACTGCTGAATGGAAAGGTGTTAAAATATAGATTATTAAAAATACTTTGGTCAATTTATATAGAATTTTACTCGCAAGTAGGTAGTAAGTTAAAGTATGGTTCCCTGTCGTACTGGCATGCTACAGTACGTCCGGCAAAGCTCAATAATTGCGGCACCAAGTGAAAGCTCATAAGTATATTGTTAACATAGTGACACTAATAAAATATTGATCATTCAAAACTGATATGTTTATTTCAAATAGTTTCTTGACAGAATTTAAAGAGACGAAAGGTTTTTTAATTACTCATTCTGTGAACGTTGTAAACGTTGAAAAAGTTGGCCCAGTTAGTGTACTATATTTCGGGCAAGTTACTCCAAGAACACATTTCGGATGTGAGACATTTTGTAAATTTTAGCCGTACAAGTCGAGTTTTAAAATGTTCAAATTTAAAGCTGAAAAAAGAACAAACAAAAACAACAACAAGAAATCAGAAAAAAAGAACAATGTGGAGGAGGTTGAATTTAAACCGCATATGTAAAATCAGAGAGCAAGTGACATAACCACTAGACCACAGAGAATAATTGAATATTGCGGACTTAAATAAGATAAGAATTATCAATTCAAATATAAAAAAAACCCTGCTAACATATAAGCATACAGACAAAATATCTGAATGGTCAACAAATATCTACCATGTCCGAAAATACCGCTACATTTTCTGATGTTTATTTCTAGTTATATTTTATTGGTCTATTAAAGATTAATGGAAATTTAAACTGTACTTGTATTGACGCATCACATACTGCAAGGTTTTTTGAATGATCATAATTATCCTACATAAAAACGTATAAACTCAATGAACAAAATATTTTATGTTGGTGTTGGCGCCGCCATTATTGAGCTTTGCCTGATCCGTACCGTAGGGTCAGGGGCAGGTAACACCAGAAAAATGTAGGTAAGTGACCTATTAGGTATCTGTTTCTTTATGCATGAATATATTATTCAGTGGTTGGGCTGGATAAGCCAATTCCCGTGAGCATTTCATGAGTTAGTGATATTTTTCGTACCAAAAACGGGAAAATTCGCCGGTTTAGAATAGTTTTTGCGCTGTTAATGAACGACTTGAGAGGTCTTGTCAGGATTAGCGTATAGAACTATTGACTAGAAATCATAGAAATACGAGGGTTCGAATCACGTTAACTGATTCATCTTTTAATTTATATTTTTTAATTGGTTTTGTCTGGTATGTAAACGGAAAACACGAATACGCACGATCACCTCGAGGAAGTTTCTGTTTCTTTTTTAAAAAGCTTAACATTTGAAAGAAATGAATAAGGTGAAATAAAGGCAGTTTAAAACAATAGGCTTAACTGGAATGAAATAGAATTTTCAATTTCGTTGGCAGAACTCGAACACACCAGGTACAGATAAATAATATTAGAACACAAGGTCGCTACCAACTGAGCTTTCGACACGATCGATACTATGTTTTGGTCTGAATGATATTTATCAATTATTTTATATTACCTTCCACGTGCAAATTCGTAAACTGCAAGACAAAGACAAATATAGTCAGCAAATCGACTACGTTGAAATTTTGGCAGGAGGACAGGTATTGCCGAGTTAATGTTGTAACGTTTTGCATCTTTTTATTTGTTGGTATATTTACTTCTACAAACCTTAATAACTTGCAAATGAATCTCCAGTATTACTTTGTATTGCCAAACAATCTTTAAATCACTTCTTCTAACAGTTAAGCTGAGGAAATGAAAAACCCCACGTTTTAATATAAATACATGACGGCGACTCAGTTTACTAAAATATCCGTATGCCAGATAAGCATCATCTATAATTTCTTTCACTTATACGCTCCCTTGAGGGAAACAAGTCTTGTTCATTTACTCTGTTAAGAACAGTGATAGCTGCGGTTATAATAGGGATTAACTGTGATAATTGACCACTAGATACATTTGTATTGTCTGGTGCCATTTCAAGTGGTCATTTTAGCCGGCGTAGGAGTTCAGTCAGTGAAATCATAAGAGAAACATTCCGGAAACCCTTAACGGTTCTCTCGACGCTTTACATAAAAACTATTAAGAGAAAGCTTTTAAGAAAAGTCCATGATAAATATATCCAAATTTAGTTTTCCTAGAAAGCAAACAGACCGAACATTTCTCCTACATTTATGAGATCATTAGCTTTGACACACATGCTTTTTTACTGATTTATTTATTCTCGATTGCGAAAGAGTTCTTACAACTAATATTAATTACTCTCGCGACTCACTCAAGATAGAATCAGTTTCGGAGAGAGAGACAGACAGACGGACGGACGGACGGACGGACGGACGGACGGACGGACGGACAGACAGACAGAGACAGACAGACAGATAGAGAGAGAGAGAGAGAGAGAGAGAGAGACAGGGAGAGAGAGAGAGGGAGGCAGTGTGGAATGAATTGTCTGTGTTTTGTCTAGGGATACAACCACTACTTGCGTTACAAACAAATTGACAATGAATAACATAATTGCCCTGTTAAAGAACATAATATATTACCTCACATCTGAAATGAAAGTCGTGTTTTAAAATGCATAATATTGCCAATATTTGACTACTATTGTACGCTTGTTTAATGTCTGGGGCAATAGAACAAGACCGATGCACATACCACTGTGCTGTCGTGATATATAAAATTATGAATAACAAGGCCCCATCATATAGGGCAGTTATTGTAGCGTTTCCTGACAGTAAAACATACCAGTTAAGATCAGTATCAAGCAAGGATCTTGTCTCACAGATAATACCTCATACTAAATACATGGCAACATCATTCACAAATTATAGAAAAAATCTATGGAATGACATTCAATTATTAATAAATATACGTACTTCAAACACTCTCAAAACGTGCAAAGGAAATTATAAGCATTATTTATTGTGTGAATAATAATTTAATCTACATTTTCTTTAACATATTTACATGTTTAATTTATATTCATGTCCTTTGAGTGTCTGTTAGTGAATGTTTATGTATGAATGTATTTTTTTAACAAAATGTTTAAAAGTCTTATTTGTAAATGTGTCTTTCCAGTTTTAACTTTGCCAGGTGATTGATTTCAAGTATAATGCTTTTTCTTTTGTTTCTTAAAGCTGCTTGCTCTCAGAGTTTGGTAAAAAAATTAAGTTCTTCAAACCGTATGTAAATACTTTTTAGAAAATATAGTCTATAAAAGGCTCCAGTAAAATTCCTGTGACATATATATCTGATTTCAAATAAAACGCTACCAAATTCAAACCTTTTGAAATTCCAATATAAACATATAGGTGCGGTGCCGTGTACCGACATTCCGCGAATTTCTACCTAGATTTTTGCTTATATTTTGATTCTAGCCTTACGTTTTATATTTATGTATAAGTATGTCAATTTTTAAAAACAAAATGTTGTTTTTTTCAACGGTAACTGAGAGCGAGCAACTTTAACTTCGAAGGCCATATTGAAAATTAGAATATATGTGTTTATATGTCTAAATGTGTCACCTTCGGTAAATAAAGCTTTTATTTTTTTTTTTTTTTTTATTATTATTATTATTATTATTACTATTATTGATGGGGATTGAACCCAGGACCCTCTGATCCCGAGGCAAACACACTACCTCTGAACCAATGCGGCTCCACCCACTTGGTTAATGACTCTTACTCGAATAGTATTATATTAGAAGTTGTATTCATCATAATACAGGAGTATACAAAATATAAAAAGGACCACTACGTTGTATAAATAACAACAGCGACACGTTCAATAATGAGGTCTTTGGGTATCTCTGGTATATCCGATACACGGATACTGTCTGTCAACTTGTAGGAGATAGGCAATGCAGGAATTTTCCTAAAATTTTCACCCATGATATTTTCGCCACCCTAAAGCCATAATTATCTTATTTATTTCATATGTGTATTTGTGTTTTTTTTTCTTTTAGGAGCAAAATGTATAAAACTTTATCCTTGAGGCTAGGTCAGAGAGGAAACTGTTACTGTTGACTGTACGTAAAGTCTCTTAAAATACTATGGTAAGTGGCCAAACCTCTTCACAGGAATGCTTGCAGAAAAAAACCATATCGTAGGATATTTTCCAAACAGACGAGGTTGTCTCTTTTTCGTTCTTGCTCCTATCGGGTGGCCATCAAAGGATGAATAAATACTTTCTGTTCATATTGATATGCAATTATTTCTAAGGCCAGAGCAACTGATAAATATTCGCACTCCTAGGACAAACAGTTATTGCATGCATTATTATATAGATAGCAATCGTTCTTTTCAATTTTTTTATTTACTTTAACATCAAAATTAATCATACACATATTTTACATTTTATTAACACCCTAAAACATTGTCGATGTAAATGAAACTAAATGATGTTTTGCTAGAACAAGCTGCTACAGTTTCGTATCCAATCCATCTTCAAAATCCATCAAACTTTTGATTTTAATGTTAACATCAAAATTATTCATTTAGTACGAGTAGAGTATGCTAGAGCAGTTTACAGTTTTATAACGAAAGCATTATGTTTCAATATTATAGGAATTACTGCATGCAGTATTTATCATTGGAAGAACATATCGTTCTTTTCAAATTGTTTTGTATGTTTTGGTGACCGATTTCATAAATCTTAAAATTTATTGTTTGCAAGGGGATTGGCTTACCTACAGAATGTATTTCGCAGTGTCACAATAGTTTGCTGATTTGGCGAGGCACGTGGTCTTTTCTACCGTCTTATTACTATATACCAATAAAATGAGGCGAAGTTTATTTTATGCTTAATTATCCTTGTATACTTTAAAAGATTATATACTTAATGTGTCAACTTGTTCTTGCTAAAACTTAAGTCATATAATTGTTTATTAAATGATACAATGTAATTCGAGGAATATTAAGATACTTATGTCGGTGCAAATATTGGAACACTAAGGAAAGAACGTTTCCATTTGCATTATATAAAAAAAGATTATATCAAGTATGAGAGGTTTAGTTTGGAAAAGGAGACAGAAACAAGTTTCAATTAGAACTGTCAATATCTACTTGTGTTTTATTGATCAGTCAAATTATAATCATTTTTCATAATGCTGTACATATTTGTTTTTACTGGAGCAGATACTTTTTCCTGAAGCTTTTCTTAACTTCAGGTACAGTTTGCAGATTTTAA
Source organism: Saxidomus purpurata (assembly GCA_022818135.1). Classification (NCBI taxonomy): domain Eukaryota; kingdom Metazoa; phylum Mollusca; class Bivalvia; order Venerida; family Veneridae; genus Saxidomus; species Saxidomus purpurata. Next base: position 18,037,271 of record JAFMSR010000010.1, on the reverse strand, counting down.
AAGAAAATGCACATTTTTGTATTTTGTTTGTGTTTCGTTCGAAATATTGTCATAAAACTATCATCTGTTTTACCTTTATTTATTTTATGCAACACTTTGCCTCCTCCTTTTCGCATCTTCTTTTTATGTTAAAGCTCTGAATTTTTGTGGTGAGAAATTTGAGTTATTTCCGTTTCTTATTCTATTTTATTCCAGTTCCTGGCTTTAAAATAGCCGAATAGAGTCTCCAAGTTATAATCAATGACAGCAGCTTTTTTCATCGAGGACTATCCTAAGCAAAATAACATTAATAAAAAACTATCTTTAAGATCAGTGTTATTTACCAAAGGTTAGCAGACGGTTTTTGTATTAAATTCAGACGATAACCTTACAAAACTTGTAAAACGTGCACACTTGGTACTACTAAGTGTCTCATATAAGATTGTTATCACGTGATATTCAAGGATGGGTTATTGCCTTCATGAACTCGACAGGAGGGACGGACTGGAATGTAACTGTATAATTTAGGAATAACAACTGATCCACACAGAGATAGATAGAAGAGGTTTTTTTTGTTTCCATATGTGAACCATAAGGTTTCACCTTATTACTATAAATGATTGAGTTCAGAGGCGTTAAGCAATTGACAGATGTTAGTTAGGGGGTTATTTTAATATGTCTGAAACCTTAAGCCCTTTGTAATTTGTTTTCATAACTACACGTCTATAGAAAAAAGTACAAGGTGTAATTAGATTTAGTAGTTTTATAAGCAATAGAAGGCAAATAGACCACTCGTTTTTAGAAAAAAAGGCGTTCGCTTTCCTATAAGCAAGACTTAAACTTGATAATTATTTTTGCAGGAGAATCAAATCTGAAACCGTTACACTGAAATAAAACTGCTTTTTCTATATGTTTCGCAATGTTATTATCTTCAGCTGAAAAAGTTTTCCAAATCAACGGTGGTGTAGAAGTTAAGGTGTCTGCCGCTCATGCCGGAGGTTGCAGGTTTCAGCCCCACTGGGGTCACTACTGAACCTCCTTATATGACACCAGTACTGGTTTTTCCAGGAAGCGGACTCGATAGTGACTCGATAAGCTGAAAGCTTTCTTCATAATCGAGCTAAAATAAATTAGTATAAACTAACATCAACATACTAAGAATATACTACTAAATATGAAAAAAAACATCAGAAAACGAAGAATTTATACTACATAGACATGTAATCAAAATGTATTAAAACACTAGGCAAACTACCAGTTCCAAATGGGCAATTATGATACCTAGTAAAAGCTAAATGAAAGTACTATAAAACTACTGTGCGCTTACCGTGTCTGCAGTATGATCGCAAAATTAAGATTAAAATAGGACTGTATTTTTCGTATATTTTTTCAAATCCATATATTTTTAATGTTTATATTGCATATTGAGGGTTAATAGATATGAACGCACTCCATATTTACTTGTACATTGTATTCCAACTAATATAGATTATGTGCGTTGACGGCTTGTAAAATGGTCATTGACTGTGTGTATGACTGCATGACATAAACGGGAACAGTCAGCTATTGAAAACTTGGTGGAACTGCGCTGATGTACCACTATGTGTAATTTGAGGCATTCCTGATGTATAAAATATTTGTAACAAATCTTTGGATTCCGGGAGCGGGTGATTCAATTGAAGAGGGTGAGTTATGTGCCTTAGTCTTAGTAAGATTGTTGGTGTTTCAGCATATTCATACAATATCAGTGAAAACATTGGTATAATAAAACTATTTTTGTTACATGTTAAAGGTGTGAAATGATGCCCCCCACCCCATGTCACAAGATGAAAAAATGTACAGCCTGACCGGGGCTAGAACTAGTGATCAATCAGCTTATAGGGTGAATGTTCTACCGACTGAGCTATCCGGCCACGTACACATCTCCCCCCTCCTGTATTAAGTCCATAACCATGACATCCATCCTCATTATGTACAAATTCGTCCTCGAATTTCAGTGAGTACTATCAAATTAAGCAATTAAATGTGTCGGAGACAGACCTTATACATAATGACGTCATGACCCTTTGCTGGATTCCAGATTTCACAAGGTGAGAAAAGTGTGCAACATGACCGGACTTAAACCAGGGACCCTTTGCTTACCGACGCAGCTTTTCGGCCACCTACATATCTTCTCCCCTGAATATTAATCAAGTCCGTACCCATGACAGCTCAGCACCCTACTCTCACATTTAAGACTTCAAGGCAGACGTATTCTATTGCCTGATAATTTACTATCAGCCCTGATGTGCTAAATTCCGCTTTCAGACTGTGCGGACCACGTTACAACAAATTTTACTTTTATTTTATTTTTGTTTCAAGATAATTTTGACAGATAGGTTTATTTCAAGAAATATAGGGTATCATTAATCATGGTGCATTACCAGAAAAAAAAATATGACATTTTTTCTTGAATCCTACAAGGTCTAAAGATTATAAGGTAGATCTACTGAAAAAACTTTTATGTCTAAATTTCTTTAAGGAAAATGACGTTCAGCATTTTTGTTATAAAACGACTTGCCTATCATAAGTTATACAAAGTAGATTAATCCTAGATTTGTTTAAGTATGCTTATACAAATACTTGTCTTTTTCAAAAAGTTTTCATTGGTCCAAAAGGTTTTATTTGCAGTATTTAAAATATAATAGCATTTTGTTAACTTTCTTCTGCAATATTAACCATTCAAAGTTGCCTCACAAAGTTTATTTTACACTCCGGATATTTGTTGACATCCAACTTGCTAATTATTTTGCTGATGAAAGCAAATAAACTGTCGGTTAAAAGCAGGCTGAGTGTGGGTACCCTGAAAACTATACATAGATGATAGAAACATTTCGTAGCCGGAAAAACAAAAGTCAACTAGCTCAGTTAGTCAAAGCAATCCTTGCCTACTGTCTTATTAAACTGGCCATGAGTAGACTCGGGTTCGAATCCCGATCTGACTTTCTTTGGTGTTAGTGGTGGTAACATATTGTTTTTTCTTTCTTAGATACTCTACTGTAAACACACTACATGTACTAGGTGGATCTATTGAAAATCTTCCATGATGTGAGATACAATTGCAGCACAGAAATGCTGTTTGATCCCTGTTGTGCCCTTTTAATGAACCATAAACTACACAAACTTGGTAAAGTTTATGTGTCAGTTTATCAAGATGCACAGCTGCCGAGATGTAAATTTTACAAATACACTAAAGATAAATTAATCATTCAGATACTCTACATATGGATGTGAAGCACATAAAATTATATTGTTTTTCTAAGAGACATTATTTTAAAATTTGTTGTGAACTGAAGTGGAAGAATAAATCTCCGTTCTAGTCGGTCCCTTGTTTCATGTTATTGAATAAGTGATGAGGACATGTTTTACCGTTGTAACGTATGCTCTTAGATATATGGTCTATACACCAGAACCTTGTTATTTTATATTCGACACATTTATTATTATCTAGTCAGCTTGTAATTTCCGTATACATTAAATTTCATTCTTATAGAAACAGAGCTAGTAAATCTGTCTTTACTATCACTGATGAAATATATTGAGATTGCACTAAACGATATAGACCTACATGTTATGTACCTAGATGTAGAAAAATAAAATTGACAACAACTTTATTGTTTTGAGGAGCAAACCCGTGTAAGGCTTGTTGCCAACAGTAAATATTGCTAATGTGTTTCTATTGCAGTCTGTTTAATTATTGAAACTGACTGTACTGTACTACAAGATAAATGGCTAAACAAACATTAAAAGTATGTTATTCGCAATAATGAATTCATCGCAGCAGTTTAGGTTAACACGTCGTCTAATCGTACCATATACTTGCATACTTTAATGCATAATCATGTCCACAGAAAACAAAAACTTTTATAAACAACATTATGATTATTCTCTGTTCCAACTTTTCGTATACATCGTTTTGTCATATAAGCGAATGGGGATTAGAAACATTTTTGCGACATAATATGATACAAAAGTCGGTTGCACGTGTGCAAATTCTTTTGGAAGAAGAATGTTTTGCTTCAAAGGAAAATGAAGTTATAGTTCTTTTTGCGTTTCTAATAGATGTTTAACATACTAATTGAAAACATATCCAAACAGTGTGGTAATTATTTTCATAAGTGTTGGGATTTGCTATATTTTTATTAATTCATGTACCAAATAAGCAACCTTTTACTAGCAACACCTAGATTATAGCGGTTAACATTATATGAGGAAATTTTCATTCAAGTGATAGTAAAGAACTTCTGAAATTCTCAGATCAACGTTCAGCAACTGGAGAAATATCGTGTCCGTAGAATTCCGCAAAAGACATGCTATTTCAGATGTTCCAATTCATCTTTCACTTTTCACGCTTCATCTTGGTTGGTTTTTCAATTTCTCAAAACTACAAAATCACATAAATGAAGTAACTCATTGACTTTAATATCTTTTATTGGATGTGATAAATGATGGTCACTTTTACAAGAATGTAGGATGGACTACTTGTATCTAAATGTAAGTTAATTGCTAGTTGCAAACATCACAAATTGGATATTTACCAATTAACCTTAACAGAATCTTGTCTGAAATTTAATATACAGTTGTAAACATCATATTATATTGTTGGCCAATGTTTATTATATCAAGATACTGAATAGTGAACGTTATATGAGACACGATGGGGACCTTTTAAGAAGATTTGGTACTAAAATGTAACGCATTTCCACAGGCTAAGTGAAACAACAAAAGCCTTTTTAATTTACCTTCATTCAACTATTTTCTATCAGCATTGAACAACTGAAATTGTGTATATGATAACTTGATACATCTATTTATTTTAATAACTGTAAATATTTATATATAATTCTTCCAACCATAATTAAACATTTAATGTTTTAAAAGAGTAATTTTTACATATTTGTAAGAAATATATCAAAGCTCCTCAATAAACCATAAACGTCTTCAATCCCTTTGCATTAAAAAGTGTGCCTTGTGACTAAATTCTTCAAATAAATAGACAAAGTGATTGCACTTTTATGTAGACTTGAGTCTTAGGAATGCATTTACTGAATGCAGTTGAATTATTTTGATTTAAGTCATTGAATCTGCTCTGCCATAAACCCTCTCCTGATTGTTTCTCAGCAGAGATGTTGGTGTTTTGTAATTTTGTAACAAGATTTCCATCAAACATTATTTCCCTTGCATGTCGAAAAGCATAAATTCGTCGCTTATTTGATTACGGAGAATCATTAAAAGAATCGTCCGTTCACATGCAATCCAACTCAGATAAGCTGCCACACTTTATTACTCTGGACCTTCGCTGTCTTGCAGAACAAACTGTACAAATGGATTATATTTGGTTTTAAATATAAGAGGCAATGTTTGTCTCTTAAATAATTCTAATTTTAAGGAATGTTCGTTTGTATTGAATAATTATCGATGAATAGATGTTTCTTTGGGAAATATTGATCCTTTCTAAAACCTTGTCGTCAATATGTTTTCAAGTTTTAAAATGTGTGAACCAGAAGGTAAGCTATGAAAATAGCTAGAAAGTGGTTGGCGTGGGTAAGAAAATGTTACGGTGTGTACTGTTATTTGATGAAGTACGACAAAAGTTGCTTTAATACTATTGCTACATGCAAATTCAAAGAATCCTGTTAATAGTTTTCAAGATGCAGTCCGAACAAATGTGAATAGCTCGTCAATGACCCTAGCATTTAAAATGCAATTTTTATAAATTAATACCGGTAATAATATGTTTGTGTTAAACATTATTACAATGTTTAAAGCATTCCAAAAGACACATATTCATACATGTTATAAACGAATACTATTTTTGAAGCGCTCAACAGAAACACAGAAATATTAAGTTTTTGATAAATTATTGTTTTATATGCACGTCAGCATGGGTCGAAAAAATACCTATTTTCTCTGCAAACACGCCGTCAAAAAAATTAAAATATAAACATGATGTTTCTTTAACTCGCGTTTGAACAGTCACCTAAGATAGTTCCGAACGTATTTCAGAATTTTTATGTATAATTAGTGTAAATACTTATATTATGTATCAATTAACGTCACCTTAAACATCGAGTCTAGTTATACGTTTTGCATCTTTCGAAAACGAGATATTTCTGCCTTTTTATTTGTTATAATGTAAAGAAAAAGTAAGAAAAAGAATATTATTCATAGTAATAATAAATTAGTTCAAGCGTAGTCATAATTAATTGTATATAAATGCACACATACTTTTTAATCACATAAATACAGGCAAACGAATAAATACATACGAAACAAGTAGGTCGAAAGTCATTATCTTATCATATTACCAAAGTGGACACAATAAGTAAAACGTAAAGTTGCTGTTTAAATAATTTCAAACTGAATTGGATCAAATTAATGATTTTTATTTAAATTTTCGTCTGTAAATTGCCGAGGATAGCAAAATTGAATATTGCGTAAAAACGGCGTGCGTGTTTCGTAATAGAAATCACTGAACTTGTAGCAAGGTTGTTTCAGGAATGCTCTGTTGTATTTTCCCAAATAATATTTCTCTGCTGCTTTTGGAATGTCTATACCAAATTAACGTCTGGTGTCACACATTTCACGTAATAAAAACAGCTTCATTTCATTTCTTACGCTCTACACTGTCTTTCAGGTTTGCTTTTTTCATACGAAGATTCGCTGATATATTGGTAATTATACGCCATAAGTGCTCCTGTCAGAAAACTTAGAAAATGTTTACAGCAAACGATTTTCGGTAAATTATGAAAATAACTTAAATCTACAGATGTAATCGCTACATTGATACAGAAAAAGTCTAATGCTGTACAATGACCATACAATGATTAGCATCTAAATTACAGACTGCAAAATATCGATGCCAAGGGCGGACAGTCACCATGCAGATTTATTTCAGAAAGACTAGTTTTAAAAAAGAGGCTGTAAAATAACGTTCTAGATATGCAAGTAATATCGTGTTGTTTTTATTTTTTTGCCTATTCAATATAAAACATACAAACGGCGGACAGTTGAAGTTTTGCTTCAACATATCACAAGCATTACTTTTATCGTATGGTCGTTTTAAGATATCCCAGTGACTCAATGACACGTTTCATATACACCAGTATACGTTATAACATTTTAGGGTGATATGAACGTCTGAAATTAAACCAAACACTTGCAACTGCTAAGTAGTGTATTATAGAATTTTTCTACATGTTAAATAATAATTTATGAACTTAAAAGTATTTCGTAATTTCAAAGGATGGTAATTATTTGTAATCAAACAATGAATTTGATAATATATCTACAATGCTAAACAATAATTGTCACTTTTATGAAGTTCTAGTGGTTCAAACTAGGAAACGGGTGAATAGTTATTAAAGGGATTGAAAAAAAAAACACTAGAAATTTTTTTGTTTTTTTTTTGTTTCTTCTTTTTCTTTCTGCTAACAGTTTGCTGACCAAGAAATAAGTTATCTGTGACCATTTCTTATATAAAACTAATGTGTGTTCATGTTTTACTTAAATATCTGTTATGCTTACTGTGTACAAGTTTGCATTTTAAAAAAGTATAATTAATACTTAACTTGTAAAATGAGTCTGAAATCCAATCATTATCTTTTAATATGTTTTCCTTTACAAATCCTATTTATATCATATTAATTTATGTAGATATATCTACATGAGACTCGTATATAAATACATGACAGAAACTAGAGTCAACAAAAATATCCGTTTTATACATCTTTACCTAATCTATTCCCCCGAGAGAAAGGAGTCACGTACATTTTATCTCCTAAGAACCGTGATAGCTGCGGTTATAATAGAGATTAAGTGTGGAAATTGACCCATAGACCCATTATCTTGGGCAAATAACATTTCAAGTGGTCATGTAAACCGTAGCAGGAAATCAGTCAGAGAAATCTAAACAAAAAACTTCCGGAAAACCTTAGCTATTCTCTCGACGTTTTACATAACAATTAATAAGAAAAGGCTTTTAAGGAATGTCTGTGATAAACATATTGTGTGTTTTTCTTTTTCTGAGAAAATATACAAGACAGCCTTCTATAGTACCTTTATGATCATAAGTATGGATACACGTGTTCAATGGTTCAGACTCGATATGTGTATAATCTTATATAAAACATTTAACTTCTAAGGAGGAGTATAGAAAACGTATTGACTGAAAGGTCCAGTTGTAATTAAATAACTCTGGGGTATACAATCCCTTAAACGTAAGGTATTTGAGTAAGACTTTTAAGCGTTTCTGGAAATGTTTCTGTGAAAGGTTCAGGGGACACAGATGTTCTTAAATTCCCTTTCGCCCTATACAAATGTTCACTCGCCAAAAATGAAAACTTTACACTTTTATTATACAAATACTGAACATAATATTCAATATATTTCACTCTGACTCCATAAAATAAGACAAATAACAAAGGCGATAATAGGCCTAAAAGTTAAAGTCATTTATCATGCATAAAAGGGAGATAACTCATATAGTGAAAACAGTATGTTAATCAAAAACAAAATTGTTTGTCAAGACAAAATATTCTTTTTGCTGTCAGTTGCGAGAAATTAATGTCAAGACTAGAAAACTCAACAATGGTTTGTGAAAACACAATGCAAAAGCGAGAGTTGAGACTCCAAAGATTCAAATTCTTAAATTATCTCCCTTTGAATTGAATATATAGGTGAATTTATGAACTTAAATCTGAAAGCTCCTGTGATGATTTTTAATTTAGTTTTTATAAACTCACTCCCCAACTGATAAAGTCTAACATTCCTACAAATGATTGAATTCCACCTCCTGCATTGTGGGGTATTGGTGTTTCTTTCTCATACATAGTAAATCCCATTATAAACCTATAAAGTTTTTCTTTTTGGGTCAGTGTTTTTGTCGTAAAACAATATCTTTTTCGTAAAACTGTATGTATGTACTTTCAAAATTGAATAAATGAATTAAAAATGCAATAAATAAACAAATAAATAAATAAAGTAGATATTTTCGGTCGCTGTATTCTAGGGCTCAAACCTATCTCGGGACTTAAAGTCTACACAAAAACCGCTACCGGTGACTGGTGATCAAAGTATTGCTTGTAAACTAGAACATTCCTGAATGGATGAGAGGCAGCAGACTCATATATATATTGCAGAAAGGCGGGAAACATATCCCTATAATATATCCCCATATATCACAAACAAATAACAATTTTATTACACTTCCCTTTCTTAAAATATTGAAAGCTTCCGTTTATGTTTTATCTATTTAACGACTGAACGTAAGCAAACCTTCAAATCCCCTTATGATACCTCAATGTCACTGAGTGACGTCACAAATCAACGCGGACTTATACATTGGCGAACAAGCTCACGTTTAGGATGGTGTACAGTTACGGGGTAATGACAAGTGTATATTACCGGCTTGCCCGTAAATATCAATATTAATTTACGGATCGTTGACCATTCAGAAGACCGCAAATTTCATGGAAGGGTAATGATAATCACTGTACATGTATGTACATTATCCTTGGAAGAATATTTCGTTTTTCATTTGTTTTCTATTGTTTTCGAATGTTAATGTATTTACAGTGCCACAATAGTTTGTTCTAAATGAAAATATTAAACGGTGAGAAGTTTGATAAAGTAAAATAAAAACTTTGAGCTTTCTTTTTCTTCGTCCAAATAGTGCTTCCAATAGGATATTTCTATGTTACTGTTTGTGTATATCTTGGAGTCTACATCATATCATGATAGAGGCGTGGACTTAAAGTTTACTACAAAGTAATTGAAGCAGAACTTGTTCGGTGTTGAGCTTTACGTGCTCCAGGTATAAATGTCTTAAGATTATAGCCTTTCTTAAATCAAATCAATTGTTTGCCAAAAGGGCTATAAATTCTTACATACCTATATTGTAAAATAAGTACAAAAACAAAGGAAAAACTAAGGGGATATATATCAATACATATGACAATGTTAGTTTGGAAAAGAGTGTTAACTTTCTTCCATTTGAATTTGATCAGAAAATAACCAATTTCATAACGCTTTAGTAGTATGAAGTTCTTTACAAGTTGTTCTGAAGATCAGAAGCTATTTGCATTGTTTTAAAGGCTAAGTTATTAAACATGTCTGCGTTTCGCTTGAAATATCCATCATTATTATCAAATCTGTCATAGCATGTACTTGTATATTTCATCTGTTTTACTTTTGTTGAGACTTTGTTGTTGTTTTTTTCTGTCACAGGGCCACGGATATTTTTATTGAGAAATGTGTTAAATTAATATCATATTAAGTGTTTTGTTTTCATTCAAAAAGGTTTTTTCCATTTTACTCCGCATTAAATGTAAAACTCGCATATTTGAATACCTTAACTTTTATTTATATCAAGTAAATATTTTTTACCAAATTGGGTTTGATTTTATTTCGACTTAATAATGCTTTGCGTTTTCGATAAATAAAACATTTAATTGTGTTGTTTTTGGTTTGTTGAATTTGTATTGAAGTAATTGTTGTCTTAGGACATTAGATAATGATTCGTTAAAAAGATAATTTTCAATTTGATTTAGTATGTTACTAATAAGTTGATAATATTTGAGAAAGTCCTTATTTGGTGTACTGTGATGGTTATATTTCAGAAGTGTTAAACATTTTTCCCTGTAATCAAAGACTGCTACATTAATTCTATTTTCCTTTTCCAGTTTTCGTGATAACCTTGTCTTATAGTTTTTGTCATTGTTACATTTCACAAGTGTAAAACATTGTTTTGTGTAATCATAGTTTATTATCCATTTCAAGTTCTCGTGATGACCTTATCTTGTGGCATTGTAACTTGATAAAAACTGCGGTTTAATCAATGGCAACAGCGGCCCTGCAACAATTTTCTTCGCGGACTATCCTACATCTACAAAATATGACGTGAATGAAACGAAAATATTCTTTCAATCAGTGCTATGTACCAACTATTAGCAGATATGCTTAGTACTATTAGACGTTTACTTAACAATCATTATAATTAATACGCACCGGGTAATATACTAGTATGTGTCTTCTGACGTCTCATTCAAAGATACATTATTATCGTATAACTCGTTGACAAATGGATTTGCAACACCAAGATACTTAATATAAGAAATAAAAAAGAATAACAAAGTAACGTCTGACGTCACGTGTTTTTATTTACATGAATGTCCATCGGGTGAGGTAAATATTCATTCATATACCGGGTCATGTGACTATTGAAAGACCAATCATAATGCATGAATATACCGAGTCACACAATAAAGCATTACATTTTCTGTTTTACATCCTCGTTACAAGATAACTTGTAAAATAGCCGTTGTCATAAACAAATATGTACTTTAAACTTCCATACCTCAGTCACTTGCAAAGCAATTTGGATGAAATGAACGGTTGCAGTAAGCCTTTGGGAGTCATTACAAAAATGTACCTGTTATAAAAATTATTGAATCACATATTAAGTGATATAACTTTTACAGGAGCTTCGCTAAATACAACATTCCTTTTTTTAATATTTAAAATGTCATACATGTAGAAGAAAATGTGTTTTATATGTTTTAGGTTACGCTTATGTATGTGAAAAACATTGATATTTTACAAAAACAAATCTTATATTAACCATGGGAAAATCTTTGTCACACTTTCAATTGTTTTCTTTTTTCATTCTTCTGAAAAGTCCTTGTGCAGAAACGCTGCGATCTTTCAGAGTTATTTTTTAAATTGCACACGATTGCATTTTTTTGTAAATGCTGCTATTTCTAAGTATGTTAATGCCTCTATAACCATAATTACGGAATTTGTTTTGATAATGCAAACAGACAATTTCTTTTTTAAAGCGGATTTCAAAATTACAGCCAATCTTGGCCAAATAATAACCGAACCCATGCAAATACTAGAAATATGTACATAACGTTCTCTTCACATTAAAGTACGCCCACAACATAACGATTGCTTTCTTATATGTTTTGCAATTGAATAACAACATGTGTTCAAATATTACTTCATGTCTCCTGTCTGTAGAATACATTCTCTCGATTACAAAAATGTCACAATATTGAGTAATACACAGGGAATATAGGGAAACAGCTTTTATAGTCTTACATAAAGGAAGTCTGTAAAACATTTAATATTTATTCTATAAACTGGTGAAATTTGGAAACTTACTGTATTGTACAACAAGACAAAATGCTAAACGAACATAAATAGTTCGTTATTTGCAATTATTAGTATGTAAGCATCCATCATTTCATGTAATTGTATAGGTTAACAAGTTGTCTAGACGTTTCAAATATATGACTTACAGCATTTTGCTGCATAGTTATATTAATAGAAAACAAAATACTCTGTGTCTTATAAACGACACTCTGATGAACTGCAATTTATGTCTTCCCTGTTCCAGTATTCGGTTTGTGTAACTACTGTATTGTGTCATATACTATTAAGCAAATGCGGATTAAATTTATATACTTGTATCAGCAAGAACCTGCATATAATATTACTCACTTGTTTTAAGAAGCATGATTTATTGTAAAAGAAAACACGTATCATTTCCATTTTCCTGTTCCATGTGAACTGGTGGAAGACAAATACTTGATCGTTGGGACATTCTTTATTTCAATTCTGCTTCGTAAAATCAGCAACTTTTTAGCATGAAAATGTAATGTTTTCTCGCAAGACTATACAAGATAAAATAAATGTCTATGTTTGATAACAGTGTAGAATAGACTCTCCCAATGAAAAGTAGTTGCAAATTGTAAGCTACATGCATTATTTACCATTTAAGAAATGTCCAGCTACGTTAACTGATGGGGATATACACTGTCTAATTGAATTCTATTCGAAAACGTTTCTGTGATTTCAATGTTCAACCTTTTCTGAGACGTATTAAGAACAGTTTATGTAGTTTTTATTATGAAGTTGATTGCATCTTAATAGGACATAAGACTTAAAGTTGCTCGCTCTAAGATATTGGTAAAAAATAAAGTTCTTCAAACTGTATAAAAATAACAATTTTTTTTAACATAAAGTCATATAAAACGTTTCATTTTTATTTTAAAGATGTTTTATGCTATTTATGCTAGAAAAGCGTTAACGCACGTTTTTTTTTTTGCTTGCAGAAACCCTCGGGATAAGTTTGTGCCCTCGCTCTAACGGGCTCTGGCACCAACCATCCCTTGGGATTCTGCAGATGTTATAACACGAAAAAACGTGCATTTACCCTACAATAAAGCGTTGCAAACAATTTTGAAATTCCAATATAAACATATAGTGTAGCAGTGACGTAAAACCAGTATTTATATTATATTTCTGCAAAACCCTACCTAGATTTTTACTTCAGTCTATTGTTGATTCTAGTCTTTAGTTTTATATTTATGTATTAGTATGTCATTTTTAAAATTTCATTTGTTCAACGGCAACTGAGCTTTAAATATATAAAACAACACTGAATGTAAATCATTCTGTTTAACCCAAAGAAGACCATTAATGTCACCTCAGTATTTAAACTTTTATCCCATGACAAATTATTCAAATAAATTGAATGCATTTCCGTGCAGACTTATTCCAATGAATGCAGACACTGAATCCAGTTAAAGTGTTTTGATTTCAGCAATTGCCTCTACTCTGCTACAGACATTCTCTCTTGATTATTTCTAAGCACACCAAATGTACATTTGTGTTTCAATACGGTTCTGTGAGAAATAGTTTCTCTCGTATGCCCAAAACCATGCTTTTGTCGTTATTTGACTACGAAGAATAATTCCAAGGAGCGACTGGTCATGTATTCCAAGTCAAATAAACAACTGTATTTCATTACTTGCGCCCTTCGCTGTCTGTTACAACAAAATGTCCGAACAAGTGGAAAACCTCAATTTGTAATGATAGCAGACAGTACTTTGCTGTATAAAGTTTTCAGCTATCCTCCTTTATATGGTTGGTCTTTGGTTTTACGTTAAAGTACATATTTCTTCCATCGTGTGCAGGAGTCCTTTTGTGTAGAATAATTACGAATTTTATTGCGAGAATACTTATACATTTAAAATGGCATTGGGTCGTTGAGATGTGTTCAAGCTTTGGGGTACTAGACTATACTGAATCCGGATGACTCAAAGTTTCCACTGTTTGCATGGCAACTTAACCAAACCAAAGAATTACTATTTTTGCCGAATGAGTGAGGAAAAATAAAATAAAAGCACTAAAATTTAAATGATATAATGATATATTCGTCGAAACAGTGTTTACATAATTGCGGTGAAGTGAATTGTTTTAGCAAAACACTTACTAGTCAGTATAGATCTACAACAGGCATTGACGTATGAATTACATATTATGCCATACATCTGACATGTGTACACTTAGATTACCAGTAATTCCCGTGTGGTGATAACTGCTAACTTTTATATCACTGCTAATCAGATACCATGTTATACTTCGAATATTCCACCTACTTTAAGGCATAAAAACTTAACTAGAATATATACTTTTGATGCCTACTAAACTATTAAATTGAATATTTGGTATTTTGCCATTGTAGTCCACTTCCAGATCCCCATTATGAAATACCATGTTATTTCAAAATACACAATCGTCTGTATGGCGTTCACAGTGATTCCAATTGACTTCCTATATACATTATAATCTGATAAATAACTTTAAAGAGTTTTCATAAAGAATATGTCATTATAAAGATATGATGACGAAGTTTTGAAAGAAATTACTTTATACTGACAAAAAAAAACTTCTAACGCATGCAGTACAACACAATGTGTCAAAATGAACATAAATTTATTTTTAAAAATTATTGTTGGCTTTGAAGCTAAGGTTGAAATTCATGGTTGATAGATGCTGCCTAACAGGGTCGATAAAAAAATTTAACAACCATCTAAAAGGAATGATCCAATGGATGAATTAAAACAGCTGCCTTTCCTTTATTTCTGCACGAAAATCGTAACCCAAGAGAACTAAACTTTCGGACTGAAATAATATCGGGCGATGTAATCTTGTAAAAAGTGTGTTTATACAGCTTTTGAGGTTGTCCAATATTGTACCTGCTAGAGATATTCATATGATGTATTCATTTAATGAGATGCTTTACACATATGTAAAATCAAATTTAGTTTTGTTTTCGAAAGTACGTAAAGTGTTTGGGAAAAAAGAAGTCCCGACTGACCCTGCATAAGTGTCAAAATTAAGAACCCGATTCAATTGCGTGCCATGCGGTATATAAACTATGAACATAAGGATAGTCGGTTGCAATTCATTATTACTACTAGTATAAGTATAACATCAAAGTAAGTTTGCGTCTGCCGGTGAGCAATCAACATATCTCAAAATTATTCTTAAAGACAAATTATTTCTTAAGTATAGTTGTATAATAAAAAATATCATTAACATCGTGAATTAAACTACTTTTGACTAATTGTGTTAACATTTTACAACAATAGTGTCTTTGACTTATTTGATCCAATACGTTTGCGAAACTACAAATGTGTGATGCGCTTTAACAAGAATGCTTTCGATGATTACTGTTTATTTTGGACACAGTTATCAAATATAACTATAACTATATTCAATTTCTTTGTACCAGAATGTCTACTCTATGACACCACAAAAGGTATAATGCGAGTACGTGCCATGCTAATAAAACATAATTTTGATTTAAGTTGTCGTGTGTGGTCTGCCATTGATAGAATCCGGGATATTGCGTAAACAATGACATGCGCGTGTTTTGTTAATAGAAATAATTGAGCTTGTGATAAGATCTTGTTAGGGATGCTCTTTTGTATTTGAAAAAATAATAACCGCCGCTCTTTGATAATTAAGTTGTGGAAATTTACGTTTGTTCTCATGCAATATATGTCAGATAAATTGTTTTAAATCATTTCTCGCGACCTCCGTTGTCCTTCAGAACTAAACTTTTCAAATGAATATATCTCATTATAACGATATACATCTATAAATTTTAAATTAGTCGCCGCTTAAAATTTGTTTTTTTTTTCACGGATTTATATCATCAGTGTTTAAAACAACATGATCATTTTGTGTTATTACACATGTAACTTTGATGAACATATAAAGGATAATGGGTACATGTCGGTTAAACATATCAAAACATCGCAGTTCCTTTCTTGTTCCTCTATGTAAGTCCATCAATTTTTAGAAAATCAACGATGTGCATTTTTAATTGTATTTAGCATTTAGGTATGTCAATGACTACAGTATACCGCCAGCATGTCCTTACTTCAATTTTCTCAGACATGTCAATAACAGTGAACTGATATGTAAGAAATCCTTACTGCGAAAAAAGCAAGAATAATTCATGGATTTGAATTGTATACCGGAAAATATATGATCATGTAAGAATTTACAGATTTCTTGGTAATTGTATACATACTCATTACAGATATGTATTTGTTAACCATTTTGCTAGTCTTTTTCAGAGCACTGATGACCTGTTGTTCGTCATTCTTTGGTTACTGTTCTCCATCATAGGACCACAATAGGACCTTGTGACTTCCGTATCGCGTGTTAATGGATTTAAGAAGCTTTCTCAAGTCATTCACATAACTGTATAGACAATCTTGGGAGCGGAGCATAAGGGCATGGTGTTTATCTATGATTTATTTACTGTGAACTCGAATTTAATGATAGCAACGTTTGAACAAACTTTACAGTGTTTCGAGTTATACTCACATAGCCGTACAGACAATCTTGGGAGCATAAGGACACGGTGTATATCTGCGATTTTTTTCTGTGAAGACATTTTTAATGATAACGAACGAATGTTTGAAGTTCATTGAGTTATTATTGTAGTTAAATTTATAAATATACTATTTCTCAAAATACATATTATACAAATGATATTTTAACATTTAGTTCCAAGTACAAAACATTGATCCACTTTCCTATTTGGTCGTATTCTTCTATTTTCCTTGTTTCCATACGAAAATAGAGAATAATTGATTTTTCTCCCAACAAAGAGAGATTAATTAGCATTTCTCTCTAAGTGTTTCATAACAATTAATAAGATAAAGCTTTCAAAAGATATCCACCATAAACACGTTGTATGTTTTAGCTTTTTCTGAGAAAACTCCAAAGAACATTCCTCTTTTCCACCGTTCTGGGATCGTAAGCACGGAGACAGTTGTTTACTGAGTCAGATCCGCAATGTGTATAAGAGATTTGTTACATTTAGAAGGCCGTAATTTTCAGGGAACATTCAACTTGATAAAGGAGTATAGAAATCGTATCGAGAAAAATGACCACTTGTTACTGTATAAAATATAGCTTTGGCACGTACAATTATCTTAACTTGATGTATTTCCATACTTGTTTCTGGGGTATTCAGTGCATTTGTCTGTCAATATGTTAGGAGGTATTGGTGTCTTCTTCGAGTTTCTTTCTCGTTATTGTCGCTATGAAGCCATCTTTCACTTAAATTTTGTTGGTTCAAAAGTACTCAAAGGAATCAATATTAATGACACAATCTATTCTATGTCATAATGTAAGTATTGAAGATATAACACTCAAAATGCAATGGAAAAACGTTTAACTTACTGTTTATTGAAATTTTACTATCTTAGTGAAATGATAAGTGACGAAACCACACGAAAGGATTCTGGTGAATTACTACATCCCTGAATGGTTCAGCAGACTTTGATATGCATATTGTACAATAGCCTTCAATCAGTCAATGTAGTTTTTCAATTTTCATCGATGTTGCTCCCAGCTGACTCACTTTCACTGTCTAAACATAGGTGATATGACAGCATGTCTACGTCCCGAAGCAATTGATAAAGCAATGTACAGTCCTACGACAAACCCCTTCATCAAAAAAATAATTATAGCATGCATTTTTCGTCACAACACGGAAAATTGACGAAAATTGTTTATTTGAATAGATAAAACTGAAAACGAATGAAAATGCGGAGAAGCGATGCACATAGTTCTATGAAGTGTTTTACGTTGAGAAATTTAGTTTTAGTCTGCTTTCCACATTTCAATTGCCAAAATAACATTTACATTAACATTTAAAACAATGTAGTTTTACAAGGATGCTTAAAAAATTTCTTTCGCTATAATGAGATTCCGTAGTTTTCTCGAAGGTATATCTTAAAATGATAAGTGCATTTCAACATGCAGTCTTAAGTACCTTCCATCTCGTAACATGGACAAAACACTTTATAAAATACAGACTTGGTATAGATGCAAAACAGATATTTAAGAAATAGGGTGGTACATACGTCCAGACCTAAGTACACTTCCATGTGCACAATATTTGGGTGGACATTAACATCTATCACCAAGGCATACATAGCTGTCGTAAATGGCTGTAGTTGAATGATATAGCTAGTAATATTGATATATGTACCAGGAGGTTCGTACAAACAATGTTGAAAAATTATTTCTTCTTAAGAAAATATATGCGCCTGGTGGGTTTCCCTGAAGAATTTCCAAAGTATAACGAAATATAATTATGTCTACTTCTACTGAAATTCTGGAGTTCTACTCTCAACATTTAACGACTGGCTGCCTCAGTTACAGAAATCAACATTAATTAGGTATGCATGTATTTTGCTTTGCTTTGACACATTTTCTATCATTGGCAACTATTTTCATGTTGAATTGCAACGGCAACGTTTGGTTTTAGTGCACGGTTCCGTTTCGGTGAGGCTACTTTGTGGGTGGCGACCTCGTCCTGGCAGATCCCTCGGTTATGCCGAATCCCGATTTTCAGGCCTGTGCTTGGTGAGGCCATCTGGCGGTCAGCGAAACTTGTATCATGACATCAAATTTGTTCAGTCTCTGTTTCCCAAGTAATTTATATATTGTCACGACATTTCTGTTGTGGATTTATGATCTGACGTGTTTTTCATTCAAACAAAAAAACAGTTTTGCAATTGGCGGGAGCATTGAAGTAAATACACCCTTAATGACTGTAATCTGTTGACCGCTTTCTCCAATAAATTTTACAACAACTACCGTTAACTTTTTAATATCTACAATCATACAGACAAATATGATCATTCGTATAACAATTATCTTTCTATATGTATTGTATTCCCTTGTTATGTCTTTAAACATGCGAGAAGTATCTTAGAATTCGAAACATTATAGTTTCAGAATGTCAATGGTGTGTTATTATAGATGTAGACATCTAATCTATGTGTCTTGTTATTCCACGTGACTTCGCCAAGAATTTCATTTTGTGAAGAAAAAAATGAATGAACTTCAAATGAAACATGTTATTAAAGTTGGCTCTTTCTCTCTGTCTTTCCACAGATCTAGTTTTTTAAACTGTGAAATCCAAATCCTGTCGTAGCTAAAAGTGGATATCTTCCGTTTAAATGAGAACGGTTAATTTTTAAGTCACATACTTGTAGAAGCGTCTTAGTTTTGTCACTGCCTTATATACTGTATCTCCTGCGATATAATCAGTGATATTTTTCTAGGACTATCCTACAGAATGTTGGCGTGAATGAAATAAAAATGTTTTAAAATGAGTGTTATTTACTAAAGGTTAACAGACGGTCTTAGAATAAAATCAAGATGAACTTAACAAAATTTGTAATAAGTTTAGTCATATAGCATTTTATCACGTGACATTCAAGGATGAATAATTGCCACCAGAAACTCGACAGGAGCGAAGGAATTGTTTTGTCTTTACAATATAAAATGCTATATATATATTCTATATATACAAAAAAGTTTGTACGTGTGTTGCTCTACAAGCTTAAAGCAATTGACGGAGGTTTGTGAGGGGGCAAAATGAAGCATGCGTCTGAAACCTTAATTCCTTTGCATTTGTTTCAATTACTACATGTGCTAGGTGTAGTTATATGTAGCAAAAGTTACAAATAAACACAAGAAAATAGACAACAGTTTTCGGAGTAAATGGCATTGGTTACTTAACATCATAAAGCTAAAAGCGGCTTTTCAAATCAAATATTAAATTTTGACTAAAGTATTCAAGTTCTAAGCCATATAAAAATGAGATGAAAGTTCTGGGAACGTTTTCGCTTTACCTAGTGACATTATATGTCATTCAGCTTTACGTAATATAATTCAACATTTTATTCCAATTGAATTTGTTAGGATGGAACTAGAGTTTACTATTGAGTGATATATAGATCTACATGTAGTTTAGTAAATCAAGGGCGCCTCGTAATTAATTATTAAGGCCTTCGACCTTCGTGATTAAATTACTACTCGTCTAAACACCACAATATACTAAAACGTAACTCTAGTTCCTAGGTATTTAACATTATCGACTATGAAAACGTCAAAACGTGGTTTTGCACTGCATTTAAGGAGGCGAAAGTAATTTGTTTGAAACTCATATAGACACGTACCAGTTGAAAGTTCAAGTCACTTTAATAATGTTGAATGCTTGCCAATTCCATGACGGTTCTTTGGGACAGAGAAGATTCGTTGCTGGGGTTGTTGCGAAATAAACAATGGTAAAAGGTCATGGGTATACTGCGTATGTTTTAACATCACAGGCACTCCCTATATCTGGCAGATTATATTCTTGAAACATAGATTATGTGTTCAATAAACGTAGAATGATGAATAAATACAATTTCAAGGAAGAAACTATGGCGAAAAATGCCTCATTTTTCCACAATTAATCAATATTGAGGCTTTCTGTAATAAATCGCATCCACCCATTTATTGTACAACAACAACTCTACATAGATTATTGAATGGTTTACGGTACTGCAGTATATTTTAAACCGCTGATTTTATCGATAATGACTGGGAATGCATAGCTGAAACTTTTCGGTTAAGTTGTAATACTTTCAAAGATTATATTAGTTTTGTTTTTAATGTTATTTAGTCTGACTTCAGTTATAGGTTTAAGGACCTTATGCAATGTTGAATGTCTATTCAAGCTTAATTTATTAGCCAATTTCTAAAGATATACCGGATATATTTCAGAAACTTTCATAAACTTTTGTTAGACATAAGACTCGGCAATATTGTACTCACATATTTGGCTTTTTCATGTATGAAATTTAGTTGCTTTTGCCAAATGTAAAATTCAAATATTATTCGTAATGTTGTAGACACCGAAATCACGTTTCAAAAGTGATAAGCATAAGCTCAGTCCTGGACATCGGTGAATTTACTTATTTAACAACTTGTGTATTTCTGTTGGAGAAATGTATGTTTCCTTGCAATTGGAACGAAGTGTAACTGAACTGTCTAACTGTTAAGACTTCAAAAGTAGCAAATAGTGGGATAGAATTCGATACAAATAAACGCAATTTGCTACAGTAACAGCTAATAATGCTGCATCTAAAAAGTGCTTTAGGGGATCAGTTGAAATTTAGATGGTATGGTTCCGAAATTTAGTCTTATGACATTTACATCCATTGAAAAGAATAGCTATATCACAAATGCAATTGATAAACAACTGGTACAAGTAACGAGAACTATTGACGGCAGATTTCCTTGTTTTGCATTCAAAGAGAGCTAAATGACACAACCCTGAAAGCATGATCTTATTTCAAATGCATTGAATTGTCTCAATGTTGTTCTTGGTCATTAACTGTCAGCTAAGGTATTACCTGTCAAAAAATCAAATTTTGAGTCTCATGTCCATTTCCTCTAATTCCTTTACCACCTTTGAACTTAATACATTAATTTCGACAATACAGTTTTGGACATTTACGCATTTACAATGTAAAAGAAATTCGTTAAAACTGAAAACTAAACCTAAATGGTGACAATCCATAAAGTATAAGTGTTTGTGACATCAATGTTACGTAAATAGAAATGATGGCAAGTTACCGAGACTCCTACAAGTGCGGGGGTTGGGTTAATTTTTGTGTCGCCCTTTCGGAGAAAAGGTGATACATAGGGATCGCTTTGTCCGTCCGTCTGTCCGTCCGTCCGTCCGTCCGTCCGTCACACAAACTTAACGTTGGCTATAACTTTGCCATTTCTTAAGATTTCTTCATCTAACTTTCAAATTGAATTGCTTATGACATAAGGGTCGTGATGCTGCCAAATTATGTAGGTCAAGGTCATATTTGACAGAGTTATGCCCCTTTTTATACTTAGATTTTTACTATAACTTTGCCATTTCTTAAGATTGTTTTATCAAACTTTCAAATTGTATTGCTTATGTCAAAAGGGTTCTGATGCCGCAAATTTTGTAGGTCAAGGTCATATTTGACAGAGTTATGCCCCTTTTTGTACTTAGATTTTGTCACGAAAACTTAATGTTGGCTATAACTGCCATTCCTTAAGATTTCTTCATCAAACTTTCAAATTGTATTGCTTAAGACATAAGCGTCATGATGCCGCCAAATATTGTTGGTCAAGGTCATATTTGACAGAATTATGCCCATTTTTGTATTTAGATTTTGTCACCAAGTTATTGGTTATTCTGACAAAGCGTAAGAGGGCGACACAAGTGTTCTACTGAACACCCATCTAGTATTAGTTTAGTACAGTGTTTGTATTATGTGAATATAATTATGAGACAAAAAAAATTGTCCAGGTAAATTGCTAACTTTTGTCATGATAACAAATTTAACTTTATTGTAGTGTAGATTTATTTGGTTATCAAATAAGCTGTCTGAAGCTAGGCAGTAAAACTACCATTATAGATGCATAATTACTACCCAAGATAACTCTTAGTTAATGTTTGTCCTCTTATCCAATATCAAGTGTTCTCGGAATACTGCTATGCCTTTTTTAATTCTCTCTCAATAAAAACTCGAAGTAGCTGTTTGTCAGCCGGTTACCTTTCAATATCCAAGATTATAATGTCAATATCCCTTATTTGGGTTTACTGATATTGTAAAATAAATATACTGATAGGATTATGATAGACCAATGTTCCATTCACTCTAAAACAATTTTCATTTTGACGTATTCATTTCTTTTGTATTCAAGTCACTTTTTCACGAAAAATAGTTGCCAGGAAGCCTTTTTATCTTTTTTTGCAATATCACTGACAAAATAATGCTCAACATGACGCCAGGGTGAGCTTTTCTGATCGATGATTGTCCGTCGTCCGTCGTCCGTAAACATTTTGATTCAAATGACATCTCCTCTGAAACCTCTAGGCCAATGTTGATAAAACTATGCAGAAATGTTCCTTGTATGAAGTTCTACCAAAATTGTTCAAAGAATTCCATTCCATGCAGAACTCTGGTTGCTAGGGTAAAAAATACGAAAAACTTTAAAAATCTTCTCCTCTGAAACCACAAGGCCTAGAGCTTAGATATTTGGCATGTAGCATTGTCTAGTGGACCTCTACCAAGATTGTTCAAATTATGACCCCGGGTCAAAATTGACCCCGCGCGGGTGGGCCCTTAGTTTTTGCATAGGCATATATAGGAAAAACTTTAAAAATCTTCTTCTCTGAAACCACAAGGCCTAGAGCTAAGATATTTGGCATGTAGCATGGCTAGTGGACCTCTACCAAGATTGTTCAAATTATGACCCCCGGATCAAAATCGACCCCGCACGGGGGCTCACTTAGTTTTGCATAGGCATATATAGGGAAAACTTTAAAAATCTTCTTCTCTGAAACCACAATGCCTAGAGCTTAGATATTTGGCATGTAGCATTGGATAGTGGACCGCTACCAAGATTGTTCAAATTATTACCCCCGGGTCAAAATTGACCCCGCACCGGGGGTCACTTAGTTTAACATAGGCTTATATAGGAAACACTTTAAAAATCTTTTTCTCTGAAACCACAAGGCCTAGAGCTTAGATATTTGGCATGTAGCATTGCCTAGTAGACTTCTTCAAAGTTTGTTCAAATTATGCCCCTGGGGTCAAAATTGACCTTGCCCGGGGGGTCACTTGTTTTACAAAGGCGTGTATAGGAAAACCTATTTGGTATTTAACATTATCTAGTGACCTTCCACCAGGCAAGTGGACTTGTACCTAGGTGAGCGATATAGGGCCATCTTTGCCCTCTTGTTATCTGGTTGGGATTCCATAATGTTGGAGTATACTTGCACTATTAGTTCATGTAAAGAAATATTTGAACTAGTGAATTATAATGAAGAACAGATACATTTTGACATATTTTCTTGCTCGTTGACAAACAAAAACTGTGTGAAAGAATCGGTGGAAATAAATCTACATAAATATAGTTTACACCACTGTCAACACACTCTTGTTTAGTTTTACTGCATCAAATACATAATTTGAAAAATATCTATGAAAACATGAGGGCTGTCTTTCAGTAAATATCTGATTTTTTATTTCCTATAAGGCATTGGTAAACAGACATTTTTGCAACAAAAGTTTGTTGATAGTGTTGTAAACTATGTTTTAGTTCCTTTATTTCCACTGATTCTGTCACACAGTCTTTGTTCGTCTGTTATAAAATGTATCTGTTCTTCATGATAATTGACTAATTGATAGTTTTCGTAACATTAATTATAAGTGTCAGTATACTACAATATTATGGCATCCATACCAAATGAAACCCATTTTATAGTAAAGGAAAAAATGAAAAATAGTGCGCTGCCTTAAAACTGAATGAAAAAAAAGAAATCATAACATATATATAACAGTATTCAGCCTGAACCGTAGAAATGCATAACTGCCTCCTGAACTATATGGAATGCGGCATGTCCAAACCTGCAATTAGCAATAAGCAAGTGGCAATTAGTAAGTGGCAGTCCAAACCTGCAATTAGCAATAATATTAAGCAAGTGGCAATTAGCAAGTGGCATGTCCCAACCCGCATTCCATAGAAACCTGAATTCTATTATTATTTTACATGCTTGGAGCACGGCTATATAAACATATTTACTTTATTGTCGTGCATAGCAACCATATATGATTGATTAATATATGAAGTGATGTGTTAAAAACTGGAAAAAAGACAATGAATTGAGTCAATTTTAACGATGATTTGTATTTATCCCAACGGCTGCTGACGTCAATACTATTATTATGGGCAAATACAGCAAAATGCAAACGAAGGCAGCCTCATTGTATTAAGTCAACAGATTTTCATGTTTCTACCTATTTACGGAAGTAAAATACATTATGACATTCAATATCAATTGTTATGTAGTCCTCAATCAAATTGCTAGCTGGAACAGTTCGGATTTCATAACGCTATAATGGACGATGCTAATGTAAATAAACAATTCATCTAGAAGTTTTTAATTTTACAACTTGCTTCACACAATGCATTATCTATTTTAGATCACCACAAAGATGATCATGTACATAATTGTGATCTATTAGACACCGACAGTAATATACTGCTGATTTTATCTGCATACATGTAATATATTATTATAAATGCATTTTTTTTTCATTTCAATACACATTTGTTTCTGGTGATTTCTCTCCATTAAAGAAAACAATGTGCAGAAAGGATTTACAACTGTTTATGATAAAAAGACATTCTGGCGATTGTTTTGCTCTGTTAGATCTAACAGAACACGGTACGTCCATTGTCGGTATATTGTAGACTATTTATGTTCTTTAATGTTATCAATGACATTAATCTGTAGGCCTGTTTGACGCACCTTTAGCTCATTAATCCTATTCAAATAAGCAACTTAAGTTCATTCCTGCAAAAACATACATTCATTTACAATACAGTCTGCCATTCATAAAATTGGAACATCCATCAAATTACTTTCAGTGTGAAACAAATTTGTTCAAATTGAAATGGGAAAATAAATTCAACAAACAAGATATTTAACAGTAAGGGCCAGTGCGTGCCAAATGATATCTTAATTGAAATGCATTAAGTAACCAGGACTGCCCGTGCCGAGCTATTACCCTAAATCAAGTATTTTCTTTTTGAAACTGTCAATCTGTAATGACTTAGAAATAAATTCCTTGCTAAATGAGTATATTTTTCGTAATTTTGTTTGCACCCTATCGTCATAACATTAGCAAAATGTTTAGTTATTGTCTGTATAAATAAACAAGTTGTCTGGAAGTTTGATATACCTTGCATTATTTAATGTTTACCTATTTTCATTGTGAAACGTTCATTATTGTTACCGCGATAACTGTTATAAATGTGTTTACTCTCCGAGTATCCAGTGTGCATAACTGCTGCGTTTTGTCTAGAAATTTCTTTATCAAGAAAGTAACGATGAATTGGAAATAGCAATATATTATAAAAGAATGAAACAACTAATTTATTTTGGTTTGATAGCCACATTCACTTTATTACCGCTAAATATATACCTGACGTATATGAAGTCAGAAATACCCCTAGAACGCGTAGGAAGCCGAACTTTTATTAACTTTTAATTTGTCCTGGTCTTGCACTTGCAAAATGCTTTGATATAACGTTTCATTGCCTCATTACCACACCAAGTAATGCTACTTCGTCATTTTGGTAACTACATAATTTCCTCATTTATTAGTTACAAAAATCTTCAAAAGTCTACATTGAATGTAAATAACATCAGAAATAGTATACCCCAGAAATGTGTAACTTTGATATTAAGCAAATGGTTTTAAACTGGCAGGACTTTCTATCATGCCTCTTATTCATAGTACGAGTTAGTCTTCGCCAACTTCTTGAAACTTGTATCAAATTTTGTTGGTTCATAGATAATCTCCTTAAGCATAAAGTAAAGCTAACGAAGGCAATGTATAATGTCCTTCTTTTCTGCTGCAAACATAGCAAACAATGTAGTCTTTGACAGTAACAGGTATGTCAAAAGTTTAAACACTTGAAATGACCCTCAACCAAAATGCGGCTTAGGGACCGGTAACAATTTATTAACAGTCACGTATTTATCATTTCTCCTCCAAATGTTTAATTCAATGTCGTAAGTATTGCTCGTATTACAAATACAGTCGATTCTCGTTATCTCGACTGCGGTTATCTCGATTTTTCGATATCTCGACTGGGTTTTCTCGGTCCCGATTTTTTCCCTTCTTGTTCTATATAAATCAACTACGGATATCTCGATTTGTTTATCTCGATTTTTCGTTATCTCGACTAAATTGTTGATCCCCAACTATGAAATTTCCTCTATTTTGACATCCGATATCTCGATTTGACATTTATCACCTGCCAAACAAGGTGCGAAACTGCACGCTCAATTGTCGTCTGCTGTAAGAGGTGCGAAAAACACCACGCGCGGCTATTATCAGTGATTCGGTTAACGACCCAAAATTAATTATTGTTTGTTTGCGACGTAAGCTGTGTAATATGCGGAATGGGTAATTTGTATTGAATTGTGTCAAAACGAGAAAAATTAGACATAACATCTCTATATTGAAAAAAACTGAAGAGTCATGTCGGAGGGCGGAAGTCATGAACTTGTCCGAGCGCCAGTCGAACAATCTAGAGGGCCCGGTAACCAACCCGGGAGGATTCTGGATCGGCAAACGCTGAGAGTTTTGGGAAGGACCCGGGGGATCCAATTTTCGGCACCGGGTTGCAAGGCACATGAATCAGATTAATTGAACTTTGTTGATTTAAACCTACGAGCTAGTTTCGTTTCACAACCTGTGTATTACACGATCATAAGATGGTAGAAAGAAGCAAACGCCTTTCTATCACAATATTCTTCCTTACCGCCTCCTATCCCTATCGAGCTTTTTTCCACTCGGTTATCTCGACTTATTTTCTTCGGTCCCAACGATCAAAGTATAAATTTGATCATTTCTACTGATTGAATATGAAAATTGTCAATTTCATCTTGCGTTCGTCTGCCGTTGTCCGTCTTTTTAAAAGTACGTTGAACATCTCAAAATCATCTTTTAAACTCTTATTCAGCAATAGCAGAGAACCGTCCTGTTCTAACAGACAGGAAACATGATATTCGGTAAGGGAATATTGCCACATTAAGGGAATCTTTAGGGGTTTCTCGTGGTACAAAGTATTGTATGTGAAGAGTGGTACCATCCGGCTTATGGGTGTGTGTCCCCTTTGACTCAGTTGATATTGATAAATATAATCGAGGGTTGTGTAAACGACACAAATTAGTTCAAGTGCAGCAACTAATGGTAAACTCCCATTCATTGGACGGCAAGGACATGGAAGGAATTATTCGAAACAGGAAGTTTCTTATGTTTGCCGAATTCCATCAACATAATTCAAAACGCTGTTTACTTGCATTATCTCTTACAAATAAGAACAAGGTGAAGGACACCAGTCGGAATTTCAGGCTTTATTTTAAAGATGATGCCATCTATGAGATTCTGAGTCCACTTTCCAGTCAAGTATTCAAAAGATATTTTACTACCTAAAATGGATATCAAGTTCAGGTTAGTGACATTACGAGGGCCTGAATTACTAACAGACATTATCCTAGAAGCTTGAAGTCGCTACGTTCTATCCATATGGCTTGTAATGTCCGCTTCAGTTTCATCTTCACCTACTGCTTATCAAACATAGCTGGATATATGTATGGTGACACTTGATCTTGGTCCAAAAGGTATTAATAACAATACAATTCACCTTGACTGTTTCTTTGCCGATCTAAATATCCTGACGAGGCCCAGTTACAGGTCATGTGAATATTTAATGCCAGAAATATTGCAACACAAGGGCGGAAGAACCCGTTTTGTATGCAAAATTATATTGAGTCTCTTCCTGAAAATGGTCCTTGGAACTAGCTCGCATAGTGATCCAGCTCGAATGATGATTATGGTATCTATATTGTGGTGTTGAGCACGGTCATCGATATTAACACCCACTCTTATTAAGAGGCGACAGCCTATTCACAAAAGAACTTGGATTCTGTTCGTAAATCAAAGTTATCTGTCTAGACCTTCTGTCATGTTCAGTTGAGAATCAACGCTAAAAACGCGAAACCCTAATTTGAGATCACTAAACATTTTTATAAAGTAGGGAATATTATATGTTTTCGTTATCTATGTTCAAAATCAGTACACATTATGTGTCGTAAAATAAATTATCTTTTAAATGTGTGACATTATTTGAACAAAGTACATTGTTTCTTAAAAGACGAAATTGACTTTGATCTACATATAGAAACTAGATACCACTGTCGCTTGAACGCCTCTAATTATTTGTCTGTGTTAATTGCATTAGAACGCACTTACATGTCCAAGATATACTTCGAATATAAAGAAATTAGTTTCAGCACGTTGTTGATATTGATACGCGATTGTCAAACATATTAGACAGGATTTTGTTATGTTGTTATTAGCTGTATTGATTTCCTTGTGGTGGTTACCCATCTGTACTGCATCAACAATCATAACAGATCTGAACTATTTTTCAAATGTTTTAAAACTATTGATGTTAATACCACCTATGTAAAGAGTTTGGTACTACCTAGGTTCTATAGAGAATGCGAAGAACCAAACTATCGACTGTTTCTAAAGCAAATCATGAGTTTATATACGATTGTAAAAACAAAACCATCCGACTTTCGTAACTTAAAGTACTACAAATGGGGTCAGTTTTGTGACGGGCAAAACTAAGACAAAAGCTCAGGATTTTTTTCTGTTTGCAAACATCTGAAACTTTACGCATGCATAACTTCTGTTCCAGAACATTTCCACACTGTAGGAGCCAAGTTCTGAATCAGTCATTGCCCTTTGGACATGGTAAAAATCTTTTTGAACTACTGGTATTCCAGTCAAAACTTATAACTCATTATATAACTATTGTTTAAGGATTACTTACACTTTTTGCTTTTTAGGAAAGCAATATCTAAGCCACAATGTATTTGACACGTATTTTTAAAGCATCCATTCTGTTTTAAGCATCATATTTGACCATAGCGTATATTTCAAACAGTAATATAACTTTAAGACGCCTATATGCATATGCATTTGTAAAATATATATTAGCTATATATGCTTTAGATGTAATGTCATACTCCTGTTTCACAACTTTAAATGATAGTCAACATCAGATGAAACATGACAAATACTCAGCGACATAATTGTATAAGCTCGTGACAAGATGTACAAACGGGGTGATTGTTTCTGTTTTTGAAGACACATGCGTGTATTCAGTTTGCCCTCGACGACAACTATACCCGCTGCCAATTGTCCAGTCCAAATTTAGCTGGACTTCACGAAGTTTATTGAATGTAGCTGCTTTCGAACTATTTGCTTTTACTACTAATAGTGTTTTTTTTCAATTTCATTATATGAAGTCTAAAGAAAGTAATTCAGTTTTTATCGATGGGTTCAAGATTTTTCTTATCCTTGTTTCCGTTGTGGCTAGGAAAGGTGGATTTAAGCGATAGCTAATACACTGATTTTCATTCCGTAAAAATATGCTTAATAAAAATGAGAGAGCTGTTTCAGTTTAAAGCTCATCTCATTACAACACATGAGTAATTGTGGTCACCCTATGTCCGTGTTCCTTCATAGTTCGGGATGCGTAATGTGTCCTTCGTCAATACGTATTTGCTTTAAACAAATCTCCCCCATATCAAGTCAAATTCAAACTTTACACGGATAGTCCATTGTTGTTCTCTATCAATGTCAGAACTCTGATCGCCATAGCAACTAAAAATAAAATATTTTTTCTCTGAAACTACTAGTCTAATCCTTAGTCTAATATTCAGTTAGTAAAATTGTCTGGAAGTTCTCCATCAAGTTTACCTGATTTCGAGTATTCACAGATATAGCCGTTTATAACAGTGTGTATGATTACGGTCTAAGGGAGAAAATACCATGATATTTATCTATTACTTCTTTGACAAAATTATGTTACAGGATTCCGTAAGCGATTTTAAAGGGACACTCCCTAATACTGGTGTCAAATCAAATAAGTTCAGAAGCATAGATAAATACAATATTTGCAAGTACATGTATTATAACTTAACCTAAGAGTTTAAGCTGTACATTCCTGTCATGATCAGTAAAACCAGTGTTTTAAAATATGTTGCTCAACCGTAAACACTCAATAATCTACGCAAAGTTGTTGTTGCACAATTAATGTGTGGGTATCGATTTATTACAGAAGGCATGTGCTAAAATGAGGCATTTTTCTATACATGCTGTTCTTTAAAAGTGTATTAATTTTATAATTGTACGTTCATTGAACACAGCATTTATGTTTGGAAAATATAATCTGATATATGTACGGAGTGTTCCTTTAACTGTATCCTGATTTATATGTCTTGTTCGCAAAATATTTCTTTCTTAAACTGTTTCTGTCTTATTACACGACATCAAAAACGGCATTTCAAAAAACGTTTTTGTGTTCTCTGTACTAATTCCTCGCCCACTTTCACACTTTGAATAAAGGGGGAGGGGGTAGTATATACTTCAGATTTTACTGTTAAATCACATTGGGTGTAACCCCCTTTTATTTGGGAAAACAAATATACCTATAAAACAAAATTGTTTATATGAAAACTCATATCTCTATCAACTCTTTGTTTGTAGACATTGTCTATATAATATAAATGACTCAACATTTCCTAATATCGCGTCAAAATAGTTTGCCTTAGATCTCAAAGTTTTGGGCCAGGTGTAAACGGCGGATCCGGCGGATCCGGATCCAATATAGATTATATAGGGTCCCGTGAGAATTTAAAGACTCATATATACAAAAGTGAAATTACGGAAAGACTCGTATATTACTTTTTTTATTCTTCATGGCCACCGGTTTTGTATAATGAAAATGTAAAATAAACCTGCACAGTAGCCACGTGATTTCACCGACACGTGTCAACCACAGGTGTTGTTTTTTGTCACGGGGTACATATCGTTTATTAAATTAAAGGACGTCGGCAGATCATACGCACGTGCCATGTAAATGTATTCTACATTCATTACAAACGGCAAGATTATAAAAAGATAAAATAACGTATATATGAAAAAAAGAAAGAAATAAGCATACATTGACAAACAGTTACAATCTCAAACTTCAAACTTTCTTTTAATTTCAACTTCAACACTAAAATATGAGTGAGATAATGAAAAAATTTAGTCCAACTGCATAACATGTTTCACACAACACAATTTCACATATGCCGAGATTGAGAATAGCCATTGGCACCGAACCAAAAAGAAGTTAGATCAGCATTAATTGTTTGCATCACATCCTTACAAAATTGCGTAGATTTGTTTAATAGTTACTGTAATATTTGGCACTTTGAAGGTTCACATCAGTATAACCAAAATTGTTGTTTTTAGCGCGAGCCGACTGCGATATTGCAATTTTAAACTAGGAACTAACGACATTCATACTGACATATCATTATCTTGGAATAACATTTACGAGTAATAGTTCTTTACTTACAGTCTGAAAACACATACAACGTATAACATGCAACGAAAGCTATGTATTTATTATTTACTTAGTCAATTAATTCTGATTTACCTACTGATTTAATTATCAAGTTATTTCACCACAAGATTCATCCTATACTGACGTATGAATCCAAAATATTTGGTTTAATAAATATTGAACTTATAGGAAAACTTCTTTACTAATTTTTGTGAAATAATCACTAAAGCCCGAAAATCAAAGCCATTATACATGTGAATGGGAGAACTAGGAAGAAACCCGATTTCTGTTACTGTTAAAACTAGTATGATATAATTTCTGTTATAACATACATTCATTTCATCAGACTCATTGCATTTTTTTTCATAATTCCGGCGTGCAGTTTGTTCATGAATGTACGTACTTTATACTGTATACTGATTATTTTTGAAAATATTTACATGTGAACAACTATGATTCTTAACAGCACTCTAAATGAATGTTACTGATGTTAATTTTGAGCCTGGGGCTTTAATCCGAAATTTGAAAAATGTACTTTA
>JAFMSR010000010.1:17698990-17995344 GCA_022818135.1 Saxidomus purpurata | reverse complement strand
ATTTATATCAACGCAATCTACATTAATATTCTTAGAATAAGTATCCTTTTCAAAGAAAAGAAACCAATTCTTGGTGCTGAAAAGAGTATATTTTTGTTTTACAGTTACCAGTGTTTGGTATACCTGTACGATACATCTGTGTGTTATCCAGCTTTTTACCATCGTTCTACTTTATTTGTAAAACTGGCAGCCTTATTTTACAAGGGGGAGTAGGCAAAAACAAATCCACAGTAGCTGTGAGTATTGCACTATGAGTACCTAACATTCTGTCCCATTTCTTGTTTACAGTTTTGTAGCTTTGTTCAATATTGAATTGTGTACTTATTCTCTATTTTGAAACAAGCTCTTTCAACTTTTATTAATCGCTTGTGAGACTAACTTCAGATGGAATCAACCTCTAAAAGAGAGAGATAGAGAGGTTAAGTGGAATTGTTGTGTCTTTTCTAAGGACACTACTACTACTAGTTGGCACTGTTGGGGATTGAACCCGGGACCCAACAATCCTGAGATGAATGTGCTACCACTGTGCCATGTCGGCTCCTGATACAGAGTTTTAAGCACAACTTTATTTGTTAGATCTCAGTTTGCAGAATGATGTCCAGCCTGTAGTCTTAACATTGATGTAATATTGTGTGCTGTTTAGTTTAATATGATAACAGAGCTCTTACGAGATGAATCCTGGCTTATATGACATTATGCTAACATGTATATGAATGTTTGTATTTCAGGGCTCCAGCACTATATTCCCAATAGTGCCTATAGGGCTTGTGATAATGTTACAGATAGTGATTGCAACGAAGACTACCATTTACACAGACCAGCCATGTCTATATCTAGTCAGCTTTGGATTTGTTGCATCCAAAGTTACAAATAGTTTAATGGTAAGTACTATAAACCTCTAGTTTGAACTTGTTTGCATCCAACGTTTAAGTTTATGTAGCCATAATGTTCCAAAGAAACAGTCTGCATGTAAAATTATTGTTATTTCAGGGGTAAACTTTCTGGGGCTCTGTGTCTATCATTTCTTGTAATGCCAGTATCTAAATTCAAACAACTTAATTGCATAAATCATAACATAATTAGGTAAAGTAGACGTGAAGTTTCAGGGAAAAGTAATATTATTAAATTTTGATACATTTGTTGGGAGACACTCAAAATCCCCTTGGTCATAATCCCCTTGGTCCAAAGATGACATAGTAGTCACAATCCCTTTAATGGATGTTATGTTTTAATTTCAATAATTTTATTTTTTTTCAATCATTCTCTATAGGAAAGTTAAACTAGAGACAAATGAAACATTCAGTAATTTTTTGTATTCAGTATATGCTTTTCCACTTGTAAAATTCATTGAGAGGATTATGACTACTATGCCATTTTTGGACCAAGGGGATTTTGAAGTACACTCACATTTGTTTACAGCATATTGTAAAAGTAAGACAGAATTTTGCTTTGTGGTTTTAGCAATATTTTGACATAAAATAGATGCAGTGTCAGATTAGTTTTAGAATTACCGTTGCTACCCCAAAATCTCTCATAAATAAGCTAATATGAAGTGTTTATATTGTATTGTGTCTATTCTACAGGTAGCCCACATGACTAAGTGTGAGATGCCATTGTTAGATTGGAGTTTGGTTGGTCCCATGACGTTATTTATGAATCAATACTTTAACTCCAAGTTTTCAGAATACTTTCTTCTCTGGTTAGTTTGTGTAAGTAGATATTAATTTAACAATTTCCTTCTCACTGAAAAACATATTATAATTATTTATGTGTCATTCCTAACCTGTGTTCATCTGCCATTACTACATTGCTACTGTAGCTCATTGGCTGTTCTAAAGTTTAAAACAGCCAAGAAATCGTACAGAGGAATAACCTATAAACATTAAATGATCAGGCACATCTAAAAAAGGGAACCAACCCTACAAAATTGTACTAGGAAGGGATACAGGGCAGCTGTACATAAAAGCTATTGTTCGGCTAGAATTGAATTTTCAGGGCCACTACATAAAACTAGGATGACAATGTATTAATAAAATTTATCACAGGGAATATTAATATCTGTGATTTGTAAATTGCATACTAAGCTCTAGCCTTTTGCTACATGGAATCTGATTTCTGTCACATGTCTTTGTAATGGAATATCCAGTTATTGTTGTTTTATGTTTACAGATATACAGTGCTCAAGATTGGATCAGGTACAGTTTGAATGTGTGCACAGAGATCTGTGCACATCTGAACATTTACTGCTTTGATATCACAAGAAAGCCAAATCCAAAGAGAAGAATGTCGAACGGTCGAAAATCCCGGTAGATGGAAAATGATATGAACAATGCAACATTGTACAGCAAATATTTATTTTTACATACTGCTAAAAGTTTCAAAATGGCCGACAAAACGTCTTATGTTGTTTAAGTGTGTATGATGTATGTGGTCATTGATCTCAGTGATAAATTAGGCCTCCTTTCATCTTATAGATACCAGAACATCATGTCGTTCATTGAAAAAGTGCACAAAAATACACTATGACAGCATATAGTCATAATGATAAAAAGAAACATTCCTTATGAATAGTAGATAAACTGATAAAGTGGTCAAAACGCTAGAAATCCCAGAAATGAGAAATTCGGACTACTGGCTATTGTTCGTTTTCTCATTGTAACAGTGTTTGAGATTTACTACCAACATTTTTGTTATGAAAGACAAAGAAAAGTTTTTCAGGTGTAAGGCAGAGTAATGCTTTTGCTGTTACTGTATAGATCCTGGCAAAGCCTAAAGGTGCATTACACCATCATTTCAAGAGTAAATTAAAAGTAAGTTAATATACAAGTGTATTACTATATCCTGGTTACCATTGAAACAAACTGTCATACAAAACTGTAGATTTTTTTAAAAGGACAGCTGTCACAACACAAACAGGACTTGTAAAAGTGAATGTGCCATGTAGTTCAGAGTTTAATAAAGAAGACTTCATTGAAGAGAATTAAACCATTCTTTGGTAATACATGACATTATTGTTATTGCACTGTATGTTAGGAGTATGGAAGTGTTTCCACAAGCTCATATCTTCTTAGCAGTGATGCCTAGCTGAAACATTAGAAAAATTCTTGTGAAATTTACATAAAAAAGATAGAAAACAAATACTTTACCAAAGATAGCCTTATGCTTGTTGTCCGCCAAAGGAAATCAGTCAGTAAATAAAATGCAAAATGTTGACGAGATCACTTAGAATATGAAGTATGGTAGGTAGTCTGTAAGTTTATGAAGGAAGCGGCCAAACCGGTATGATTGAAGTTTTGCTTGCACTATCAGGGCCCAAGGTTATTTAACAATATTCTAAAACCAGTCTCAGATCTCCTTTTTTCTATTGGCTAGAAGTGAGCTCAGTTTCAAATTTGACCAATCGTAAGTCAGGTAAATGAGACTGGTTTCAGAATAAAATTTCATTAACTTAGTACCAAAACTGACAATTTTTTGTGTGTTGAGCTTCCATTGTTGTGTAATATGTAGTATCAATTGTTAACATACAATAAATTTTGCTTTTCAAGATGTCTATTATACAGCATAAGTGTACTTTTATTTCAGTTTATGTTCAACTTTATTATTTGCATGAACATTTAAGCAGGAACAACATTTAACCACTGTGTGTATATATGAGAGAAGAGTACCAGAACAAACATCATTTCATTGCTTGTAAAACTTAACGTTTAATATAAGGTCAGTGCATTATTAAACATGACCATTATCTCTTTCTAGAAAGTCTGTATTATGCTAAGAAATTATTGATTTCCTAAGTTGCAAACTGTTTCGTCACTAATGTAAGTAGAGTGAATGAGAGTTGAGGAGTGGTTTTAAATTTTTAAAACTAAAAATATTTTTAACTTATTAGTTAATTTTGCATCAATCTAAGGCATAAATTCTTGCATATTTCACAGTCTTTAAACTACAATTGAGAACTGTGCCAGTCTTGTGAGTATTTAGTAAAGGTAAGACAGAGGAAGTGTTTTAACTTCTATTATATTTTTTAAGCAAATGAAGTATGAAATATACATGTAACACAGCATTACAGGATATGATATTACATTCTCCTTATTCAATTATTTCTTAATGGCTGGGGATTATTTCTCAACAATTTCCTCACCAAAATCAGAGTGGTATTAGAACTGATTTTGATAACTGTAGGGCATCCCACATGAACTGTTACTTGCCAAAATTTAGCTGTCTGCTTTAGGTCAGTTTTCATGAATACCTCCATTTTTCCAGTGTATATTAAATTCCATTTTGTTTTGTTTTCCTCTTTATGTATGAAGAATGGCAGATTGAGCCTTAGCTAAAGGTTTCATTTTTAGCTCGACTTTTCTATGAAAAGGGGAGCTATCCTACTCGCCCCGGCGTCGGCGTCACACCTTGGTTAGTTTTTCCCACCTACCACCCCCCCACCCCACCCCCCTTTATTTCAAAAGTTTGAGGTATGGCTTTGAACTTACCATCTTGTTTACCATCAACCTCCACTACAGACAAGAGTACATAACCTGTCAAGGTTTTTGACAGAATTCCCCCCCCCCTGGCCCTTTTTCTTAGAAAGTGTATTGAGCTTGGTAAGTTTTCCCCCTCCCCCCCCCCCCACCCCCCTCTTATTTCAAAACCTTGGAGGTATTGCTTTGAAACTACCATCTTGTTTCCATCACGACCTTCATCAACAGCGAGGCAACTCTGTCAAGGTTTTGCGAATTAGCCCCTTTTTGACTTAGAAAATACTTGAATATGGGTAATCCACTTTTGCCTTAACCCTTTGGATTTGCTTTGAACTTTTAATGCTATTTCACACATTACCACCATCCGCACGCAAGAGAAGGTACTCTATCAGGGTTTGTTTTAAAATTAAGGACTTTTATCGACTTAGAATCTTGGTTAAGTTTTTCGACCAGTCCCTTTTTGACTGACTGTTTGAGATATTAATTAGAAAGTTGGAATCTTGTTTACCATCATGATCCCAAACAGGGCAGGAGAGGTAATTCTGTCAAGGTTTTTTTGATTATGGCCCTTTTTGCTTAGAACTCAGTAACTTTTCATTCTTGTCCCTTGTACCCTTTGGATATACTTTGAAAGTTGGGTCTTAGACCATTGAGACCTATCTGTAGCAGAGATACTCTGTGAAAAATTTTCTTGATTTGTATAGAAATTCCTAGTTAAAGTCTTGGGTGCCCTTCACTGTCAAGTTTGTTTTGGCAAGCCAAGTCTCCAACTTGTTATAAATATGTCCGCTTTTATTCATTTGATTTTATTTTACTGGTGATAAATTAGGTTACAATGCTAGAATATTGTCAAATTTCTGTGTAAGGCATGTTTTAAAGCTGTGTAAAATATTGATTTGTCATTACATGCTGTTATAGACGATAGTTCAGTAAATTGGGTAATTTAATTTTAGCTTTGTTCACAAATTTCCGATTTTGCTAATTCAAAAACATCGTGAAATATTCAATTCATGTAAAATGACTATGAGAGAATTCTATATCTAGCAAATTTTAAATTTGTGAAGAAGTCTATCTGCTCACAAACCGCGAATATTTCGTCATGTGTAAATTACCCTAGTTACTGTATTCTTTAGTGCAATGTATAGTTAGCTTGAATTCATACTTTGTCATATCTGTGTAAAGGGTAATGTTGTATATCAGGGGTAATTGTATTGTGGTAGAATCTGTTTGGGAAAAGTGTAGATCGTTCTTGCTTTTCAAAAGTTTACGATAATGTAAATGTCACAGTAAGTAGATTATATCTTGGAAAACTTTGCTGTTTTCACTGATAATTTCACTTTATGCTTTAAGCTTTGTCCTGTATTCTTTCCATGAAGTGGGATGCTAGCTGCAGTGCTTTATTCAAGTGCTGGTGATGTCGTAAATAGGTTATGTAAGTAGGACATTGTTTGTTGCAATTTTAAGCATTTCGTCAATGAAAAATGTCTTTTGAACATGTTAGCTTTAGTAAAAGTTCAAGTATTTATTATTTCATTAATATGAAAAAGTACTTGTTAAGGTACTTTTTTTGCTTGCTACGTGAAAATATCTTGATCCTATACAGAAGCAAACCTGTCAATTGTTTCCAATTGATATGTTTACAGTGGACTAGATAATGATATACTTAACATTGTTGCTGTGTGATTTCACAGAATATTGATACTTCTATGCCAAGACCAGAGTTCAACTGACCTAGTGTTTATTTTATTGCTGTTCCCTGTCTCAGAGTGATGTAAAAATCATTAAATTGTAATGCCATAGCAGTTTCATAGTTTCAACACTGCTTGTAAATAACATAGTATTCTAGAACAAAGTTTAATTTGAGGTAAATACTTCTGCATCAATTAATGGTTTGATATTGCATTGAAATTTCACAGCTGAAATTTTGAATAGAAGATGTGAGCTTTAGTGTAACATACCATCTCTTGTTGTGTTACTGTTGCAAATATATTGTCAATGTTTTAAGGATTAAACAAAGTGTGTAAAAATGTACAGATGTGCTTACTGTGGAATATTGGATGGCACTGTACACAGCAGAGCTAGATATTGGTATGGTCTAAATAATCTGTTCTACACGTATGTGCTATTTCAGTTCTTGTTATTCATTCTATAGGTGTATGTTGTGTAATCCATCCTAAATCTTTTATTTATTGGTAACTTCACCTACATTTGTATTTTTGCTTTATTTTCCAAAGTCAGTGTGCCTTTCCATTGGTTTTATGTGTTTTATTTGTTCACCTGAATCGAAATGCTCAAGGTCTTGTTGTTTGGTTTGGATCAGGTGTGGTGAAAAACCGAAGCATTCAGCTAGAAAATTATAGCTCACTTAAGACTATGTCATGTTCCCTTTGTTTAGGTCTTTACTTATCTTAGTATCAAATCTATTCCAGTAGGCCTTAAAGCCAATGAAATATTGTTGTGAAGATGAGTGATTCAGGGCCATTTTGTTACAACCTTAACAATTATTTCAACTAATCAGATGTATGGTATTTCATATTTAATTTAACAATTTAGAAGTTTTACTCCTAGATTTTAACATTGCATATTGTAGCACCATATGTATGATATACTGTAATACTTTTGTTTGGTTTTTTTGGTGTTCTTTTTTCAATTACCTTTCAACTCCTGGTGTACACAGCATAAGTTTAGGGGTTTGGTAACTTATAGCTTTAAATCAATGGTTGTGGTTTTTAATGAATTGGATTATGAAACAGAAGTAGATACCGTAAGTTTTACACATGTATATTCCTTTGCAGAATTACACTTTGCTTAAATTTTTCTTTCTATCTACATTTGTACATGACTGTACAGAACTGAGCACATTATGACATTTGTGAAGATACAGGGTGCATATCAGCAGACAAGATGTTATCTTTGCCCCCTGAGGCCCTGACTAAGAAGTAGAATATAGATGTATAGAATTAGATATATTTAGTGCTACAGCTTTGATATAGCTTTGTGATATTTTGTGATAAGGCTGTCATGTGATCTTGTTTGATGCGTTACTGTCTCGGTATATCCACGTAACCTTTCTTGATCAGTACAAGATTGGATTATGTATCCACGCTTTCCATGTTAAGCAGCCATACTTATGTCCCCCACCTCGGGGAGACAAGTTTGCCCTGTCCGTCGCCGTCCGTCCGTCAGCCCGTCCGTCCGTCCGTCCATTCCTCCCCTCCGGAGATAACTAGAGTTCTTTTGACCTACAGCTCTCAATTCATAGGATGAATGGTCTTATTGGCAGAGTCCTATTGTTTTGGGGTCAGTAGTTCAGGCAAGGTCAGGCCGTTGGTCATTTCGTTTCGGATGATACTAGAGTCCTTTTGCCTACAGCCTCAAATTCATAGGATGATTGGTCTTAAGAGCTGATGTCCTTTGTTTTGGGTCAGTGGTCAAAGGTCAAGTACACGACCTTGGCTTCGTCCGGATGAAACTAGAGTTCCTTTAGCCTACAGCCTCAAACTTCGGTGATTGGTCTTATAGAGCGTGTCCCTATTGTTTTTGGGGGCAGTAGGTCAAAGGTCAAGGTCACGTGACCGTTGGTCAATTTCTCATTCCGGAGAACAGAGTTCCTTTTGACCTACACCTCAAAGGGGAGTCCCTCCCCCCAGTCCGCCCTCCATTCTTCGTTTCCGACCCCACGATAACTAGAGTTCTTTTGACCTACAGTCTCAATCAAGGATGAATGGTCTTAGCAGATGTCCCTATTGTTTTGGGTCAGTAGTTCAAAGGTCAAGGTCAGGACCGTTGGTCAATTTCTTGTTTCCGGATGATAACTAGAGTCCTTTGACCTACAGCCTCAAACCTAGGTGATTGGTCTTAGGCGATGTCCCTATTGTTTTTGGGGTCTGGTCAAGGTCAAGGTCACTGACCGTTTGTCATTTCGTCGGATGTCTAGAGTTCCTTTAGACCTACACCTCAACTCAAGGTGTTGGTCTTTTGGCAGAGATCCCTATTTTTTGGGGTCAGTGTTCAGGTCAAGGCACGCCGTTGGTCTTTTCGTAGGGCAACCGGCGGCGGGCTTAATTTGCAACCTGTGTAGACTATGAACTACTTTCATTTCCATGTAGCTTTTTCAGTGGTCTACATCACTTTTTAGTAGGTTAATTTCTACTACCGGGTAGGCATTCACTGAGGATTGACAAGTCATTTTAGAAATTTACGTAGATAAGGGTTTTTGTGGTATATTATATATTGAGGATTTGGTGAAAGACTTTTAAATTGTTTATTAATTAAGAAGATAGACTTGTTTGTACCAAATCGTTGATGTAATACATCTCAGTAGCTTCAATAGGACGATACTACAGAAAAATAATTTCTTATTATAGCCTGTTTCCTGTAACCTTATAATTATCCCTGTTTAAGATTGTTAGGAGGGTGTGGTGTTACTCAATTATTTGGTGTAAGACAAAAGGTCTCTTGTATGAAGGAAAGATTGGAATTGAAAATACTCACTTTAAGGCATTAAGTTGTATGAAAGAAGGAGACGTTTTGAAACATTCATAAAACATCCATATTCTTTGATACCGAAAAGTGCAAATTTATTTTTTGATCATTTGTATGAAAGTACCACCATTGTTGTAGTAATAGTTGTAAAGATTCCAGCCATTTTATACCTGCACAAAGTTTTCATGGGTATATAGGACTCTGTTTGTCAGGTTCATGTCCGCTCCTTATCTCCTTAACCCAATGACAGATTTTCATCTTA
Organism: Saxidomus purpurata; assembly: GCA_022818135.1. Lineage (NCBI taxonomy): Eukaryota > Metazoa > Mollusca > Bivalvia > Venerida > Veneridae > Saxidomus > Saxidomus purpurata. The sequence continues at coordinate 17,986,125 of JAFMSR010000010.1, read as the reverse complement.
AATATTCATCTCCATGGCTACCTGCATAACTCATGTTCTAAACAGCTGGGTTAAGGTCACAATTCAAAGTCAAAGGTATTGAGACTATAATTTCTTTGAAGTGGGGTCAAGAGGTTATACATGTATGATGGAGATGGTCAAGGTCACAGGAGTCAAAGGTCATGAGACTAAATCTCGTTTACTGTTTACATGAAACTTGGGTCAATTGTTCAGATTATTACTATACCATGCAAGACATATGATTTAATTTTGTGTCCACTTTGTAACTCCCGAGTCACATACTGGGATGAAGATAAGCATGTCACACATTTTAACCACGTAGAACTTACTCAGTTTAGTATAATGAGAGAAGTCAATTGTGGGGATATTTCAATCATGTTCAGTGATATAGCTGCTGTCATTGTTTTTCCTTGACTTGAATAAAACTATTACACCTTGTTATATTTTGTTGCACATTTTGTACCTGAGATGTCAAGTCATTGTTTACTGTAACAGATTAGATGGCCATAGTTGTTACTACCTGTGTTTGTTTTTATTGTCTATTTTCAATCATTTTCATTGTATTTGCTTGTAGAGCTACAGATGTGGGTTTTGTAATCAGCATATTTTGAACAAGTGTATATGATAGCAATGCTTGTTGTATATTGATAGCTGCCAACTTAACTTGATATCACTTGTTTCTCAAAGTTTTTCTTATATAAACAGAATTATGTACTGTCTGAAGGCACTAATAAAAAGATGCTGTTAAATACAGAATGATATTCATTACCAATAGAAACAAACTAATGTTAGTGATCTACAAGACTTGTACACATGCCTCGGTATGTTCCAATATGCTGTTTCCAGGATGCTCTCTAGTACAGCATATAAAACTTTCAGATACTATCAATGTACATGCATTATCTAGAACTGGCATTTTTTATGTTCTCTGACTATTCAAGGACTCAAGGAGACTATTGCACTCGCCCATGATCGTAGGCGGAAGCGTTTCAAGGCCAAGCCCTGCATCTGCGTTGGTTAAAGTTTTTCATAAAGTCAAATATCTTGAATACTATCAAAGGTATTGACTTGAAACTCAAACTATATGTTTACCATCAACATCTTCACCTGAGGAAATAATCCCAATAACTCTGTTTTGATTTTTGACAGATTTATGCCCCTTTTTAACTTAGAAATTTTGGTTAAAGTTTTTTATAAATTCAAATATCTTGAATACTATCAAAGGTATTGACTTGAAACTCAAAGTATGTGTCTACCATCAACATCTTCACCTGAGGAAACAATCCCCATAACTCTGTTTTGATTTTTGACAGATTTATGCCCCTTTTTAACTTAGAATTTTTGGTTAAAGTTTTTTATAAATTCAAATATCTTGAATACTATCAAAGGTATTGACTTGAAACTCAAAGTATGTGTCTACCATCAACATCTACACCTGAGGAAACAATTCCCATAACTCTGTTTTGATTTTTGACAGATTTATGCCCCTTTTTAACTTAGAATTTTTGGTTAAAGTTTTTTTTTAAATTCAAATATCTTGAATACTATCGAAGGTATTGACTTGAAACTCAAAGTATGTGTCTACCATCAACATATACACCTGAGGAAACAATTCCCATAACTCTGTTTTGATTTTTGACAGATTTATGCCCCTTTTTAACTTAGAAGTTTTGGTATTTTTTTTTTGTAAATTCAAATATCTTGAATACTATCGAAGGTATTGACTTGAAATTCAAAGTATGTGTCTACCATCAACATTATACACCTGAGGAAACAATTCCCATAACTCTGTTTTGATTTTTGACAGATTTATGCCCCTTTTTAACTTAGAAGTTTTGGTATTTTTTTTTGTAAATTCAAATATCTTGAATACTATATAAGGTATTGACTTGAAACTCAAAATATATGTTTACCATCAACATCTACACCTGAGGAAACAATCCCCATAACTCTGTTTTGATTTTTGATAGATTTGTGTCCCTTTTTAACTTTGAATGTTTTGTTAAAGATAGAATACTATCGAACGTATTTACTGTCAACATCTTCACCAATGTTTTTGATTTTTGACATATTTATGCCCTTTTTAACTTAGAATTTTGTCACAGTTTTTCCAGACTAAAATGGAAATACTCAAAATGGCTTTCTTTTGAAATGTCATAGAATAATTATGCAGCATGAAGCGGTCATGCTTTTTTAATTCTATACATATCAATTTTGAAAAGTTACAAAATTATTCATGATCAAATATACAAGGTCATGTATTTCTTTGAAATTATCCCCCCCATCCTCCCTCCAGTTGGCTTGCAGAATCCAGAGTAAGGCCTTGAATGCAATGTACATTTACAAAGGTCTTTGAACAAGTTTCATATCTTTGACCTTAATTCTTATAGACAATTACACAATACTCCTGTTCTTAGACAAAAACCCCATTTTACCAACAAGCTTTCGAATAGTCGAGCGTGCTGTCATGTGACAGCTCTTGTTATAATTATGATTCTCTAACATTATACTCATTGGTCTTCTATGATTGTGATTAAATTTGTACATGATTGTAGACTGAACTTTTACAAGTTTACCCTTTATGACTGCTTTGGATTGTTTTGACCTTGACACTTGTGTCAGAAGCTTGCTAGTCAATGTGATGGAGAATATTGTGGCAATTTTCATTAACGCTTATATGAAAATACATCAAACCTCCACCTTTGAATCCTATTTTATGAATTCAAGTCACAGAACCTCCTGGTCTGAGATACAATTGTATGAATGAAAGTCACAGGACCCATTGGTCTGAGATATTGCATGAATTCAAGTCACAGGACCTCCTGGTCCGAGATACAATTGTATGAATTAGTCACAGGACCCATTGGTCTGAGTTATTGCATGAATTCAAGTCACAGGACCTCCTGGTCCGAGATACGATTATATGAATTCAAGTCACAGGACCCATTGGTCTGAGATATTGCATGAATTCAAGTCACAGAACCTCTTGGTCTGAGATACTGTTGTATGAATTCAAGTCACAGAACCTCGGTCTGAGATACGATTGTATGAATTCAAGTCACAGAACCTCTTGGTCTGAGATACTGTTGTTTGAATTCAAGTCAGAGTCCAAGATGCATTTTCTCATTACAGTGTATACATGTACCAATATCAGATTAGTCAATCCATTCCATAGCTAGCCTGGGCCCAAGATTGATAATATTTTACCATATAATCATTGTGTTAAATGTGTGTACAGAGAACAGATGTTTGAAGCTGTAACTGTACTTCTTACCGACATTCCTACCGACATATTACTTATGTTTCCACAATACAACCATTTCTCTATCACAGCAGGAGCTGCTGGTCCTACTCATTACTAGCAGGTGTTTGACACAAGCAGTCAGGAGATTCAGATAGGTGACACAAGCTTTTACTGACACTGATTTTAAATTGTACAGAATTTTGTATATGAATTTCCACCCAAAGAATAGTAATATTATTCTATGAAAAGGATACTAATAAATATGTCTAAAACTTTTTTGTTATCTCACTTTATTACCCCCACCACCCTCAAAAAAAGTTTTTTTGGATTGTCCGAATTTTGATAAACTTTATGTCCTAGTGCATGTATAGTTGTATAAATCCTAACACTTTACATTGTACTTTGCTGCACAGAGGAAGATATTCATAGACTGATAGGATGTTGTATTACAAAGGCCAACACATATGGTAGACATGTCTGTCTCGGGTGATGGCTGGGCCTCGGGGAGAGGTCTAGTATTTTGCCCATATTGGTCAGTCTATTTGCTGGTTGTATTTTTAGCTTGACTAAATGCACAATAATGGAGCATGGACATACTGATAAGTAAGCACATTTTCTCCTGGTTGTGAAGCTTTCCATGATGTTTCGAGCCAGTTTGCAGGTAAATAGGACAAACAAGGTGCTGTATGATTTTTTTGAAGTATTTAAGGACAACAGCTCCAAGAAGCAAGAGCTGTCAGTAGGACAGCATGCTCGACTTTTTTAGTGCTTGCCAATAAAACAAAACTTTGACAGTTAAGGGCACACAAAACTTTAACTATGAATTTTTAAGTACAAATCAAGAAACGTTTTCACAGAGTTATCTTCTCTTGCTTACAGATAGGTCTCATGATGGTACATAAGTACTCCAACTTTCAAAGTAATATCTCAAATGGTTAAGTCAACAAGTGGACAAGAATGAAAATTTTAACCGAGTTTCTAAGTCAAAAAGGGCCATAATCCAAATAAAACCCTTGACAGAATTACCTTCTCGATCCTGCCCAAGTTTGGGGATCATGACGGTAAGCAAGTATTCCAACTTTCAAATTAATATCTTGAACAGTTAAGTAAAAAAGTGGACTGGTACGAAAAACTTAACCAAGATCGTAAGTCAATAAAGGCCTTAATTTTTAAAACAAACCCCGACGGAGTTACCTTCTCTTGTCTACAGATAGGGGTAATGATGTAAACAAGCATTCAAAGTAATATCTTGAAAGGTTAAGGCAATAAGTGGATTTTACCCATATTCAATGTATTTTCTATGTCAAAAAGGGCCATAATTCTGTCAAAAACCTTGACAGAGTTATGTACTCTTGTTTGTTGATGTAGGCCATGATGGTAAACAAGTATGGTTAGTTTCAAAGCAATACTTCTAATGGTTTTGAAATAAAGTGAGGTGGTACGAAAAAAGCTCAATGCACTTTCTAAGTCAAAAAAGGGCCATAATTCTGTCAAAAACCTTGAGAGTTATGTGCTCTTGTCTGTAGATGGAGGTTATGATGGTTAACAAGTATGGTAAGTTTCAAAGCCATACTTCTAATAGTTTTGAAATAAAGTGAGGTGGTATGAAAAACTTAACCAAGGTGTGACACCAACGCATACGCCGGGGCTGGTAGGATAGTTCCCCTTTTCTTCGAAAAGTCGAGCTAAAGACTCCACTTGTTTTGCTTGTCCATGTAACTCACTCTAACCAACTAAGCTAAGCAGAATTTTGGTAACTCAAGAGGCTTTGAATCTTGACACACCTTCCAACCCTGATACTGTTGACCAAGTGCAGGGCCTTACAGTGTAACACTGTTCCGGCCCCTGCAAATACCACCTACTCTTACCTTTCATAACCTTCCAAAATATAACACAGATGCTTTTTTAATCTTTTTTATTCAATTCATTGCTTGTTTAACATGATTTTTTTATATATATTAAAATCTAAAGCTTATCTAAAACATGCAATAAGCAAGAATGACGACATCATAAGTTTGTCAGTCATATTCAGTTAGTATAAATATATGTGATTTATGTACATAATTGTTTCATATATACTTAAATGCATGATTACACTTCACAGAGAATAAAATGTAACTTTTGCAGTACAAATTGCTTCAAGGTGTCCATTCAGGATTTCAAAAATCAATGTTTCACACAGCAGATCATGCTACTTCTACAGGCTCAGGGCTTGAGAATCCAGTCTGAAGTTACATGTAGTAAGTTTAAAAGTCACAAGTGTACAATACCATTAAATAAAATACAGTCAGGAGATTGGACGATTAAATCACATGACTGTATCACAAGTGATTTGATTATTCACATTCAATTGACTGATTGTATCTAATTAAAAAAACAAAATACTTTGGACATTTCTTATTTTGATTTTTAACATGATACTGTCTGTAAAAAATGTCTACTGCAATAACTATTTTCGCGTTGCAACAATTTATCATATTACTTTTACAAACTCAAAATGTGACTGGAGGCACTAAGTGTACACATTGGTCATGTATTTGTCATTTACCGCAAATGTTTCCCATGGGGAACATGATGTATTTTATAGCAAAATAATGTCTGGATTGTTTTCCTTTATAGGAATTATTAAACTTCTAGATTGTGTTAAAATTCATTCATTTAAAATCTGATGATTTACTAAATTTATCACAAAAGCCCAGCAGCATACCCTGAGTACTCTGTGCTCATGTATATTTTGAATTATCATGCTTCTTTTAAATTACATTTCATGTAATTGTTTTTTTAGAGTTGTAACAAGACTTGAGGCTTCAAACCTAGCATTCTCTTAGGTATTCTCTGGTATGTATAATAACACTAGTCATATATCATCACTTCAGTAGGCAAGCATTTCTTCGCTGGCAGACAACTGAATAATACACATTTATTTTTTCTACAGAATACCAAAATGTAAGACATGGAAGTGACTCCTGCCTTCACTGCATTCTCACATCTGATCACAGGTAAGTTCAATAACAATGGATAAACACTCAATAACAAAATGCAAGATAAAAAAAGTGTTTTTTTCAATATTTTCTTAAATTGACATACATTTATGTATTTACATTTATTTATAAAATGAAGAAAAACAAAAAGATATCACAGTTTAGTCATAGTAAAGCTTCATATAAGCTAACTTTCTGTTGTATTTTTTTTCTTCTTTTGTACTGTAAAGCTGAAAGATTGAAATAAAACCAAATTAATATACTCTGAAAACCATTTGAAACATGTACATGCTAAGGTTATATTGATGTTCATCATTGCAATTTAAAGTTTTCAAAGTCTTTATTGGTACTGGTACAGAAGACATTGCTACGTAACAGTGAAAGTATAAAGATCTTGAGCTTCATCAGTAGCAACTATTATAGCTGTACATGCCCCTACAGGACAGGATAGACAGGTTAGTATAGTTGGACAACAACATGTCTTCTTTGTTGTATCTGTGGTTACTGCAGTTGAGATATTCAAGTCTCTTGTGTTTCTTCAGTTTGCAAAATGTCATATATTATGTGGCTAGAATTTCTGACAGATTTCAGTCAGTTATGCAAGAAAACAATGTAAGAAATAGCTCTGTGTCTACCGCTCTTCCCTGAGGTTGCAGGTTCAAGCCCCACTAGGGTCATGACCGTACCACTTCATATGACAATAGTACTGCGTTTTTCCAGGAAGCGGACTTGAGTGTTTCAATAAGCTTTAGGCTTTCTTTATAATCAAGCTAAAATAAATTAGTATAAACTAAACTAACAATATTACCTTTTCTGTATTTTGGTCGATAATACTGCGGACCTGTATGGTTGGCATCATGATAGGGGTACCTCCAAATGACTGGTGCCACTGCACCTTACGATTTTTTCTCAGATCATGTTCATATACTCCAGGGCTGAAATATATGTGAACAAAATTCTGGGTCATTATATGTAATATATATGATTTAATTGGTACCTTTAAGGCAAGAGAAATGCATGTGTAAGAAAGACTTCTGCCAAAATAACAACTGCTGTCATAACATACATGTGAGCACTTTATACATCACAAAGTTCTTAACACTAAAACATCTACAGAAAAAAATACAATAATATAATATCAGTTCTGATGTCTTACCTCCTAGTGTAAGAAAATGCAATGCATATTTAGTACAGAATTATTTCAGTTTCTAACAAGAACTTATTAAGTTTTGTGCCATTAACAAGTGAGTGAATCCTCCATTTAAGTAACAAAATGTTGGATGACAAATCATAGTAAATCTTTCCACATTTGACTGCAGAATATGCCTGTACAACAAACAGCTACAGAACTATGATGTCCGTTCTTCCGGTATATGCTAACAAGCCAATCTCAATACATTTTTCAATTTAGTAAAAGAGAAAACTCCCTGATGTATTGAGATACATACCCTGGTAACACTTCATTTATATCTCTTCTGTAAACAGGGAATCTATCAGCTCCAACCAGGAAAGGTTTCCTAGATCTGTCAAACTCTTGGAGGTCTGTACATCTTGTCTGATATGTTGACGGACTTGGAGTTTGAAACTGTAAAATAAGTTCAATGACAAATTACTTGAAAATTTGAAATACAAGATCTGAAGGAATTCATAATGACAACATTTAGTTAGACAAATAATAAGTTTACTATAATATCGGGCACTGCACAAACTCTTGAGGACAGAGGTATTTTGCATGGCAACTGTTAACACAGTATCTTACTTTGAGTTTTCTATGTTTGACTCTGAACCTTCACTACAATGCAAAATAATTTCAAAAAGGCTTAGTGTAAATTTTCACATAATATATCTAATGATAAGAAAATTAAACAATAAATCAAGAGAAGCTATATTAGGTAAAAGCATTTTGTTGCTGGAGACAGGCACTTTGATTTGTTTTTCTGACATAGGTCTGTTAATTGTATTACGGTTTACCTAATGTTAGTTTATGTTATTTTTTAAAAGAATTATTGGGCCTGACTACTTATTAACATTATGTTTATTTTGTTTTAATTTAAAGTGTCACTAACTTTCCTTTTCAGTTTAATACATTGAACTGCCCAAGTAACTGCCATCCATATCCACAGTGCAAACAATTTTGTTCTTAACAGTATACAGTTATATAAGGCCACAAACACCAGTACATTTTGCTCAATAGTTTCACAAGAATAATGAGTAGAAAACCGAAGAGATGTGTGAGGCTCCTTAGTAATGTGTCAAGATATATATGTTAAGACATACAACATAAATATATAAGAAATTGACTGCCTCTGTATATGCCTTGTAAAATATTAAGAAAATGAGAAAACACGTGATCACTCTGATTCTTATAGATGGCCTGTCTTCAAAAGAAATAAAACTATGCTACCCATAACCAGTAGAAATGGTGAAATAAAATGAAAAAAGCACTGCTTTGCAGGTGAAGATGTTCTGTTAGCTAAATTTTCACTCTATGTGATACTGTAGTTGGCAGATCATGATGATGACAAGTATTTTAAGTTCCACACCAATAGCTTTGATATTACGGATAAATGGACCTAAACACAATTCAGATCTGACCAAATATATAGCACTCTAATTTCAAAAAGGCTACTGTAGTACCGGTATTACTCATGCAAAATGCAAGTCATACATGTAGTTATCTAACTTGCATTTCAAAGTCAACTTAATATATGATGATGAATACCAGTAAATGTTTAAAGTCCTTGAAGCACAATTACAAGTACATAGCTGTTTTTTTACCAAGAAAGATGTCTTACTGGTGGAAATAACCTTTATTTGTGTCAAAAGTATTCATGATCTCTTTCATGAAAGAGTATAGTGCAATAATTGCAAAATTAAAGGAAGACTTCTGGCAACTCTTTTTCATGAAATAACGACTTGAGTATGGAAGAAAAACATATGTCAACATTGTTTTAGGCTGAACAGAACATGATTCTATAACAGTCCTATCAGCAAATTCAAAGTGATCCTGGGTTTTTAAAGTTTCAGTGCATTGTCCTGTAATAGAACAGTCTGAGAACAGAAATCTATCCTGTAACACATAATTATAGAATATGCATTTGGAAATTTGGTTTTATTGTTTAAATTACAAAATAAAGATTTTTTATTTACATATTTTAGAAAAAGATGTGCAATGTTTTGTAAGCCACCGTGCTACTGAAAACAAAGGCGTGTTTGGCGCTGTGCAATTCACTACCGATATCACTGTGTTTTGTCTTCGCACAGCATTGATGTTTGTATCAGAGTCAAATAAATCAGGTGCTGTATTCATTTTTGACAATGTTCCCTGGAAGAAAATCTCAGTTTACAGTAAAACCTATACTTTTTTTCTACTTTTTCAAACAGGAAAATTAATTCAAGCCAAACAAAGAATATCAAGTCACAGTAGAAATCATCTGAGTGACTGACTCCCTGGCTTGAGATTCAACAATGTGTTAAATATGATATTTTTTTCCTTTTTTGATAAAATAAATCTACATTATAAGTTCTTGCATACAAAACGCTGCACCTTTTCTAGCATCACTAACGAAGGCACTTTCGTACATGTGTCAAAGTTTAACTACCGGTACATGTATACAAAATATCTGATGTTATAGTGCAGCAGCGTAACTTAGTGTTTAGGTACAACAAAATCTTGAAGAAAGGTTTCAATTTCATGCCTAATTATTTCTCATTATACAGCCACATAATTAGTCACTTGTACAGCAAATTGAAGAAAATTTCTACTTACAATGTTGTCTTTTGGAAGCCTTGAAGCTGTTCTTGCCCCCAGTGTGTAACCTTTGGTGGAGTTAATTTTGTGTTCTATATCATACCAGAAACTTGTTTTCTGAAATGTATGATACTGAATAATATTATATTTACCACAATAGACTGAAAACTCAATTATTTTGATGGTATTTTACCTATTTTAGCATCCCTGCTTCTAATAAAGAGCATACTCCTATCTGAGACTTCTATGTCAGATAATGTACACAATTAGGTATTTTATCAGAAAGCAGGGGATGAATAAATTACTTAAAATCATCATCGTTTAGCAAATCAACAGACTTAAAAACACAGCTTGAATATTCAATCTGAAGATATTTTCCTAACAGAAATGGAAGATAGGTATTTTACTTTTCAACTGTTCTGATTTACAAGTTGTTTTACTTGAGTATTGTGGAGCAATCTTTGACACAAACCTCTTCGTTTTCGTAACATCCAGGCCCTCTGTGTGGGGCCCCACGCAGGGGACAGATCTCATTACCAAATCTGTTCTGCGGCATTTTGATAGGGAACAGCTCCCTGTCCAGAGTTGTCATAAATGACACCTTTGGTCCTTTTTCCACTGAAAATTGACATTACATATCAATTACTTGTATTCTGATTTAAAATACAATGCCTAGATGCAACAAAAAATGAATATCATACTATACACAGCAAATTCAAACAAAGCCACACTTTATAGTTAAGACTTAAAAAACAATACATAGTTAATCAAACATTTATACTGCACCCTATTTACATTGTATAGTATTCATCATCAAGTTATAATTTCAGAACATGTAAAATCTTCATCCACGCCTGAAGCTTGAAAATGTCAAAACAGAAACATTATATCTGTTACAAAATTATATTAATATTATTTTTGACTTGCACATTTGTCAACAAGTACATTTTGTATTAATTTTATTTTGAAAAATTAGTTCTTATATATACAATCATCATGTATATAGAAAATGTGCTCATTTCTTGATAATGCTAAAGAGTTTTGCAATTATCACTGTGTCATAAGACACAATGCTCTACAGACTCATAGAACATCTATTATTAGTAGGTAGAAAATAATTTCAGTCAGAAGATTATACAACTGCCTATAGATCTAGCACATATTGGAAAAAGTTTGTCTTCTTAATTCTGACAACTTTATATATAAAATAAACATTTCAATCAAATCTTTCAACATGTAAACTAACATTCTAGAACACTTTACTAGTAGATAGGATTTTACCATCTGCCTGTTAACAATTATATAATAAACTTTACCTTTTCCTCTGACAGGTGAAGGGTTAGCTAAGGCACTAAATTCCCGTGCTGATTTAGGATAGGTACTAGCTACTGATATAGCTTCAACTACAAACACACAACAACATCTTGAAAAGTTAGCAGCAATTTTACAATCCGTCACCCCTAATTTTGCATATAAACAAAGATTGTGTTTTTAAGAAAATTACCTGAGCCCCCGACGCAAATACTTACCCAACCTAATCCCTACCATAGGTAGACTCTAAAACTAGCTTCTTCAAACCCTAAACCTCATTCTAACACTGTCAGTTCATTAATTCAGTAACTGGGCGGACAGATTGTAAACTCTTGCCAAAAGTTAGTAGATATAAGCCAAGGTATAAAAAAACACACACAAAGCTTTCACTACTGAAGTTAGCTAAAGAAACACATAATGCTGATGCTCTTAGAACCTTGGTCTGACCTAGGACTCCATGCCAACCTGTTGGTCCACTTAAAACTTCTTATGATTTTTGACTATTTACACTGTAATAAAACTTTTTTTTTGAGCATAACAAAATATGTTTACAGTACATGCTTAAAACAAGAGCTGTCAGTAGGACAGCGCGCTCGACTTTTTTAGTGCTTGCCAATAAAACAAAACTTTGACAGTTAAGGGCACACAAGAATTTAACTAGGAATTTCTAAGTACAAATCAAAATACATTTTCACAGAGTTATCTTCTCTTGCTTACAGATAGGTCTCATGATGGTACATAAGTACTCCAACTTTCAAAGTAATATCTCAAATGGTTAAGTCAACAAGTGGACAAGAATGAAAATTTTAACTAAGTTTCTAAGTCAAAAAGGGCCATAATTCATATAAAATCCTTCACAGAATTACCTTCTCCTGCCCGTATTTTGGGATCATGATGGTAAACAAGTAATATAACTTTCAAAGTAATATCTGGAACGGTTTAGTCAAAAAGTGGACTGGAATACGAAAAACTTAACCCAGATTCTAAGTCGATAAAGGGCCTTAATTTTTAAAACAAATCCCTGACAGAGTTACCTTCTCTTGCTTACAGATGGGGTAATGATGTAAACAAGCATTCAAAGATTCAAAGCAATATCTCAAAGGGTTAAGGCAATAAGTGGATTTTACCCATATTCAATGTATTTTCTAAGTAAAAAAGGGGCATAATTCTGTTCAAAACCTTGACAGAGTTATGTACTCTTGTCTGTTGATGTCGGTCATGATGGTAAACAAGTATGGTAAGTTTCAAAGCAATATCTCCAATGGTTTGGAAATAAAGTGAGGTGGTACGAAAAACTTAACCAAGCTCAATACACTTTCTAAGTCAAAAAAGGGCCATAATTCTGTCAAAAACCACGACAGAGTTATGTACTCTTGTCTGTAGATGGAGGTTATGATGGTAAACAAGTATGGTAAGTTTCAAAGCCATACCTCTAATACTTTTGAAATAAAGTGGGGTGGTACGAAAAACTTAACCAAGGTGTGACGCCAACGCCGACGCCGGGGCGAGTAGGATAGCTCCCCTTTTCATAGAAAAGTCGAGCTAAAAAGCATTCAAAGATTATCTGAGTCTATATGACTTCTATTTTCACTGCTCTGATGTTTTAGAGCATTTTTAAAAAAATTCTGTTTGATAAAGTCCTGTGTTTGACATGACATCTTGATTTATTGAGCTGCAATATTTAGAACAAGAGCTGTCAGAAGGACAGCGCGCTCGACTTTTTTAGTGCTTGCCTATAAAACAAAACTTTGACAGTTAAGGGCACACAAGACTTTAACTAGGAATTTCTAAGTACAAATCAAGAAACATTTTCACAGAGTTATCTTCTCTTGCTTACAGATAGGTCTCATGATGGCACATAAGAACTCCAACTTCCAAAGTAATATCTCAAATGGTTAAGTCAACAAGTGGACAAGAATGAAAATTTTAACTGAGTTTCTAAGTCAAAAAGGGCCATAATTCAAATAAAATCCTTGACAGAATTACCTTCTCCTGCCCATGTTTTTGGATCATGATAGTAAACAAGTATTCCAACTTTCAAATTAATATCTCAAACAGTTCAGTCAAAAAGTGGACTGGTACGAAAAACTTAACCAAGATTCTAAGTCGATAAAAGGCCTTAATTTTTAAAACAAATCCCTGACAGAGTTACCTTCTCTTGCGTACAGATGGGGGTAATGATGTGAAATAGCATTAAAAGTTTCAAAGCAATATCTCAAAGGGTTAAGGCAATAAGTGGATTTTACCCATATTCAATGTATTTTCTAAGTAAAAAAGGGGCATAATTCTGTCAAAAACCTTGACAGAGTTATGTCCTCTTGTCTGTTGATGAAGGTCGTGATGGTAAACAAGTATGGTTAGTTTCAAAGCAATACCTCCAATGGTTTTGAAATAAAGTGAGGTGGTACAAAAAACTTAACCAAGCTCAATACACTTTTTAAGTAAAAAAAGGGCCATAATTCTGTCAAAAACCTTGACAGAGTTATGTACTCTTGTCTGTAGATGGAGGTTATGATGGTAAACAAGTATGGTAAGTTTCAAAGCCATACCTCTAATACTTCTGAAATAAAGTGGGGTGGTACGAAAAACTTAACCAAGGTGTGACGCCAACGCCGGGGCGAGTAGGATAGCTCCCCTTTTCATAGAAAAGTCGAGCTAAAAACCACCAAATAGATTTCGCAGTAACAATGCTACCCTACGTTTGGTACTGAAAAGAGGAAATAAAATAAATTCTGAAAGTCTCATAAAGGTATGCCAAATAAAGAATCCTGTTTGCCACTTTGCCTAAAAGAATTCTTATCTCAGCCTTGTGGTTATGTTCTAGAAAATAAACAGCATTTTATATGTCCCAATAAGGGCAATTTCTGAAAGAGGTAATAATGTAGATCTATCTGCACAAATCCTGAATCTTTAAATTAAGATTGCAGAAATGTCAATCTAATAGTAATATACTGTGTTTCTGTGCTTTTTCCTAGTTAGAGTGTTGGCCCCTACAAAACTATTATCATGAATTCCTGAAGAAACATGTCACTCCTGAGGTGAAATTTGATAGAATGCCTCTGTGTAACCATTTGTGTTATTACTGGCCATTTTAATACAAACTCTTAAATATATCAAATTTAAAATACTTGATTTGCATCACATTTTATTGAAAAATTAAATTCAGAACATTTATCTACTGTAATTTTCATTCTACCCATACTATTCTCTATGCCTCTATGTATAAAGGGATTGACCCATAGCCCCAAATTCTGTAAATAAAACTTTGCCATGGTATGTAAGCATTCAATTTTGGCTCTGTTTTCACACAGAACACAGTTACAGCCCTTTTACATCACACCTGTTTTAATAAAAAAAAGGTATCTTGACAAGCAATCAGGGTTGAAAAAAAAAAGCCAATGTTATTCAATTACCTAAATCTACATACTATTCTACTTGAGAAACAATTGTACAATTTGTGTGTGTCACTAGTCAGTAGTCAGTCACATTTTAATTTTTAGTTGAGATAAATTAAGACTGCTCAGAAGAAATTAATGTTAGTTTCATTAGACGAAGAGTACGTCTTTGCAAAATGTCAGCCTATCTTATCGGTGCAGCTCGCTCATAACATCTTTATAATTGGTGATGGTGGTTTTTACTCTGGAACTTTAATATTCTATGTCAGTATTGAGTAACATGAAGCCAAACTAAAAGAATACAAAACATATCAGCAAGTGACTTTAATTGTGAAGTCAGACATCATATTACTTTATTCACACAAATATTATCTTTACTAATCATTAATGATCAACAAGTGACATGTCACAATTCAAACAAATAATCCCATAAATAGTCTTGGAAAAAAACAAATATGATCATAATTGTCTATTAAATTCAGTTTCCTAGTCTGAAAAAAAAAGTCCTACACAGCTGCTTAAAAGCAATACAGCAAGAATTAAACACTGTAAAAGTTGTTGAAGACATGACTGTGGATGCGCAAAATGTTAAAGATTGGTTTCATAAGCAGAATAAGTTAAACAGTGTGTGGTTATTCTGGAATCAAACATGTCAAAGGTGCATCTGGAATAAAGGGTGCAGAATTTACAACAATGTTGAAAGTTTAACACTGTGCACAATATGAAAGGTCCATAAATAATTACCAAAGGATTCAACTGAAGAATAAATAATATTTCTGCATAATAGTTACACAATTTATGGAAGAAAGAAAACTGATTGAAGGCAATAGAAATAAACAATGCTAAAATGTAATTTAAAAAAATGAAAATGAATGCTTGGAAGATTTTGTGTATACATAGTGTTTAATCACTGGACTTTTTTTTCTAAAGACAGAAACTCTTAAAAAGATAAGAATAATATTATAAGGAACTGGATAATACATTCAATCTATTACACTCAACTAAAACACAAAACTATCAAGTGTTTAATACACCTTGTACCACAGTGCACAGGTGACAGTAGTGCCGTACACTTGATGAAATACTTTCAATTAATTCATATAAAATATATAGATGTCTCATTCCTTTGCAAAAATGAAAATAGAAAGTACATTTTTCATGAAGTCTACTAAGCTTGTTTTTAAGCAGGATTTGGCTCCATACAATGCTTTACTATAATATTACATTTAGGGAACACAATAAATTTACAACATGTTCACGTGACAATACTATTCTACCTTGCTCATCTTCATTTCCTGGCAGAACATTGAGCTGTTCTGCTGACTCTGACAGGTGTAACAGAACACCTTCATCTTTTGATATGCAGTAGAAGTAAAGTAACCACTAATCAATTAGGATTCTCAACCCCATCTTTCCTAACACAGGATATCTACATGTAGACAATAATGGCTGAATATCTATAGATATTCTTTAAAGAATTTCTTTATCATTTAAATTACAAATGTAGTTCACATCTTATCCAGTTACAAAAACTCCTAAGCTAAGATAATAAAATGTTTCATCAGTGAACACGTCATTCAATAAACTTGTGTGTTATACCTTACATTGGATCTAAAGTGGAGGAACTCAACAAGTTGCCTCCGATTACCATATCATGATAATTGGCATACCTCTGGACAAACTAATTAGATGTTCTGATTTACAGTTAAATTTTTTGTAATTACCAATCTAACTGTACAAACTTGAACATGTTGAATAAACCAAAAACAGTGGAGTATTTTGTGCTGTTTCTTATATATTGGTCAGTAGAGTTTTATTTACAATGGACTGTTCAACACCTACATTGTGATCAGAGAGTAAATTTATTTATAGAAACATTTGTTTTAAAGACAATAAAAGCATGCATTTCCTCTATAGATAAGTAATAGAAAAGTAATTGACCATTACCCTCATTTTTTAAAATAATGCATTGCATTACCATTACATGTAATGAGAAAATATCTGCCCATATTTTGCTAGAAATGTCCTTGATAATCATTCTTTTTGCAGTGTTTAATGTAAGCACGGATATTCTCGGCTTTGAACATCTGGGTTCAGATAAATTATTTACATTAGGGAAAGGTGATTCTTTGGCATTTATTGCTGGTCTTTTATGCATCTTTAATTTTAAAATGTATGAAAACCAAGAATAAAAATGATAGAAATTAGCTTGTAACTGTCAAATTGGATTTTCAATAATTATATATGTTGTTAAAAGCTTTTTGTTTCATTTGAAATAAAGTTAAACTTGCATATGAGTCTACAGTAAAGACCGAGTTTTCACCTTTTACCCACTGGCACCAGAGTACTACACTGCCCTGTAATTTTAACAAAAAAATACCCCAAAATATACCTAAACAAACACCCTATCATAAAAAAAAAAATGGTAAAAAGTCATTCCGTATACACTGTTCTGTATTATTCATGATATAGAACAGTGTACTGTATACGGGGGTTTGTCAGACAATAACTTTTTACCATTGATTTTTTTTTCATGATAGGGTGTTTGTTTAGGAATATTTTGGGGTATTTTTTTGTTAAAATTACAGGGCAGTCTAGTACTCTGGTGCCAGTGCTTTTACCAAATGGAGAAATGAACCTGAATGAATAATCCAATTGGTTAACTGGTCAGTACTGTATGACGTCATGGTAGTCAAAATAATTATGTGACGTCTTGAACAAATTCTGAGATATTTTCGTATTGGGTCAGAATCTCGCAGAAGAGATATTGCCCATGCAAAAATAACACAATATTTTGACGTATTTTTTGATGTAAAATAAAATTTGAATTGGAAATATCAAATAGATGTGATGACAAGGATCTTAATTATGCCTATATTGAATCCACTTTATTGCTAAAAACAGAAATGCCAAATGCATGCAATGGTTAAATTGTGTTCTGTCCGAAATGTATTTTTCTTCGAAATAAAGGAGTATGAACATATATTTCTATCACGTATCGTCTTACCTTCCATGGCTGTTATCTTTTGTTCAAAAATACGTTTCTTTACTATGTTATAATTGTTTTTAATGTGTGCTTTAAAGCTTTAAATCCTATTTTTTCCTCGAATATTTATGTGTGTTGCTAGGTAAGCCAAAAAACCGAGAACCAGCTGCTTTGCCCCACGGTACCAACTTGTAATATCCGGTGAAAGATTAATCCAATCAAATTGATCGTTACATCGCGGGAACTTCAAAACACGGAAGTGGACCTGTCCGGTTGTTGTAGTCAAATAATTGTACTCGACGGGTGATTATCGTTATATTTTTTGCTAGGCGCTATCCAGCCTCCGATAAAAGCGCAGATATCTATAAAATGTCCGTATGTAAAATGGGTAGACCTGCGTTTGGAGTCGAATTATTTAGATTACGTTCGTTGTAGGGGGTAGGCCTATCAAACGATAAAAAAAAGCTAACGTGCTTTCATCTTTAAAACTACCAGGTTTGAGGAAGATGCCCTAGCCCTTTTTGTGCGGAAAAAAAGCGTGATTTTCACAATATGGGGAAATGGACAATCTTTCGATGATTTTTTGGTAACATTGAATGGCAAAAACAACTCTTCAGTATTCTTTAAATTGACCTAAGGACACTTTCTTAGTCTACACCGTTAGCAAAGGAAAGTACTGATTAAAGTCACACCTGATTGTGATTAAATAAATCATCGTTATATACTAAGAAATGTTTGCACACTCAAAATTTCTTATGACACCAAAAAAAGCACTGTACCTTTTTGCATAGCCTCACCACCAGGCTAAATGATATTACATTTCATTAAAACTTCCAAGCAAAAATACTTCCAGCCTTTTATCCTAACAGGGCTCGATCATCTACACTTACATTTTTGGCAGCAAAGGGAGTTAATTGAGTAAGAAATAGTAAATGTAAGGACTGAATGCCGGTCTACTTTTTGCAATCAGCACTCGATTCCAGACAGTGTATAGTGTTCAAATGCATTTTGATCTCCACCGGTCCATAACCTTTTCTTTTGTTTAAAGTACTTGCAAATATTATTGAAATCCGTCCCTAATAAATGTGTGAACAACTCTGTCATTAAAATAATGAATAATTGATCGATTGATCGATTATAAATGTAATTTGCGATGATTTATTCTGAACACCATGATTGCCTCGGATTAAACCACGGACCCTGATAACTTTGTACAAGTATCAAAGAAAACGCCAACTAATTTCTGACGTCACGTACATGTGCAGTAACAACGTGTGATTATCGGAAAATATCAGGTGTATATGTGGTGTCTTTTGATCGCCTCGGGCTTTTATGTAATCGGCAATCCAATGCCGAGCACGCGTCGGATTAAGGTTAGGGCTAATGGTGATGATAAAGGACATAAAATATCATGACTTTAGGGCAAAATGGATGTTGAGAAGGGCAGAGTGGTGGCACAAAAAGGCGGCAGGGCGCGGCGCCACGCCATCACGCTACAGATATAACAATAAGACTATATTGATACATTTTATACCAAATGTTTTGTAACCACAGCCGTTATTATTGTCCCCTGAAAAGTTAAAAAAATTTAAAAATAGAATTATTGTTGTTTATTTTACTTGAAAATTACTATATCATATATAAGGCATTTAAGTTCTTCCATGTGAGACCAAAGTTTATGTAAAAAAAACCCTGACTTTTGCACAAAAGCTTCAATCATGTCCATGAAATGTGTCTTGGAAATAAATAGAGACAGGGGCCTAGCTGAGTTTGTCGTGTTCATACATGAATTTGATACAGAAAAGTAGTTTGGATGACAAAAAAATGTATCAAATATCTCATCCCCACACTTGTACATTGGGTCAACAATGGTCAAAACTTTCCCAGGTGGGTATGCAAGAATTGTTCAACATGTTCAATATGCTGTTTACATGTATTTTTCCATCTTACAGTTCGGGGAATGGTGATTTCCTCAAGTCAGATGGATGGGGCAGAGGCCCGATATGCCCACATTTTACAACCTATCAAAGACCTCACTAAGAATTGGGATGTGGATATTGCAGCTTACCTTGAGGATTACCTGGAGGAGGTACTATTTCAGAATTTAATTTGAATGGTTTAGTTTCTGGACTAAGTTTGAATTTTAGCAAATGTATTGAAAATTTCTGTTCAGCATGTTTTTAAAGTCTTGCGGGGTAATTGGGATTTGTCTCTCCTTTATCCACATTACACATAACCATTAGATTTGGAATTATGTGTCCTAAATTGGGACAAAATATCATTCCGGGCTTATTTTCATGTCTGTAGTACAAATTATTGTTCACACATTTTAGCTATGTACATTATGTATATTATTATAATATATATGTATGCCATTTATTAGTACTCATTTAACCCGCTATTTAATCTTTGTGATGTTTTAGCAGAAATCTGAAATTAAACTTTGGACCAATTGTTCAGTGTCAACATTAATTAACACCCCATAAACAAAACATTATATGTCTATGTCAATTTTGTCTGCACTATTTCTACGCAACCATTGGCCAAATACCACTGACACTTACAGGATTGGTACCAAGCCTTTATCGTCTGCATGTTGCACAAAGATAGATTGAGTTATGGCTCTTTGATTTTTAGCTCACCTGGCTTTGCCATGGTGAGCTTTTCTTATGGATGATTGTCCGTTGTCCGTCAACAGTTTGATTCAAACAACATCTCCTCTGAAACCACTGGGCCAATGTTGATGAAACTATGCAGGGATGTTCCTTGCATAAAGTTCTACCAAAATTGTTCAAAGAATTCCATTCCATGCAGAACTCTGGTTGCTATGGCAAAAAATAGGAAAATCTTCTTCTCTGAAACCACAAGACCTAGAGCTTCTAAGATATTTGGCATGTAGCATTGTCTAGTGGACCTCTACCAAGATTGTTCAAATTATGACCCCCAAGTCAAAATTGACCATGCATGGGGGACTTTTTTAAGTTTCACAGAAGCTTATTTAGGAAAAACTCTAAAAACCTTGTTCTCTGAAACCACAAGGCCTAGAGCTTAGATATTTGGTATGTAGCATTGTCTAGTAGATCTCTACCAAGATTGTTCAAATTATGACCCCTGGATCAAAATTGACCCCGCCAGGGGGACTTAGTTTCACATAGGCTTAAAATAGGAAAAACTTTAAAAACCTTGTTCTCTGAAACCACATGGTTTCTAGAGCTGAGATGTTTGTTATGTAGCATAATTATCCTAGTGGACCTTTATGAATATTGTTCAAATCATGAACCCTGGGTCATAACTGACTCAGCCTGGTGGGTATCTTAATTTTTACAAACTTAAAAAATGTTCTTCTCTGAAACTACAAAGCCTAGAAATTTAGATATTTAGCATGTATCATTGGCTTGTGGACCTTTACCAAGATTGTTCCAATCATGACCCCCAGTTGAAAATTAACCCTTCTACATAGAAGATAGGCCTTCACATAGGCCTATATTGGGAAAAATTAAAAAAACCACAAGGCCCACAGGCAGAGCTGAGATATTTGGAATATGACTAAACATCGTGTAGTGGACATCTACGAATTATGTTAAAATCATGACCCCTTGTATTATTGGTAATTGATATACTGGTGTTTCAACAAATGTTGTCAACACTATTTCTCAACACCCAAAGGCTGGAAATCAATGAAACTTTATGGGAGTAATCAATGCCAAGCCTATTTGTGCGTAGCGTTGGCATGATGTGCTAGGATAATTTTTAGCTCACCTGGCTACGCCAGGGTGAGCTTTTCTGATCGATGATTGTCCGTCGTACGTCGTCCGTCAACATTTTGATTCAAATGACATCTCCTCTGAAACCTCTAGGCCAATGTTGATAAAACTATGCAGGAATGTTCCTTGCATGAAGCTCTACCAAAATTGTTCAAAGAATTCCATTCCATGCAGAACTCTGGTTGCTATGGCAACAAATAGGAAAAACTTTAAAAATCTTCTTCTCTGAAACCACAAGGCCTAGAGCTTAGATATTTGGCATGTAGCATTGTCTAGTGGACCTCTACCAAGATTGTTCAAATTATGAACCCGGGTCAAAGTTGACCCCGCGCGGGTGGGCACTTAGTTTTTGCATAGGCATATATAGGAAAAACTTTTAAAATCTTCTTCTCTGAAACCACAAGGCCTAGCGCGAAGATATTTAGCATGTAGCATTGTCTAGTGGACCTCTACCAAGATTGTTCAAATAATGACCCCCGGGTCAAAATTGACCCCGCGGGGGTGGTCACTTAGTTTTACATAGGCTTATATAGTAAAAACTTTAAAAATCTTCTTCTTTGAAACCACAAGGCCTAGAGCTAAGATATTTGGCATGTAGCATTGGCTAGTGTACCTCCACCAAGTTTGTTCAAATTATGACCCCCGGGTCAAAATTGACCCCGCACCGGGGGTCACTTAGTTTTACATAGGCTTATATAGGGAAAACTTTAAAAATCTTTTTCTCTGAAACCACAAGGCCTAGAGCTTAGATATTTGGCATGTAGCATTGCCTAGTAGACCTCTTCAAAGTTTGTTAAAATTATGTCCCTGGGGTCAAAATTGACCTTGCCCGGGGGGTGGATCATTTGTTTTACAAAGGCGTATATAGGAAAACTTATTGGTATATAACATTATCTAGTGATCTTCCACCAGGCAAGTGGACTTGTACCAAGGTGAGCGATATAGGGCCATCTTGGCCCTCTTGTTCATTGAGTTACAGCCCTTTGGTTTTGTCAGCGCTACTTCTCAGCAACCAGTGTAAAGTTTCAAATTTGTTGCAAACGCTAGCAATATGATTTGTTTCCTATACAAATTATACAAACTGCTTTCATTTACTACAGTTGGAGCACTCAACAATATCTTTTGATGGAGGTGATACTACTATGAATTTCGCACAAGCAGCTATGCTTGTTCAGAGTTCTGCATGTGTCTACAGCAAGAAAGTAGAGTACTTGTATACTCTTGTACACAAAGTCTTGGAGATGCTTGCAAATAAAAAGTGAGTAATTGATCAGTGCCCTAATAAGAAAGTTTTGCTAATTGCAAACAATGAAAAAGTTCTACAGTTGTACCCTTGCAAGCAAAAGCAGATACATGTAATTTGTAAATACATGTTCTTCAAATATATTGTATACCAAGTGTTATAGATGCCCACAGGTACTTATTTAGACTGGAAATGCTTGTGAAATGTAGTCGGGTTGAGAAGTCTTTCTGTATTTTGATGAAATTTTTGTATTTGAAAACCAGTGTATTAAATCTAAGTAATAATGAAGGATTACTGTGCACTCTTGCAAGATTGTGTTATATAATATTTTGTTTTGGGTAAAGTAAGAAGTTGTGTTGAAGTCTCCACTTTTTTGCTCATTGTGAAGCTTTGAAGGCTGTTCATGATCTCCCTAGAAAACAAAGTTGAAGGCAGATCATAGTCTACTCTGATATAGAAGGTGAAAATATCTGCATCTAAACAGGGCCAAAGTTATTATGGTAGTGATAGCCATTGAGGATCTTGTAAGGACAGCTGAAAACTGAAAAACTATTGTTACTCTGAGAATATCATGTCTTGGTTAAATAGTTAAATACATGTGTGTGTGTTACAGAAAACACGCTCAGAAATCATCAGTTGATGATGAAGGGAATGATGCAGATGCTGACTTCAATAATGATGATGATGATGGTGAGTTTCTCAGTCTAGATGATCTACAGGAAGGTAAAAATCTAGACTTGAAAGAGGACTTCGAGGCTGGGGAGGTGAGTTTAAAGTTCCAATCATGTGTTATTCTAGAGCATAATTTTAATACACTTTCTTTAAAAAAGAAAAAATTTAAAAAAAATTGCAATAGTAATAACTTATTATACCTTAACAGCTTTGCACTTGTTTACATATGAAAGGCGAAATAGCAAAATGTCAAAAAAGAGCTAATTATGTACATGTGTTCAAATAACATTTTTGTTGCAATATACCAACAATAACAGTAAAATCTAAAGTATATTAAAGGTACATGAAATAATAAGCTATGTATTTTCAGGACTTTAAGCTGTTGCCAGAGATGCCATGGTGTTTGGTACCACTAGAGGAAGGAGTGAAGGGAGAAAATCCATTACTAAGGTAGGTAGAAGGTACATACACAGTTTTACACATTGGTACCTGTTTCAAAGGTAGGAAGAAGGTACATACACAGTTTTACACATTGGTACCTGTTTCAAAGGTAGGAAGAAGGTACATACACAGTTTTACACATTGGTACCTGTTTCAAAGGTAGGAAGAAGGTACAGACTGGTTCCTGTTTCTGTATATTATTGCATGTGTATGTTGTAAAAAAAACGTAAATTACTTTAATCATTTACAAGCTCTCATTTCAGCAAAACAGGTGAAGTATTAGCTAGTCGCAATGACTTTAAGATGAACACATGCTGCATACATCCCCAAGGGACACTACTCTTAGACATGTCTCACATGAAGTTACTGGAAGAATCTATGAAAATTCTAGCAGAGCTAAGGGAAAAATCTCAAGGTAAGTTTACTGCAGTAATAGCTGCTGTATCCTTAAACCTAAAATTGAATTACAGAAATAATGTGACTTTTATATGTACCTGACTGGATGTGTGAAAAAACATTACCTGTACCGTGTGTAGCATAGTATTAAATTTTATTCAGTATGATGTAACTACAAAAATGATAACCAAACTTTTAGTGTACCAGCACAAACAGATACAGGCGTTTCTCACTGGTATATTATGAAAGAGAACACTAGCCTCGCTGCATACACCAAAATCATGTCAAATATTCTAAGGATTTTATTTCTGCGGAGTTTGACTGCAGAAAATGCAGAAATATTGTCACGACAGGAAATAATACTTTTATATACGTTTGCACTATTGTTTTGAAGTAGCAGTTATATTACACTGTGTTGCAGGAGAACAAACCCATGAAGACATAGTAATGAGGGATACTGAAGATCCTGTGCCTGAAAACAGTGTCCATGATCTCCCTGGTAACTATCAGAGAAATGTCGTACAAATCACCACTTAAGGCAATGTACAGAGTTTTTCAAATATAAACGTTTCACCAATATGCCTTCTTAAGTTTCTTTTGATTGCATTAAAACACAATCCATACATACTGGTATGTCAGCAACACATTTCATCAGTTTTGTTCTAAATGCTTTACTGAGGTATTGTATTATATTTGGTACAAGAAACAAATTAACTATTTTCCTCAAAATAATTTCTGCAGTAATCAAATCAAGAATGAATTATGTTTAAAATTTGTGTGACAAAGTGTTAGGAATAGCTTGTTCTGCATGAGATGTAGTGTTTTAGGTCAATGAGAGACACTTTCTGCAATCTGTTTAAATTGGTCGTCGTTTATAGTCCTTGCGAACCATGAGACTTCTCCTCTGGTGAACTTAACAAACGATTGGTTTAAATTTGGGCAATTGTTTTGCATACTATAGAGTATGGTACCTGTTGACATGTTGAAAAGGCTTATTTTTAGCTCACCTGAGCACAAAGTGCTCAAAGGTGAGCTGTTGTGATCGCCTGGTGTCCATCATCTGTCTGTCTGTCGTCTGTCTGTCCATACTTTACCTTGTGTATGTAATAGAGGCTGCATTTTTCATTGGATTTTCATGAAACTTGGTCAGCATGACTGCCTTAATAAAATCTAGGTCGAGGTTGAATATAGGTCATGTGGGGTCAAAAACTAGGTCACCCAGTCAAATCATAGAAAAACATTGTGTATGCAATAGGGGTTGCATTATTCATTGGATTTTCATGAAACTTTGTCAAGTATGATTGTCTTGATGAAATTTAGGTTGAGCATGAATATGGATAATCTGAGTAAAAATACCAGGTCACCCGGTTAAAAACCTTGTGTTTGCCATACAGGTGACATTTACAACCCAATCATCATATAAATTGGTCAAAAGGTTGGTTTTAGATAAGTTTTTCCTGACTCATGAGCAGTTTGTTTTGTAACCTCTATAGGATAAAGAATTCTCAAAAACTATTGAGGAAAGGTTAGCTGAATATTAATTTTATTGACACTATTTGTTTTATGGAGTTTTAAAGAATTACAGAATTTGGAAAAACTGAGGTATATATAACCATCTTTGCGGCTTTCAGAATATTTTTTCATTATTAGGTGGAGACAGTTACCATGACGATGATGGTATGGCAGATGAAATAGATGGAGGGCCTCCATTGGACAATGTATCTGTAAATCAGCCAATGGAAACAGAAGATGTGGTGAGTTCACTGGATTGTACCAAACTGGTTGATTATAAATCTAATTTCATACTACCCAGAAATTCTTGTACTGACTATTAGCATTATAGAACTATTTTAGGTTAAGAATGTCTTCAACAATGTTATTGATATTTGAATTAATACAGTAAGGAGCCATCATTGAAATGCGTTACAATGTTTTAATGACTTCACCTTCGGATTTAGAATGAAAGAAGACATATATACCAAAATCTTTAGTAATGTATACAAGAAATCAAGTGAATGCAAAGGACAGCATGTTTTGGTTCTTACATATGGTGTTTAAACAAAGATAATTACTTTTAGAGAGTTGACTGCAAAACTGTAGTAAGAAAATAAAGAATGCCTTGCAACAGTTTTGCAGTCAACGCTTGGTTTGTATCACCTGCTTAACAATGTTGGTTGTATGATACAATCTGATTCAGTGGAGTAAAATTGTTATCAACACTTGCAGGTGGTTGGGCAAGATAATTTAAGGAGATCAGAAAGAAAAAAAGAGAACATAGTAGCACCATACCCTGCAAAACCAGTAAGTGTGTTTTTGTTGTTAATTAAAGATGATTGTCACTGGAAGTCCTATGTTTTTATGATGACCTTGGAATGTGCTTTAATCGTTACTTAATCTTTGAAGAAAAAAAAGCATGAATTCATTTTGAAAAGTAAGGCTTTTTGACCATAAATCTAGAATCGCCTGACATGCATTCTTTTAACTGCTGATGATTGTTCATAAACAATGTCCCTAGGTCCTTGACACCTATATTTATACCCCCGAAACGAAGTTTAGGGGGGTATAATTATAGGAGTCACCCGGTGGTTGGTCAGTCTGTCCATTGCATTTTCCTTGTCTGGAGCATAACTTGAAAACTACTTGTTGGGATTCATACAATGGTCAAGCACATTGAGAGGAAGTGTAGCGCACAAGAACCATAACTCTGTCTTGACTCATTTCATATTTATTGCCCTTTGTGTCTTTTCCTTGTCCGGAGCATAACTTTAAAACTACAGGTTGGAATTCAATACAACTTCATACAGTCTTCAAGTATGTTGAGAGGAAGTGTACTGCACAGGAACCATAACTCTTTCTTGACTCATTTCAAAGTTATTGCCCTTCGTTACTTTTTCTTGTCAGGAGCATAATTCGAAAACCTGGTTAGAATTCAATACAACTTCGTACAATGGTCAAGCACAATGAGAGGAAGTGTAGTGCACAAGAACCATAACTCTTTCTTTAGTAATTACAGAGTACCATACTCTATACTGACAAATTACAGAGTTCTTGCCAAGAACAATATCTCTATTTTATATTTTTTGGAAGGTATTCTGTAACTACGAACTTCCTCAGTTTATAAAGCAGTCTTTCAGGGGTATTAATCACATTTAGTGATAGGTCTAGTGTAATTTGTTTATGCTCGTTATTTAGTTCATTTTTCAAACCTCAAATGATGGTTGCTTAGGACAAATGGAGGATCTTAATCAGTTTTGAAATCCAGGTCACACTGATCTATATATTAAAATGGGTTTCAAGATGATAACTCAAGTATTTTGGTACCTTCTACTAATTTCATACGATGATTTCTTGAGACAGTTAAATGACATACTGATTATTATGTCACTCTGTTAAAGTTCAAGGTCAAAATGACCTAAATTGGCCCACAGTTTAAAACGTTCCATATTACTGATAGCATTATGGGTAGCATTTGTGTTTACCAAAATCCCTTGACGACTGTTGTTTTGTATTTAGTTTGTAGATCCGTGGAAGTGCATCGACCCTCATGAAGAAACAAAACCAGGAAAACCATTGTCTAAGAAAGGTAAGAGTTAATGAAAACTGTGTTCAATGTACATGTATGTGAATAAGATACAAAGTTTAGTACAGAGTTATTCAGGCATTTTGATCAAGTACTGAAAATTATGTTGCCAGATTAAGAGTTCTTTTTTCCTTTGGCAAAGCGGTGTTTAATTTACCTAAACTGGTAAAGCTGCTGGGTAGGTCCTGATAATGATAGTCTGATAGTAAAATATGGTCCCTTAAAAGTCCTAGAATATTTATATTTCACCTACTACATGTGGTAACATAACAAAACACAATATAAACTATATTTGGCGTAAAAATGCTACAACTCGTTTATAGCCATAGTATGAACTAACTGAATTGGTCTATTTCTCAGCAAGGGGGTTAACTCTGATATTAGAATTTTATGTTGAAAGTTTGAAATGCATTGAAATCTGATGACCTGTGTTCTCACCATTGATAGTATAATGTACAATGTATATTCTACCCACAGGTAAAATTTTCAAGCTATGCCCAGGTATTGAAGATAAGTCTAAGAAAAGAAAGAGATCAAAAGAGCAACCACCACCCAAGGAAACTTTATCTAGATACATAGAAAGGGCATGTAAGTACTTGTACACATTGACTTATTAATATCATTTTATTTTGAATCATTTTTCTCTTGTGTGTCAAACTACAAATTTATGGATCCAGATCTTTCTTAAAGACAAATACTGTACTAATTTCACAAGGTTGAACTGCATTGTGAAAATGTAAGAATGTTGCATTCTAAATAATGTCAAGACGAACTTGTAATGTCCATCCCTCAGAGTAACAGAATACAGTCAGCTCCGTATATAACGAATCTGGATATAGCAAAATTCTCAATATAAGGAACAAATTTTCTCTGCCCATGTATTTTTCTTTCTTTTTGTATATGAAAATTATATGATTATGGATATAACAAACTCCAGTGGTCCCAAGGAGTTTGAAATATACAGTTTATTCTACAGACATTTACAAGGAATTTGAAGAATTGTTTGTTTTTCTTTTTAACTATAGATATCTGCTGTCTGCAGTATATCTGAACTTTACATATTTTGAAGTTACTATGATACTGTCACCATTGAAACGGTTGATAAAATAAATATACTGGAAACACTGGATATAGAGTTTTAGTGTTGTTTCAGTTTATTCTCCTGCCCACAAGTTTCCAAAGAACCAGTTGAAAGTACCGACTTTCCAGGACTTTGAAAGACAGTTCTGGGAGGAGTTTAAAAGGCGTCAAGCACATCAAAGAGAACAGCTGAAGAAGGTAAAGATAGATGTAAACATACATGTAGAGGTGATAACAAGCAAATACTGATTGTGTGAAGTACCAGTTTTGTCAGACAACATTTGAAGAAATATAAATATACTGTAAATTTGGTAATATTCAATGTGAATTAATTATTGATATATTCGTGAATTTCCCCTTTCACAAGCTTAAAACTATTGCAAAAGATTCCTTTCACATTGATTTACCATTAGAGAATTCTCCTTTTGTAAATTTAAAATTCGTAAATAAGGTCTGCTCACAAAACGAGAAGTTTCATATCTCGAAATATAGTGAGAGTGTGACTTCAGATGAGATTGATGCTTCTAGATAGAGATAGTAAAATATCAGCCAACAGCTATGATGTTTGCAGTTTGTTACAGCTGAACTTGTTCTCAATGATGCATCTTGGTTTGGAAGATCTTTCTTTTGTTATAGTTTCTGTGCAGATAAAGGCTACTTATACAAATGCAAATATACTTAGCCAGTGGAATCAGAGGGTTGAAATGACCTGGCAGCTTGAAGAAAGTGAAGGGTATTTAGTATGATCCTATGGTAGCATAATATTGAGGTCATGTGAATACTTTCTTTTCCTAGTTTAAATTCACAATTGGGGCGGGGCCTCAGTATCTATTTTTAGGTGTGATTGTAAATCTCTTTACTAGAGGCTAAACTTATACTGAGTGTACTATGCATGCTGCTTTACAGAGAAAGGAAGAGCAGGTTGTAAACAATGCTGATGAAGATTTGAATGAGGAGAATGAAGACAATGAAGAGATAGAACCCTTGCCAGGTAGGTTTTACTGGTGTTGACAAAATAGTTTATACCCAGGCAGCGTTACTCTTGGCAGGACATATAACATCTTTCATGGTACACGGTTAGTACTTTGATCATGGGTTAAATAGCTTCTGTCAGCAATAATATTAAACATCTTAATGTAGATACTTGCATGACGCAAACTTTAATCAGGTGATTTGTAGATATTGATCGCTTTGTTTTTAATAATGTTGTAAATTTTATCCATATGATTGTGATGCTACACATGTGAAAGTACTATATACTTATTCTTATATGTCAAGCTGCTTTTTGGAATGAGATCTCGACCAAGTTTGATTTCCAGCATAATCACCTCAGACACCTTTGGAAGATGGCCCTTTACTTATCTAAAACTGATAAAATCGGTCTTGTCTGCCCTCTTGATTGAAGAGTTTTTATCAGATCTTCACCAAACTTGGTCAGAATGTTTGTGGGTATGATATCTCAGTCAAGTTTGACAACCAGGCAAGTCACCATAGGCACTTCTGGATTATGGCACTTGAATCAATAATTGATCAAATAAGCCTTGTTAGCTCTCTATGTCAAACAGTTTTAATCTCATCTTCACCAAACTAGATCAAAATATTTATAGGTATGATTTCTCAGCCAAATTGAATAACCAGCAAAATCGCCCCAGTTACACCAACTGAAGTATTGCCTTTTAATTGGTTAAATTGGACAAATTTAGACTTATCTGGACTCTTAACTTAAACAATTTCCAACTAGGCCTCACTAAACTTGCTGTGAATGTTTATTGGCCTGATGTCTCAACCAAGTTCAGTCAGCAGCTAAATAGCTAGTCACTGTGGAGTTACTGCCCTTTAAGTGCTATATTTGGAATAATTTAGAGTTGACCTCTGATAGGCATATTTTGTGACAGTTTGGCACTATTGTTGAACTTAAGATAATCTGTAAATTTCTATACTTCTAGATGTTTATAACTCAAATATATATTTGATTTCTAGAGTTTACTTGATGCTTGTGACTCACGTAGTTTTTGAGCATATATTTGCAGATGAAAAAGTAGTTTCTGATTTCTTGATGTTTATAATTATACATGTACATGTAGTTCTCAAAATGTATCCTATTTTTCTGATTTCCAGATGTTGATGATGATGTAGATGATTTGGTTGATGATAACCTGTTTAACGCTATAGACAATGCTGTCAGGACCAACGAGTCTTACATCAATGATCAGCCACAGAAAAGTTTTGCAGGTAACTACTGTAACATACCTTTGTCAGAATCATTAATTTTGCATTACTACTGAGTTAAATAATCGTAGAAAGGTGTCCAGCTGACAGAGTGTTATTGCTGTTATCCAGGAGTTCTTCATACCAGAAAGAAGTCTTGCAGGAGCATCCTGGGGTATTCATAATATTATATATATTATACTACAGACATTGTTTTACTTTGGTTAATAGCAGGCTTTCTACTTCCTCACTTTAAGATCTATGAAAATTAAACGTAACAAGTAAAATTTAGTGAACTTCAAACCATATCATGATCATAGATTAAATAAACACATATTTTATACACATATATTTACATATCTACAAATCCACCTTGAGGCTTTATCAGCCCAAAATGAAGTGAAAACAATGTGCATGAGAAGTGATCATTTCCATTTATATACAATACATCTTGTACACCTGTCACAAATGATGCAAATAATTCCCACAACATACATATAATTTTGTACTTCACAGTTAATTTTGTACTTCACACGAACATATTACTGTTTCAAGACAAAGTGTTTTAATGCAACTCTGCATTTGTTTATAAACGTCTAAAAAAATGGGGAAATGTTTACATTTGCATTACATTCTAATTGAGCTGACTTGCATTTCTTGGTTTTCATCTTTAATGACTAGTAAGAACTTTAAAATTAAAGAATCTGTGACATTAGAAACAGTGTTTTAGGTTCATTTTCAACTTTGTTTTAGAGAGAATAGAAGAGGGCATAATTGTTGAAAGTTATGAGGATCTTGTGCGTCAACATGTGGTAAGTTCATTAGCTCGACTATTCGAAGAATGAGACTATTGCACTCGCCCCGGCGTCGGCGTCTGCGTTGGTTAAAGTTTTTAATAAAGTCAAATATCTTGAATACTATCAAAGGTATTGACTTGAAACTCAAAATATATCTTTACCATCAACATCTACACCTGAGGAAACAATCCCCATAACTCTGTTTTGATTTTTGACAGATTTATGCCCCTTTTTAACTTAGAATTTTTTGTTAAAGTTTTTTATAAATTCAAATATCTTGCATATTATCAAAGGTATTGGCTTGAAACTCAAAATATATCTTTACCATCAACATCTACACCTGAGGAAACAATCCGCATAACTCTGTTTTGATTTTTGACAGATTTATGCCCCTTTTTAACTTAGAATTTTTGGTTTAAGTTTTTTATATATTCAAATATCTTGCATATTATCAAAGGTATTGGCTTGAAACTCAAAATATATCTTTACCATCAGCATCTACACCTGAGGAAACAATCCTCATAACTCTGTTTTGATTTTTGACAGATTTATGCCCCTTTTTAACTTAGAATTTTTTGTTAAAGTTTTTAATAAAGTCAAATATCCTGAATACTATCAAAGGTATTGACTTGTAACTCAAACTGTATGTTTACCATCAACATCTACACCTGAGGAAACAATCCCCATAACTCTGTTTTGATTTTTGACAGATTTATGCCCCTTTTTAACTTAGAATTTTTGGTAAAAGTTTTTTATAAATTCAAATATCTTGCAAATTATCAAAGGTATTGACTTGAAACTCAAAATATATCTTTACCATCAGCATCTACACCTGAGGAAACAATCCTCATAACTCCGTTTTGATTTTTGACAGATTTATGCCCCTTTTTAACGTAGATTTTTTTGTTAAAGATTTTTATAAATTCAAATATCCTGAATACTATCAAAGGTATTGACTTGAAACTCAAAGTATGTGTCTACAATCAACATCTACACCTGAGGAAACAATCCCCATAACTCTGTTTTGACTTTTGACAGATTTATGCCCCTTTTTAACTTAGAATATTTGGTAAAAGATTTTATAAAGTCAAATGTTTTGAATACTATCAAAGGTATTGACTTGAAACTCAAAGTATGTGTCTACCATCAACATCTACATCTGAGGAAACAATCCCCATAACTCTGTTTTGATTTTTGACAGATTTATGCCCCTTTTTAACTTTGATTTTTTTTTATGGACTTAAAATGTATGTTTACTGTCAACATCTTCACCAATGTTTTTGATTTTTGACATTTATGCCCCTTTTAACTTAGAATTTTGTCACAGTTTTTACCAGACTAACATGGAAATACTCGAAATGGCTTTCTTTTGAAATATCATAGAATAATTATGCAGCATGCAGCGGTCATGCTTTTTTAATTCTATACATTTCAGTTTTGAAAAGTTACAAAGTTATTCATGATCAAATTTACAAGGTTATGTATTTCTTTGAAATTATCCCCTCTTCCCTCCACTTGGCTTACAGAATCCAGAGTAAGGCTTTGAATGTAATGTACATTTACAAAGCTCTTTGAACAAGTTTCATATCTTTGACCTTAATTCTTACAGACAATTACACAATACTCCTGTTCTTTGACAAAAAACCCATTTTACCAACAACCTTTCGAATAGTCGAGCGTGCTGTCATGTGACAGCTCTTGTTTTTAAGTTGTATTTACAGTCAAACCTGAGAACAAAGACCACTGTTGGGAAGCTACAAATGTTGTCTTAGTTTGCAGATGGTCTTTATTCACAGGTGTTTCTACTATAGATGAACTCAGTGTACTGTTATCTCCCTACTGGTCTTTATTTGCAGGGTGGTCTTTAACACAGGGTTGACTGTATATACTTATGCTGCTGCATATGGACAGATGTTTAAAGATATGATATACTTAACTCTTTCTTTGTTGATACTGTAATCATTAAATCAGATGTAGCTCTTGTTTTCAGCGGAGAGTTAGATTGTCATCGATATAAATATTGATATTGTTGATTCGCCTCCCAAGGTCAACGTGTTAAGTATGGCTGATTTGGAATATCTTAAACATCTCACTGATAGAGAGGCCTGACTCTTGATGTGAGAAGGTAATCAGTTTCTTACAGAGGCTGAGATTCAAGTACTGGCTCTTCCCAGGAATGATGGCTAGGTAAACCGACTGCTTGCAACAGATGGATGCAAAATTAATGTCAGTTAACGCATCGTTTGTCAAATTTAGTCAAACACATCAAGAAGAATGATCACTGTCAGACTCTGGCTGGCATTTTTTGCTGTTGAATAATGTGTCCTGTTACAGTATGTGTTCACTTAATGTCTCCCTAAATAGTGTATCAGCCAATACATAAGGTGTTCTGCAGTATGTCAGATATTATATAAAGTGTTCTTTCTTCACATCATATTGACCAATGAAAATTTCGTAATATTTCAGGAAGAGTATATGGCTAGTGCACAGGAGTATGCCCAGATAACAGAGTTGTCAAAGAGAGTATCTGAGTGGGAAGACAAAGTGTTACCAAGGTTACAGGAGGAGGAGTCTCATCGCCCGTTTGATATTAACATTTACGGCTCATCTGTGATAGACAATCTTGATAAAGGAAATATGGTGAAATTCAAAAGGCTCGTGCAAGGGAAACCTGTATTTGAAATTTGTCGGATGTTTTTAGCTTCACTCATGTTGGTTAGTTTTGTTTATACAGCTGTTCTTAATAAGTCAAATGAAAGACATGCATGTGTGTCTGGTAATAGTGTCAAATGAAACACTGTTACAAAAATAACAATCTTCTTTGATTCAGTACTGTGTTTTAGGACTCTAGTTCTCATAAATTTTGTGATTAGACGATCCACAGATGCAAGATCCTAAACATAAAACTGTCTAACGTACATAACCATTCTTTATACAAATCGAAACACATGACTTGAATACCAAGGTAATTTCATTCTATTAAAAATCTATAAACTATTGCTACTCCTGTTCCACCAGTCCTTTATAGATGAGCAAGGTGGATTTGGGTTCACTTGGGTCAAAAGATTTTACAAAATTTTGATATTCTTTCTCCTCTTATGCCTTTTTTTTTAGCAGTAATTCTTATTGCAGGTGTTGTCCGGACAAATTAACTTGATCCTGACCTTTATGCATGAACATATTATTTAATGATTACATTGTATGAATCAATTTTCATGAGCACATGGTGCATTAATGGTACTTTTCGTTACAATTACGGCAATTCTCGCAGGTTTACAATTTGTTTTGTACAGTTAAGAGATGTCATGTCCACTGTAGGTAAGTGGTTAGAGTGCAGAATCCTTGACTGGAAAGATGATGAATCGAATCGAGTAAACCGATTTTTTTGATACACGGAATACAGTTGAACACAGAATGCACGAGGGTTTTGTTTTAATTTGAAAAAGATTAAATATCAAAAATTAAAAATAAGATGAAATACTTTTATATATGCCTAAAACAGGCAATGAATAGAAATTAGTTATAGCCAACATTGACAAAGCTCGAACACCCGAGGTAAAGATTAGTAACACCATCAATCAAGTTCGCTACAGACTGATCTATTGACCCAATTGGATATCATCAATCAGTCTGAACGGTATTTAACAATTATTATGTATAGCTTGCCATGTGCATTTTTGTAAAATAATAGCCGAAGAGAAATAAAGAAGATATATCGACCCTGTTTGTATGTTAATTGACTAATCAGAAACATTTCTGCTAAAAAAAACTGGGCTGTATTGCACAAGACAATAAGCGGCAATATTTATGCTGTGATTTATTGCAAAAAGCTTTCAGTCAGTCAGTACATTAACTGTGATTCTTAAAGCGACTGCACTCCAAATTCTTAGTAAATTTTAATTTTTTGGTAAAATCAATATATATTCAATTTGTCAGCATCAAGATTATTTTCTTTGTGTAAGAGCTAAAAATAAAGGTAGAAAATTTTTTTTTACCCGAGCCAGGTTTTGAACTCGGATCTTTCCGCTTACAAAAAATTTACAGGGGCTTAACCTACTACACTACGGATGCGAGTTAAAAATATTGATATACCAAAGAGCCCACCCCGTTAGTCACGGGGTGATATTTTCTACAATAAAAGTAAGCAAAACAACACATTTTAATTGTTTCTTTTGTTAGAAAACTTGTCACGTTATCATAATACAATGCCCCTGATACAGTAATGACAATTGTTTTCATGAAATTGAAAATTTTCTTTTTTTAGCGTAACTTGTCCATCTGGAGAGCAGTCGCTTTAAGAGAAAATACCTGAAATAAAATTGCATTGATGAAAAAGACTTTTTTTTTTGCAATACTTTCTTGGAAGTCATTGAAACTTAAATAATCACTGTCACTTGTTCTTTTCAGGCCAATACAACAAATGTTAGGATAGAGGAAAGAGGGGAGCTCGCTGAAGGAATGGACAAGTTCGAGTTAGAACTTTTATCTAGAAAAAGACATTTTGAACAGTTACAGGAGTACACTGCCCCCTCACTATCACAGAAATAAACACATTTGTGTTACATATAGACATTGTACAAGTTGTGATTATATGTAAGAATGCATACTTGAGAACAACTGTGTTACAGTGTTTGAATGAAGGCTTTTGAATTGTGGTTTAAATTTAACACAGTGTAAAACTTTTTCAGTTTTAAAAATATTCTTTTCTCTATATTTGAAGATTAAAACGGTATAGCAATTAGTCAGTTACTTTATGATTTATGATTTTAACTGTCAACTTAACCTTGTTTAGATTTTTATTTTGAATATTGATATCATGGTTTTACATAATAACATCTTGCGTAATGGATTGGTCTTTTAACTAAACTAGAATTGAAAATCAATAACCTTGCAAAAAAAGCTTTTTCAAAAATGTAACTTATATACAATGACATGCACTCAGTGATTTCTGTCTCTAAATATAAAGTTGCACCAAAGGTACTTTGGCAGGCAGTGCCAGAAGTTTTGATAATAGGCCTTTTTTCTTACCTCATAATCTGTATAAAAAAATTATGTTGAAACTATAGTCAACCTGTCAGTTAATAGTGCCCTTATAATTGTATGCAATGGATTTGAAAATGAACAGAAAATGGTTGTTTCCTTTTATACTACATGTACTTAAGTTTTTACCATACAAACATACCCTACCTACCTATTGGAGCAACATGGTGACATGAGCAAAATTAGGCGAAAAACTTCTAAATAATCCTTTGGTTTAAAAGTGTGGTCCAAGAACTTACATATTTAGTATTTAGGTTTGGCTAGTGTATCTTAGTCAAGTTTGTTTAAATAATGCCACTGGGGTTAAAATAAGCCCCACATGTGACTACTTGTTTTACAAAGAGTTGTATAGAAAACTTTCAAATTTTTATGCCCCCGAAGGGCGGCATATTAAAATCGCACCATCTGTCCGTCTGTCCGTCCGTCCCCACTTACAAATTCGTTTCCGGACTGTAACTCTGTCATGCATTGAAGGATTTTAAAATAACTTGGCACACATGTCTAGCACATCAAGACGACGTGTCGCGTGCAAGACCCACATCCCTACCTCAAAGGTGAAGGTCACACTTGGAGTATGAAGGTTATGGAGTCCTCTATATATGCACACATTCGTGTCCGGACTGTAACTTTGTCATGCATTGAAGGATTTTAAAATAACTAGGCACACATGTCTAGCACATCAAGACGATGTGTCGCGTGCAAGACCCACGTCCCTAGCTCAAAGGTCAAGGTCATACTTAGAGTTTGAAGGTAATGGATTCCTCTATATATGCATATATGCACACATTTGTGTCCGGACTGTAACTTTGTAATGCATTGAAGGATTTTAAAATAACTTGGCACAAATGTCTAGCACATCAAGACGACGTGTTGCGTGCAAGACCCACGTCCCTACCTCAAAGGTCAAGGTCACACTTAGAGTTTGAAGGTAATGGATTCCTCTATATATGCATATATGCACACATTTGTGTCCGGACTGTAACTTTGTCATGCCTTGAAGGATTTTAAAATAATTTGGCACAAATGTCTAGCACATCAAGACGACATGTCGCGTGCAAGACCCACATCCCTACCACAAAGGTCAAGGTCACACTTAGAGTTTATAGGTAATGGAATCCTGTATATATGCATACATTTGTGTCCGGACTATAACTTTATTATGCTTTGAAGGATTTTAAAATAACTTGGCACAAATGTCTAGCACATCAAGCGGATGTGTCGCGTGCAAGACCCACGTCCCTCCCTCAAAGGTCAAGGTCACACTTAGTGTTTAAAGTAATGGAATACTGTATGCATGATTACTCTGTCATGCATGGAAGGATTTTAAAATTACATAGCACATTTATTGAGCACATGGAGAGGACACAGACTGTGAGGCACCTCTTTCGGGGGCATTCGTCACTTGTGAGGGACAGCTCTTGTTTCTTATCAAAATCTTAAAGGTTGAGATTTTTAATATTTGGTGTGTAGCACTGTTAAGTGGTCCTCTATGGGGTAAAACTGGCCCATTGAAAGGATCACTTGTTTTGAATAAACGTTATTACGTAACTTGTATGAAAGAAGAACGAGGTATGGAAAATTCTGAAAATTTGCTCTGAAATCATTAGTCACATAGTCAAATAACTTAATAGGAATTATATTTATATGACCCTCTACCAGCCTTGATAAACTATCTTGGCACAGACAAATTTCCCTCCTGTGCAACAAAGTTGCTTTTTTTAATCTCCATTAGGAAAAATGGCAAAGATTTTGAAAATTACATGGGACTAATTAATATTTGTAACAGATTTCCATGAAATGTTATTGGACATGTGCTCAGCGTATTTTGTAATATTGTAAAATTTTTGGTAAAGTTTTCAAAAGGCAGAGTATAATATGAAAATTTGCAAACTTTCTGCATTCAGTCAACCTAGTACTAGTTTGAATAAACTGTATGATTCTGTATTTGTGGTTGTACATAATGCTATACAGGAAATTCCACAGTTTGATATAAGTTTATAATTTACTTAAAAGTAAGAAATCATCATGTAAACATGATTACTTTAGCCAAAGTAATCAAAAGTATTCGATTACAGAGCTGAATGAAAATAATCAATTAATAATACATTACATAAAAGTGACACATGTAATTGATTATTAATTGAATACACATGCCAGTAATCGATCACCGTGTCTGTTTTTGTTACCAATTATTTGTGGATTTGTCAAAAGTCATTTGCTGCCAGGTGATAGGGCTAGTTTTCTGCATGTGCCTGTACACATGTAGAGTAAACTTATATAGAAAACCTCCCTACACAAACCATTTGTCACATGTTGAAATTATGACGTAGGAAATTTCTCTCGATAAGAAGTTGCAGTGATTTAAACTTAAGTCAACAACTTGAACCACTCAACCATGGAGAGGGACCCAAGTTTGGTGCAAGGCACCCAGCAGTTGTGGTTGATCTTGTGTGAGCAATTCAAGGTCTATTGTTTACATTTAAACAAGTAGATCACTACATTGCACTTGCATTGTAACAGTGTTGTTTGTTGGGTGTTACAAG
The DNA here is from genome assembly GCA_022818135.1 of Saxidomus purpurata. NCBI lineage: Eukaryota > Metazoa > Mollusca > Bivalvia > Venerida > Veneridae > Saxidomus > Saxidomus purpurata. The sequence continues at coordinate 17,946,693 of JAFMSR010000010.1, read as the reverse complement.
GAAATAGAAGATAATTAAGGTGTCCTGTATGCATGTAACATTACGGTAATCTCTTGGCATTTTAAATTAACATGATTGATGGTATCTGGCACTGCTGGTTCTCAGGTGTTAAATAAGATCAGTACTGCTAGTCACTGTTGGTTCCCCAAATGTCTGCATTTAAGTGAAAATAAATAGCAGTACAGTGTTGTTAAATTCATTGCAAAATAAGTATTTGTGCTCACAACTGAGATGTATATGGACACCAGTGTAGAACTTAAGATAAATTAATTTTCATTGTAGACATGGTAAAGGTATACATGCATAGTTCCTATAGCTTTGGCATTTACACATACAAGAGCACTAATGAAAGTTTGTGAAGCATTTTTACATGTAGACTGTCACACTGATTACAATATGCTTTGGCATAAAATTAGTTGACACAGAATCGTTCCCCAATAATTTTGTCTCTATGCTTTTGATTAAGTACAGGTTCAAGCACATTCCCAACATCAGTGATCCTTCGAAGGAAGCGACCCCGGTCTCTAGCATACTGTTCCCAGGGTCCTTTACGTGCAGCTTGGTACGCGTATGACCAGGCAATTATTGGATGGACTGTGGTGAGATCATTGTTATCAGGAAAATGGACCTGAAACAGGGAAAAAATTAATTTTTTCCAGTGACATACATGTACCATTTATCAGCATGAACTATGTAAACAATTTTATCATTCATAGCACACATGCAGTACATGAAGACTGTAGTTTTAGCATGATTAGAATGTTAATTTATGCGAAAGGAAAACAGGCTTGCATCAAATGATCAATAAACTTTATTTCACAGCTTTCAAGAAATACTTCACATTAATTATTATTAAAAACAAAACAATGAATTTAGAAAGCATAAGATCAAGTACTGCATTTGACAAAATGGTTGTTAACTTGACAAATTTATGCAGTAACTTTAGTACATATATATTGGTAATTTGTCCATATGTAAACTTAAAAGCTACTTCTAACCACAGCTTGTGTACCTTTTTGGAAGACTTGTTCTTGCATGATTCTGGTTCAACAGAGACTTGCACTCTCCATGACATATTTATATCATCTATTGCACTGGAATTAGATGACTGGGGAGACTGATCTGTGGGTTGCACTGAACAAGTTAATGTAAAATGCATATTTCTAAGAAGATCATTGCATTGAAATCCTAAATCACTACCCAACAGGTTTTCATCTTCAAGAGATGAAAAATTTTCATCACTTTCACAGTCACTATCTGTCCAGTCGGAATCACAGTCTATATCACATGATACATGGAATGAAGGTAAGACATTTCCAGAACTGTTGTCATATCCTAGAATAAAGGCTACATCTGAGCTGGATTTATCACTGGATGTGTTAGTTTGTTCTTTTTTTTCCGTTTTGTTGAGCTTTTTGGCGTCAACTTTTCGTTGCTGAAGGACTTCCCTTCTTCCCAACACTTTGTATATAACAAACAGAAATGAGGTCATTATCACAAATTGAATTCACATTTTCAGTTCTACCATGATATTTTGATTCATAATCAGGTGAAGAATTTTGTTTCCTGTTGTCCTGTTGATTTTCAACTTCAGTATGGCTATTTGTTTTCACTTTATCACCTTTTTCATATACACTGTTTAATTTTCCTTGTGGTATATAATTACTTGCTTCAGCACAAAATTCAGTATCATTATTATTAATTAGACTATCTTTTGCTGCTGAACAGTCCATATACTGTCATTTTCAATACTGAACCAACTGTAGCTGTTGAATTTTTTAATCTGAATCCCGGAGTACTTTTATTGGTAGTGCGTTTTTGAGTAGTAAAAGAAATGTGATATATTCTTACAGAAAGTTCCACACATGAGAAATGTTTACCAAACATTTCATGATCTGGAGCTATATTTAGATTTTTTTTTTAAATTAATATTTTTCTAAGAAGGAAGTCTTTTCTTGTAACTGAAAATGAAGTTCAATACAATTTTTTCAAGTACCGCGTAAACAAGTTCGGTATTTGTTATGCTGTAAAATTGTAGTTCTACCCAGTGTATAATTTAACCTGCCCTTGTTCAAAGTATTAGCTGTTTGTAACTGTTACTTCAGTAGACTGACGACAGGCATTAGCCGAGTCCTCTTATCAATTAATCCACTACTTGATCCAGACTGGTTTGCTTTGTTTTGTCAGTCCATCTGTCTCTGATATTTCGTGTCCAGATTGCAACTTCTACATGCATAAACAAATTTTTAAGTAACTTCAATATACAACAAGACGGCCAAGATGGCCCTATATCACTCGCCTCGACTTGTGACAATATGTGACCAAACTTCAACTCTAAACTATATATCATAAACACAAACATTCTGTTTGACCTTGACAAGGCAAAACTTTTGACCAATTTACATGCCGATTAGGTTGTAAATGTCACCTGTATGGCATACACAAACCGGGTGACCTAGCGTAGTTTTTGACCTCAGATTACCCATGTTCGAACACTACCTAGATTTCATCAAGGCAATCATACTGACCAAGTTTCATGAAAATCCAATGAAAAGTGCAACCTTTATTGCATACACAAGGTTTTTCTAGTTTTTGACCCCAGATGACCTATATTCGAAGTCGACCCAGATTTCATCAAGGCAATCATACTGATCAAGTTTCATGAAGATCCAGTGAAAAAATGCAGCCTTTATCACATACACAAGGTTAAGTGTAGACAGACAGACGACGGACACCAGGTGATCACAATAGCTCAACTTTGCTCAGGTGGGCGAAAAACTAAGAGAAGAGAGTGTCGTGCATAACTACCAGGTGGCAAACTCCAAGGTCAATGTCACACATAGGGCTCAAAACTGTTTTAATAAGTAGTGCTGTAACGAAAGTTTTAAAACCCTAGGACAGAGACTAAAATAAATGTTAATGTGCATCATATTACTGTAAACAAGGAATTGTTCTGTTGACTTTAGTCCACATTTATGCATGCATGTGTGATGTTGACAAGTACAATTTGCTGTTTGCGGAGTGACACTAGATAAGGTACAACCATGGGCAAAATACTGAACAATGGCAGGAAGACAAACAAACATTTTACTTGAGTCATGAATTTTTAATAAATCAACTAAAATAACCAAGGCAATAGCATATAACAAGGCAGTTCTCTGACAATAATTAGAAACTGTGGTTAATATGTCAATTTCTTATTTTCCTTCATGAGCAATAACAATGAAGTACTGCATTAATATCTGTACTATGAATAAATGGAATAAATAAGGATGGTACAGGTTATCTTTAACCAATGCACACAAAAAGTATCGCCCTCGATATGAGGACGTAAATTTACATAAAAAACATGTAAGTTTGCTTTCCTTAAAATAACACTTTTTACACTTACTCCTAACAAAATGTGTATTTCAGCACCAATAACAAAGGCTGTGCTTTATAAGAAACCATCACTCTGTAGAAAACTGTTACTCAGATCATGCAATGTTTTATTACAGTGATTTAACTTCTGTAAACCAACACCACCTAGTTCAGAAGTTTTTTAAAATTTTGCCCAACAAAAGCCACTGGGTAATTACTTCCTCTATTTAGATTCACATTGTTTGAAGTACTGAAATATAATGGAAAGATTAACAGAAGTTCTATGGTTCAAATATCCCTCATTGATTTTTCAAGAGCTAAAAATGTAAATTTGTAATCTTGGCACGAAGCCACATAAAAATTTCTGATGTAAACAAGGTGTAAAACGACATTTCATCATATTTTGAGGCTTAAATTCAGTTTTTAACATGGCTGTTACAGAATTACCTGACCAATTTGTCATAAATACATGTTTTATGCAATAAACATATTTTCTAGTTGTATAAACAGCTTTCCCCTTCAGCCGTTACACAAACTACCTACGTGAGCTGATACAGTTATGTAAACAGTTAACCTTCATATTAAACATTTAACACCTTTATCTTGATATACATATATACTGTAACCACCTGTACCTGTATTGCATCATTAGGAGTGTCTACATGATCTGAATCAGGATACATTACTAATCAGTAAACATGCAAAGTGTGCCTTTAATTAGTGAAAATTTTACTGTAAAACCTCAATTATTTTAAAAGCATAAACTTGCTTAATGTAAAATCTACTGCGTATTTATACCATATATACTAAATTATTATTAGCAGTCCTGTGTGCTAATAGTAGGTGTGCAGTCTTATCAATAGGACATGACAAACAATGACCTCTATTTTGTAAACACGTACAACCATACAACATTTTTCTAACCCTTTCGAACATGTTTCAAGTACAATCTGGAATGTGAGGTAATTGATAAACTTCATATGCTAATAATGTACATAATTACTTGCACCAGAATTTCTGCAGACCCGTGGCCACATTCAACAATGTTCAAAGTTTTAAACCCAAAATTGAGACCAAATTACTAGTCAACCATAGTCAATTTTCAAAATGAACAATTCTTCAGAACAGTGTCTATCAGTGTAATTTACATGGTTAGATTTACTACCAAAAACATACTTAAATAAGACCAAACAAAAGATATGTGAGTTTCAGGTCTCCTGGTCAAACACACTAAGGTCGGTCAGCAGTTTGTTTTTCATTTTGCCATTTTTGCTCTAAAAACAAAAGCAAGAAATTTAAAATAAATTTGTCTTTATGATCATTTTCTTTAAAATGTTAAAAAAAAGTTTGTTATGCCACAGTTAAGTTTTAAGAGTCCAAAAACACACAGATATTTTTTTGCCTAATTTAACCCTCAATCTGACATGTACATTTTGTATGTTGATAGTGCCATACTAGAATCACAGAATATCAATGCTAAGTATGAGGTAAGAACTGTATTCATCACTAAATGCTGTCATTGCAATGTTTCCCTCAATACTGCACTAACCACTAAACAACATCAGGCATAAACTGTATTAAACTTACACAAATCAGTGCCATTCGGAAAGTTCCGTGAGACTGTGATTTTGAACCTTTTCAAAAAGCACTTAACATAAATCAAATGTCTGTATTTAAGCTAAGACAGTGTTGCAAAATTCATTGTTGTGTAATTATTTGTACTTAAACTTTGATGTATATGCTTTATGGACACCAGTGTACGACTTCAGAGAAGTCAATTTTCATTGTAGACATTGTCATAGTAAAGGTATACATGTATAGTTCCTATAGCTTTGGCATTTACACATACAAGAGCACTAATGAAAGTTTGTGAAGCATCTTTACATGTAGACTGTCATACTGATTACAATATGCTTTGGCATAAAATTAGTTTACACAGAATCGTTCCCCGATAATTTTGTCTCTATGCTTTTGATTAAGTACAGGTTCAAGCACATTCCCAACATCAGTGATCCTTCGAAGGAAGCGACCGCGGTCTCTAGCATACTGTTCCCAGGGTCCTTTACGTGCAGCTTGGTACGCATATGACCAGGCAATTATTGGATGGACTGTGGCGAGATCATTGTCGTCAGGAAAATGGACCTGGAACAGGGAAAATTAAATTTTTTTCAAGTACAAGTACATAAATGTACCATGGATGTATCAGCATGAACTATGTAAACAATTTTATCATTCATAGCGCATATACAGTACATAAAGACAGTAGTATTAGCATGATTAGCATGTTAATTTATGCAAAAGGGAAACATGTTGCATCAAATGATCAATAAAGTTTATGTCACAGCTTTCAAGAAATGCTTCACATTAATTATCATTAAAACATTAATTATTATCATAAACAATACAATGAATTTAGAAAGCAATAAAAGCCAGTTCTGCATGTGACTAAATGGCTATTAACTTTAACATACATGTTCAAAATTTATACTACTAACTAGTTCATATATATCTCATTCTGTTTTTTGTCAATACATTAAAGCTACATCTAACCACAGCATGTGTACCTTTTTGGAAGACTCGTTCTTGCGTGATTCTGGTTCAACAGAGACTTGCACTCTCCACGACATATTTATATCGTCTATTGCACTGGAATTAGATGACTGGGGAGACTGATCTGTGGGTTGCACTGAACAAGTTAATGTAAAATGCATATTTCTAAGAAGATCATTGCATTGAAATCCTAAATCACTACCCAACAGGTTTTCATCTTCAAGAGATGAAAAATTTTCATCACTTTCACAGTCACTATCTGTCCAATCGGAATCACAGTCCATATCACATGATACATGGAATGAAGGTAAGACATTTCTAGCACTGTTGTTGTCATATCCTAGAATAAAGGCTAAATCTGAGCTGGATTTATCACAAGATGTGTTGGTTTGTTCATTATTTTCATTTTGTTGAGCTTTTTGGCGGCGCCTTTTCTTTGCTGAAGGTCTTCCTTTTTTCCCAAAACTTCTTACATACAATACAGAAATAGGGTTATTATCACAAACTGAATTTACATTTTCAGTTCTACCATGATCTTTTGATTCATAATCGGGTAAAGAATTTTGTTTTTTGTTGTCTTGTTGATTTTCAGTTTCAGTATGGCTATTTGTTTTCACTTTGTCACCTTTTTCATGTACACTGTTCAATTTTCCTTGTGGTATACAATTACTTGCTTCAGCACAAAGTTCAGTATCATTTTTAATTAGACTAGAATCATCTTTTGCTGCTGAACAAGCTATATATGATGCAGCATCACTGTCATTTTCAATACTGAACCAACTGTGTAGCTGTTGTGTTTTTGAATCTGAATCCTGAGTACTTTTATTGGTAGAATGTTTCCGGGTAGCAACTTGAATTTTTTCAACTGGTATAGGAATACACTTGGCACTATCACATTCATATTCAAACCAGTCTGTTTCAATACCAGAATCTGCAGTCTTCTCATCCGCAGTTACCCCAGAACTTTCTGATGTATTAATAGGCACAGTATAATCAAGTTCTATCTGATGTGGTTTCTCCTCAGCTTTGTGACACTGATCAACCTTTTCTCCACAGTCTATCTTCGGATTTTGTTTAGGTTTCTCTAATTTTCTTTTATACACCTTTGGTGAGCCTGCATCAGGAAAATATTTTCCATCAATGCAGTCCCTTTTAACATTTGCATCTGTATGTGAACGTTTGCTTTTCTCTAGGAGTCTTGCATTGTAAGGCGTCAGTGTTGGGTCAACAACTGCTGTAATATTGTTTGTCTTGCTTTGAACGCACCTCCTTTGGGGAGGTACATATTTCTCAACATTTTTCATCTTATCCGACACTGTAGAACAGTTACTCAAAAGACTGCACTGAATAGCCCCAAAAATATTGCCAGTCCACTTCATAGGTTTATGTTGGTCACGACTCATTTCAGTTTCAGCACTGTTAGTGCTACATTTAAAACAGACTACCTCTGGTTCTTGACTTGAGGCAGCAAGATTTTCAGTATTGTTAAACTTAGATTGACTCTTCATATCTAGCATACTTTGTAGGTAATCAAATGAAGAACTCTCACTCTTACTTCTAGCTAAGCTGTTAGAAGTCTTTTTTGGACAGAAACTTTCAATATAAGACTTTGCTGATCCCAAACAGGCACTTGCTGAGTTAATTAAAGTAGACCTACTCATTTTCAAATTAAAATTGTCAACAAAATTTTTGTAGTTGTTAGTCTTACAACTTCCTGCATCTCTACAATTCAAAAAATCATTTTCAGCTGTTGAAACTTTACAATTAGATACTTTGCCAGCTGATGTAACTTCTCCTGTGCTGTCAAGACGTAATAACCCTGGTACGCGGTTTGGGCAGGGTTTGAAATTTTCACTTTCACGTGTTCTCGTATGAGATGTTTTACGTCGACATCTCATGGAACTCATGGCTAAAGTTGAATAGTAACACAAATTAAACGAAAAGATAAAATGATTTATTCAGTATCCAGCCATATTATGTTTACGTAAATGTCCAAACTTGGGCGCAAACCGCCACTTTTCGTAGCACCATACTGTCCTTTTTATATCAGGAATAATTCTTAGTAAAACACTTTCTCCTCGGATATTTCTACTTAGATTAAAAGACCTTGTAGACACATTACATTTCTTGCTATTTTCACAAGCCATATTCGTCTATAGTCTCTCTATAAAGCGTAATTGTGAGCGAATTTTGGTTGACATGTTCATTCTTTCTGTGTTTATGTGTATTTAACCGGAAGTCAACCAAAAACCAACATATACCGCGTGCAGAGGAAAAGTAGTTCCAAATAACAATGAATCTTTCTACTGATACTAGTGGTGCTAAGAATAGAAAATGGTTCTTTTTTTCCAAGTGGAAACTTTTTGAATGATCTAAATTCAAACATCTTTATGAACGACAAAAATGTACTTTTTGGGGCAGGAATATTTTACCACGGTCAAGGTCTTTTTAGTATCTATTTTTGACCCCATTGCATCAGCCGGCTTACTTGAAAAAAAACCGCATGATTACCGAAGTTTATGAAAAACTAATGCACAGTTTTTTCTTATAAACCAAATGAAATGGCAACACAAACACAAACAAATTATAGTCTTTAAAATATTTATTAAAAAGCTTAACTGTAGTTTTGCAATTTTCAGAAATCAACTTTCATTTTCTTAAAATAGATTTTGATTCACGATCATTCTCGATGATTCACGTATTACTTCGGAATTTAGGTCAAACACGACTAAATTCATTTTTTTGTAGGATGTTGACCACTTCTTATTTAAAATACGTTACATTTAATAGGTTCAATAAGTCTAGAGAACCATTATTCCTTATAAGAAACATATTATGAACAAGAAATATCTTTAGCCAATATACCATATTGGCCCTACATCACTTACATGAAAACTTACATTAGGACGTTATTTGTGCTAAAGGGTTGGTAGTTTCCAAGGAAGTCGCTGGTTGCTAGGGAAAGTCACTGGTTGCTAAAGAAGTCACTGATTGTTAAATGTCAAAAGCTGCTAAGGACAGCCAGTAGTTGCTAAGAAATCACTGGTCACTTGTGAGTAATTGTCAAATGGTTTCTAAGGAAGTCACTAGTGACTATAGAGGATGCTAAAGGTTGCTAAGGAAGTCACTGATTGCTTCTAAATAAAGGAAACACTTGTTCCTAGAGGAATTAACTAGTTGCTCAGAAGGTCATAAATTTAGTTTATACTAATCTAATTGAGCTCGACTGTGAAGAAAGCTTGTAGCTTATCGAGTCACTCTCGAGTCTGCTTCCTGAAAAAAAGCACTGCTGTCTTATGAGGAGGTACGGTCGTGACCTAAGTGGGGCTCGAACCCGCAACCTCCGGGATAAGGAAGTCATTGGTTGCTAGGTAAACTCAAATGTTGCCGGGATAAGGGAGCCATTGGTTGCTAGGTAATCTCAAATGTTGCTAGGGTACTAAATTGTTACTAAGGAAGTCACATGAAAGATGTTCTGGTTGCTTAGAAAGTCACTGGTTGCTAGGGGAAGTCACTGGTTGCTAACGAAGTTACTGGCTGCTAGGGAAGTAAGAGGCTTAGGAACTCATTGGAAGATACTCTACATACTGACAAGGGACACCATGGCGTGGTCAATTTTGACTTCTGAGGCACAATATGAACACAGTTGGTAGTGTTCCACTACACAATATTACATAACGAATGTCTAACCTCTATAGGCCTTGTGGTTTTTGTGGAAGAAGATTCCTAATTATTTTCCTATATAAGTCTTTGTAAAACAAGTGACCCTCGGGAGGTGCCAATATTGTCACCAGGGACAAGATTTCAACAAATTTTAAAGAGGTCCGCTTGACAATGCTACATACTAAATATTTTATCTTCAGGTTGCAAAATTAAAAAAACATAGCTGTACCAAATTATTATATCATGATGGCCGTATATTAACAAGTGCCGTCCGAAAACTAGAATGTCGTCTGTCTGACACAAAATTCCGTCTATACCTTGAAGAATTTGTGACATACGTACGCTTCTGAAAATACTCTGAACTGCTGCTTAACCCCATAGGATGTCTTTTGAATGCAAACCTTCCGAATGGCGTAATAGAAGTTGTAAGTAACTTGACTCTCTGCTGCGAGCCTGATTTGCCAAAATCCACTATTGGCGTCTAGTTTACTAAAAAAACTTTGCACCTGCTAACCTTTCTTAACTTTGGTCTATGATAGGTAAAGGAAAATTTTCGCGCCGTACATTTTTATTCAACTGTGTAAGATCGACACATATTCGCACGTTTCCATCATTTTTGGGTACGCAGACTATTCCTACACACCAATCAGTGCTTTGATCGACCTTGAAAATAACACCTGATCGTTCCATTTTCTCGAGTTCAGCTTTAACTTTCTGAACTGTTTTATCTAATGTCAATTCAGCTTCAAATTACATTTTTTCTGATAAATTTGTATCTAATATTCCAATTACAATTTTGTCCCTTACTTGTTCATTTTGTGTTTCTCCTGGGAAAGCACAGTTCTCGGAAAGTTCGTACAAAGCTCTTATAAAGGATTCAACCGATTCGCCCTGAAGTTGTCGACGTGAATGAAATTTTGCACGCTCGTGAATAACGTTTTTCTTCGGGTTAAAATGTTTGTCAAATTCCTCAATCACTTTGTCAAACTTCTTTTGATCATCAGCCGACAGCCCAGACGATTTCAATAAATTGTCCGCATTTTTACCCATGGTATATATCATGGTAGCAACCTGAATGTCACCATCTCTTTGTGCAACTTAGATGCTGTTCTGTAGAATAGAAATCTTAGGTTCCATTCATCCCATTTACTTGACTGGGTGAAATCAAAATTTTCAGGAGGAATTAACTTTGCCATGTCACATATGATTTAATGTTAACTTTTTAGAAATCAATATTTCCAATTTGCACTTTTGTTGTTTTTTGTTTGTTTTTTTGTTTTACAATTTAATGTAAGTCCATATTCATTTTAATACAATTGAATGTAACTCCAAGTTTCACTTTATTTACAATTTAATTTATATCCATTTTTATCTTATTTCTTTTACATTCTAATGTAAATCCACGGTGTTCACTTCTGACACCATATTAAATCATGATGGCCGTATATTAAAGTGACATTATGCTCATCTTACTGCACATAGTGTATTTTTGGTGACAGTTTTATAAAAGCAATTTTCGGTAGCTGTGCATTTAAATGTGTTAAACTAATGATAATGCCGCATTAATATTTGAAGTTGGTGCTTTAGAAATTAAAGAAATGGACTAATAAAATAATAGTTCCTTCCTTGGCAGTGATCTCCCTTGTTATTAGTGTTGCTCGGCAGTGGAAGGGAAGCAACTCCGACATGCATTTGTTTATTTCCCAGTCAAAATAGGAAAAGTAATATTTGGAAAGTTATTATTTCGTACTGGTAGCAGGAAAAGTTTGTTGTATTGGGTCAAAAGTTATTATTTCCTCTACCCTTTTCACACACACACCTATTTCAGCTGGAATTTTACTTTAAAAAATGTGCATAATGTCACTTTAACAACACTTGTAAGCTTTATATCTTTAATACATGATACAAGCGTAACTGCAATATACTAATTAACTCAAGTGATCAGAACACGCATGTTATATATGGAATGGATAATAACTCTTGTGTATTATATAAACAGTATACTTTAGTAGCTGTGCCCCTTGTCACATGTAAAGCCTAATTACACAACACAGATGACCCGCGGGTAGGGTCAATTCTGACCCCGGGTGTATGATTTGAACAAATTTGATAGTGGTCCGTTAGACATGCTACATACTAAATATCTAAGCTCTAGATCTTGTAGTTTTGCAGACGATTTTTTAAAGTTTTATCTATATAAGCCTATGTAAAATCAAGTGACTCCCGGGCGGGGTAGCTTTTCACCCAGAGATCATGATTTGAACAATCTTGATAGAGGTCTAATTAGAGGTTTAATTGGCTATGCTACGTTCCAAATATCTAAGCTCTGTGCCGTGTGGTTTCAGAGAAGAAGATTTAAAAAAGTTTTGTAGGTGAAAGTTTAGGTACAATGTATCTACTTTATCCTATATGTACCAATTATATGTTATGTTCATATTTTTTAAATGTTTTGAGTTAATAAAATATTGTTAAAACGAAAAAGCTTATCCTATAGAAAACTATGTTAAATCGAGTGATCAATTTTAACCAACGGGTCGTGATTTGAACTATCTTGGTAGAGGTCCTCTAGACAATGATACATGTCAAATATCTACGCTCTGGGCATTGTTGTTTTTAGAAGAAGATTTTGGAAGTTTTTCCTATTTGTTGCCATAGCAACCAGAGTTCTGTATGAAACTTTTGTAAAGGACTACCAGAGGAACATAACTGCCAAGTTTCATCAGCTTCTGTCAAACGGTTTCGGAGGAGATGTCGTTTGAAGCAAAATGTTGACGACGCAAATGCATGCGTATTCATAGAATAACATTTTTAGACTATTATTTGACTGGCAATTACAAAATTTACCACTGAAGCGATCACGTGATAGAGACTGTCGTTTTCGTGTGAAGTCATTATCATAACCAAGGCATATATCTGCTATCAAATTACAAAATATTTGAAGAAATGTGTCCGGATACTAATTATAAGTTGCGTGTAGTGTTAATGTATTTATTTGAAAAATTATTTTATAAGAATAAAGTAAATATCAATCGAATACGGTCAATAAACACCTGCACAATCATGTGTGATTTGAACTTTTGGAAGTTTGCACAGCAGAATACTTTAAAGTCGAATTATGCGCATTTTTTCAAGTAAAAATCCAGCTGAAATAGGTGTGTGTCAAAAATGGTAGAGGAAATACTATCTTTTAACCCAAACACCAAACACTTCCTGCTACCAGTACGAAATAATAACTTTCCAAATATTACTTTTCCTATTTTGACTGGGGCAGTCTTTAAAAAAAACTGCATGCAGGAATTGCTTCTCTTCCACTGCCGAAATCTCTACCAACAACAACAACACAAGGGAGATCACTGCGAAAAAAAGGAATTATTATTTTATTAGTACATTTTTTTTATTTCTATGAGACCGTTTAAAAACATGTTCCTGTTTATCTTCAGTAGACGATATATCTTCCAAAGAAAAAAATCGAATACTCACCCGCGGAGAAAACCCCACTCAGAGTAATTAATTGCGGGGCCCGCTATATTTAATACGTGGTGAGTAAAAGATGCATGGAGACTTAAACACTAGATCGAATATATGCGTCTCTCTTCATTGAAAAATTGAGGTAATTCGGAGATGAAAACTGTGGACACAGTCAATTATTTTGGAAAAGCAAGAGTTGTCGTTCGTTTCACAGAGGTCGCAATTTACGCCGATAAAATAGTGAAAAGCGCTTTTCACGTTTCAGGCGCAATCTACGCTGAGAAAAATTGAAATATGATTGCTTTTTCCACTTATACAGCTTTTGACATTATAGAAACGAAGTGCAGTCGACTGAATATTCTTTGATTGCTTTTTTAAATATATATGATGTTATCTTAGCTCATTTTTTCCCTTGAAGTAGATACTTGACACCGTGGTGTAATTGGGAGGGACGTAGCTCACATACTTTTGTATAAGTGTACTTTTACGAATCCACGAGTTCGAATCCCACCAACACCCATTTTTTAAAACTTTTTATCTGCTGTTTTAATCATTATTTTTAGCCTTTAAACCATTTAAGAATATTTTACGGCAAATAATCATAAAAATCTTCATTCATGTCAAATTAATACGGATAATGGTAATGAAAAATTGAGACGTACCAGGAACGGTATATAGGGCATTCTTGGACATACTGTATAAATATTATTTGATAATAGTAAATTTTCGATACTTGAGGTCAGTTAGTAGATGTGATGTCGTGTCAATTTGCTTGTTCAACCAGAATTGGTTTCCTCGAGTCCTTTTGGGGCCATGCCTCAATATCAACCATCACCACCAATTTCCAAAATACTTATATAGCATTATTGTTTGTTGGCCCGCTGTGATATTTTGTATCACAGTTTTTCTTGTTTCATTTACCGCGCTTCTATTCGTAACATTTTATTGGTCCAAAAACTAGGTCAAAACCCAGCTTATTCAGCTACGCCGAATAAAGTAAGTGTTAGATACGTATTCTAAAACTAATTTGTATAGTAGCGTATGAGTTTACGCATTTATAGGTAAAGATGGTTTCTTCTCACGACATTTACGGGGATGCTAAGATCCCTGATATTTGTTTAGCAAGAAATCTTTTGTCTTGTCAACTGTATTTCAGTCGTTTTACAGGCAGACATTTTTTCTATTGACATAACATCATTTTTTAAATAGTTTGTCAATGGAGGAGGTTGAATTTGCAGTCAATCTACATTATTTATGAATGAAGTCCCATCTTCACAATTGTTTACAGTGGCAGGCGGTCATTGTGGGTACCCAACGGGATAAAATATATACACGACTCGAGTAGTATACGTACCTTATAATCGGAAAGCGAGAATTTTGGTTGCAGTTTGTAATAAAATACCGTTTGTATGTTTTATTTTTTGTCATGGAATTTTATATTTGCGCCTCCAAGCCTTTGCAGTTAATAAAAAAGGAATTGAACAACAAGATGTGCATTGAACCACAGGTGGAAGGAACATACCTTTGACTTTTTTTTCTTTTTTTCTTGCCTATCTTTAAAATTGATATCAGAATAAATAAAAAAAATTGAAAATTTTTTTTCCCTTCATAGCTCTTTACTATAGTAAAGATATGTTCCTATGTGCATTGAACATGTCTGGATTTATTCAAGCTAAAATAGAACTAACTGGTATGAATACGACTAAAAAACAAAAACAGAAAGTTGGCCATAACGATTTTATGCACAGTCATCATAATTGCCATCGTCATCGTTATTTATTATCTTTACCAATTTGAGAACCGTGCGCAGAATTTAATAAAACCTATGCCAATAATCAGTGTCGTTATATCAGAAAAATCAACATCATGTATGCTTATGCTATTATTTATTCTGAAGAAGGCTTTACGGCAGAAACATGTCGATAAATGTTAAAACTATTAGTGGGTTGATTTTCTTTTACCATTTTATATGCTATTAAGTCAAAATTTAGGTTTAAAGAAACAGAACAATGCAATACAGAAATTTGTTTTAATTCAAAAATAGATTTAAGCTTTCATAGCTTATCATCAGTAACATCAGGTGTTTATTAATGACACCAAATGCAATGTGCGGATTTCTATATACTTGTCGGATAAATGATCGTCGTGTTAAATAAATATGGACGAACAGTTAAAGATGACGTCATGTAGGTTATGACTTCGTTTAGAGTACGCACAGACGTGGCGGTCGATATTGCCACCAAAAACATTAGGGCCTATATTCCTATACTTATATTTAAACTGTAAGTGTTGTTTATAATCTCTTGACAAACTATACGTTAGAGATATCAAAAGACAATGTTGATATAATAACAACCTCCAAAACACAGATGGTGAAAATCACGTTATGCTTTAGCTATCCAGCATGTGTTTTTCTGAATATTTCTGGCGTTCTAAAATGTTTCGTAGATTAATATTATAATCAGCACAATGGCAGTTCATTTAAAAGAAAATATTAAAATACAAAACAATGTCAACCAATTGAGTTTCATTACTTTTGTGTGCAATTTAAGTAGATCAGCAAGTCAATATTGGTCCATCACACTTTTCGCCCACTCGGAGAAAGTTGACATTCTCGTATAAACATTAGGATACTCCGGTGAACACGTGGAACTTCCCACCCACGAGGCTATTCCCGCCAGTTTCCAGTCTCTACCAACAGGACAGACAAGTGGTCCGCCACTATCTCCCTGAAAATGATCACCATGATATGAAAAGAATCAGAAAATAAGGGAAACCATAGAAATAAATGGACGTGTACATAATAAGAGACGGATACGTATTCAGAATGTTTTACGAAATATATGGATAACTTGTTTCTCAAAAGAAAGCAAACTACAGGCTGAACAAGAACAAAACACAGATGCTAACAACATACATAAATAATATTTTGCGATGGAGAGCAAAATTCTTACAGAACAAGCCGACGCGTTTTCACCCCTGATACATATTTGTGTATCTTCAATGATATGTCCGTAGGTTTGACGACATGTCGACTTTGGAATCACTGAGACTTGGCTTTGTAGAAGATAGTCCGACATATGGATTCCCTCTGTAGTTCCTATTTAAACAACATTTCTTATAATTCAGTGAAGAAAATCGTTTAAAAACGTATAGGCTATTTCAAAATTGGAAATATAATTTGTCGTGAAAAAGCGGTAGCAAAACATCAATGCTTATGGGAATTAGGAAGCACAATTGTAAAATTAAGTTCATGATTATTTATCACTATAGGTTATTATGTGCTTTAAATATGCATATTTGACAGCTACATATAACATCAGAAATCAAAACAGCAAGTTGGTCTGGATGATAGAGATATAAATACTAAAGGGAATCGAAAAGACAAATAGATGTTTGAATTTGGTTAAAGTTCTCAAATGTTTTACTATACAAATCATTCTGTTTTGTAGTTTCAATGTATTGAGAACTATTTTAAAACCTCACGTTTTGTAATGTTTTCACGTTCCAAAAACCAGTACCGTCGTATTTATAGTTCTTTGTATCATTTAAAAAAAATATATTTCTAAAGTTGTTTTATATAAAATATTAACTGAATTTACCAATCGTGTTTCCCCATCCTGTGATGTAGCACATATCATTGTCGAAAAACGTATCCATGTTTGGTGTAGACATTTCTATGGGTTCCACATAATTGCTAATTATTACGCTTTCCTCCAACTTGACCATAGCAATGTCGAAATAGTAACTTGATTCTTCATAATAGGCATGCTTGAAGATTAAACGACATCATGAACTTGTTGTAAAATGTATTATCAACTGACATTATTTTCTATAAAAATACATACCATTAATTTGTATTTCAAAAACAGAGTTGTATTATATATTACAGGGTGGCCTCCAGGTTGGCCTCCTGGCTAGACCTTTTGCCCTCAATATTGTAAGCGATATGGTTACACGTGGACAACTGCACAAAACGTAAACCTACATGTATTTGCATCTAATCAATCAAATCAGTTATGATAAATCTTTCTAAAAGTTTTATTTTGCAATCTGAGTAGAAACTAGTAGATCTAACTATTTTATTCTGTCACTTACTTAGTTCACGATGTTATATAAATATCCATGTATTATTGACTATTGTTATTACTCTAAGCATATTTTACATGTTTTATGCAATATATAAACACGCATGTACTAGTTGTAATTGATTGACTCTCCGTCTTCGCAAGTGTCACAGATTGTATTTGTTTTTTGACTGTGTCTCTTTGTTTAGAGTAACATAACACCATTGCATACCTCTACACAGGACTCTGTTGTTTAACCTGTTGTATTGTTATCAGAGTAAAGGCTTTGGTTTCATTGTATGTAAGACATAAACTGTTTTCTTCAGCAAATATATTTCGAATAAGATTTATCAATTTGCCTTTATATAATCAAGTTACGCGACAGATTGTTAAAAAGAATAGAAGATATAAAAACATAAGGACGCAATTTGTCTTGAGAGTCATTCTTTTCTTTTCATTTTTCTAGCAAAACTTGAGTTGACTCACCATTAACATTCTTGCAGGATCAATCACTTGTTCTCTGTAGGTAAAAACACTCAGTCGGTAATCCCCAAGTACAATACGAACCGTGTAATCCCTGTTAAAAAGACAAACAAAATAAATGCTTAATGTGATAAGTAAATCCAATGAAACTTGATAATTAATGAAGTCTTCCTGACAAAGCTTCCGTTTGCCAAGATACATAGTAAAAGCTACACCAGAAACACCTTTTCTATTTAACTAACATCTGAGAGCTCGTGTCAATTAAGCTTCAACAGAGACATACGTTATACTACTTGGATTTCTTTGTCTTCTTTAGTATACCACGTTAACCTTCTCGATAAGTAAAAACACAGCTTTTGCCCAAAATAGTTTTTAGAAAAACTACCGCTTCACTTTCCTTTAATTTATTTACCACTGAGTCTTTCAATTTGGATTTTATTACAATTCATCAAAAATTGCATGGAGAAGTGTTTCTGACTAAGATACCTGTATATTGCATACACATTTTTACAGTTAGCCAAAGACGTTTATATCGAGCTTAAATGTAAAAGAACATAGCTTTATTAATGTACATTTGTATTAATTTATCATATTATCACTTTAGCTAAACCAATAGTGACACGTTTTATTTCCGCGAAGTAGTAAGTTAGTTTAACAAGAAAGACGACATTGACAAAACCGAAATAAGTACAAAATTATTTGTAAAATACTCCTGACATACGTGTGATTAAAAACAAACAGCGCTAAACAATTATTGTAACTAAAAAACTAAAATATTCTACCGTGGAACTGTACTTTTACATTTCAGTATTCAAATTTAAGTAATGTAAATTTTATAGTAAGGTTTACTTTGCATTGTTTTATTTTGTAAACAGTGAATTGCGAAGTTCAGTGTGCATTTTACAACAACGTTAGTTGACAAAGTGTGGTAATAGTTTATAAAAAATATTTACTGTAGTTTGCAGACACAATGAGCTGCGGTAACGACCCATTTTTCATGTATCAGACTTCCTCCGCAGAAATGATGCCAATAATTGTCAGCACCGAAATATTGGATAGAAACTTGCCAAGGCCAAGATGATGGTAAAGAAAGACTACCCCCAACGATCATTAATGTTGGCCCATGTTTATATGTGCCAATTCTGTCCCCATCCGTTTCATTGTCTTCACCAGGTAGATCCAGGACGTTTTGTGTATCTGTATTCACATTTGTACGGTCTCGATCGATTTTCCTATTATCGTTGGATTTAACAACCATTTTCTCATGCATGTTCTCCAAATTGCCTTTTTCTTTAGTATTTTTGAAGTCCGTCTCTACTTTCTCGCTTTCTTTGAAAAAGGGGTCCGCACGCAAGTGTTCTTGGTATTGTTTTAATAATGTTTGTTCAAATTTTTCTCTGTTGTTTATTGTCACTTGGAAAAGTTTAGTATCTGGGGCATTTATATCATTGTCTACGCCGTTCTTTACAGACACATTAGAAGAAATATGTTCAGAACTGACCGAAAAACGAATTTCCTTTACGACAACTTTACGAAGGTCTTTACTGTTTACCATGCTTGAACCTGAAATATAAGAATTGAAGAATATTGAATAATTACTTTCATTTGTGATATCCATTAAATGAATTAAGTAGTTAAAGCAACGCGTAGTACAAATTTGAAAGGTACGGGAAGAGCATTCTCTAGCCTAATGATAAATTTCAATATATCTAAATAATATTCTTACCTGGCAATATAAAAAGTAACAAGTATACTACTACAAATCCATAGAAAATCATTTTTGCTTAGTATAGCTTTGGTCCTTCCTTGTTAGCACCGGCTGCAGGACTCAAATGCGGACGGTACTCCATGTTAGAGTACAACCAGTCATATGATAAATCTCAAAGGTTAACATTGATTGAACCAACTCAAATAAATAAACTTCTCTTTTGTATACAAGTGCTATCAGATTAGCAGGTACTTTTCGTTTTATGTCACATCGCTTTGATACTGTATATTTACGAATGTCTCGAAAAGATTTAAGTGTAAGCCTAAGTTACCCTTGACGCGGTTCAGTACACTTGTACTCAGCAAAGACACAAATGAAGAAAACGACGAAACCGAATTTAAAGCAAACAAATCAGATAATACTGTGCACGAAGCTCTTATACTAAATATATAACACTAGTGCCACCATTATACTTTATTAAATTTCTAAGAACTGAAACATTTTTCAGCTCGTTATATTGTCAGCACTTAATAAGATATAGTTTCCTGATTATTAACGCGGCTATGCAAAGTCGACAATTGATAAATTAAATGGCAAAATATTTACCCGCAATGAAGCAAATAATGGACAGTGCAACAATGTCACTGAATCGTAATAACGCAAAGATTGGGTTTTCAGCTTTAAACGTGAAATGTTTGCTGGTTCAGACTTTTTGTAGCATTTGTTTGGAATGTCATTTATGTTTTACTGAAAATATAAAAGCCTAACTGAATTATATTAGTAATGGTTGTATACTTTCATACCTAAGTTTTGTAAAGATTGTGTTTATCTTTTACTTAGTAAAAGGCCGAAAAGCATTTTGTAAATGTAACAGCGCATTACACCGTGTTACACTAAGTCATCAAGTTTGTCAACCTGTCCCATTGTGGGTGAATTAGTTTATTTATTGAGCTTCCTTCAAAAACACCCCAGGAGGTGTTATGTTGAAACGATCAAATACTACAAATATTTATGGCCCTTCATCCATGTTGTTTTATTGAAATGTCCATTGCGTATATTGGTTTTGAAGTAGTGTCAGGTTTACTAGTACCTAAATCGCAGTTCGTGTGGAGAACACCTCTATCAGTTAAGTACAACTGCTAAAACTGTCATAAATAACTATATAATCTATTAATTTGCTGATATTTGCATGTCAACTTAGATATCGTTTAACACTGTAGACAGGTATCGTACACGAACTTCCACCACGAATGAAATTTTGTACTTTAATCGCAAATATACTATGAAAACGCATCACTACATTTAAACCGCATACGAGCCATCTTGTAAAATGGACGAAAAGTCTAACACGCAGCACTAGGCCTTGCAAAGGCCCAAAACATAATTTAATGAATTGTGTAGTACATGTAGAAGAGAACCGGCGATTGTTAGTGACCGATATGAAAAGTCCTACTGGTGTATCAGAAGGGAGTACACAACAAATTACCCATTTGCACTTCAGATGAAAATGCGCTAGATGGGTCTCTTACTCGCTGGCCAAGGAGTTTGCTAACCGTTGAAAATGTTAAGAAGACTTAGAAAAATAAAGAAACTACCCAAATGCATATTAACGGAGGCAGTAGTTGAATTTAATCGGTACAGACAATAGTATAACCAGTATGACGTCACAAAAATGATTGCCCCTAGTAAATTGCAGTTGTAAATAAAATGATATTGGAGGTATTCTCTGTGATCTTGAAGTAGGATTAGAATGTAGCACGTAAAAGAGAACTTTTCACCCTCCATACAGACAAAGGAAAATCTTTAAAACATAGTTACTAGTAGTTAAGTTACGACAACAGGGTCACGGCGCAAATTTTTTAGTGCCACCGCCGAAACGAGCATGATCGAATGATCGACCGGGACGAGACTCAATCCAGCACCTGGGTCACATTTCTATAATAATGACCCCTTTATCATATAAGTTTGGGTACTTGTCCACACTAAAACTCTTGTTAAAGAATAAAATAGAATGAACAACTATAATTTGCGCGAAATAGGTGTCATTTATTTGACGTCATTGCATATATAATACACAACGATCCGATCATAACCAACTTTATAAATGTCGTGGACCTGCAAGAATTTACTATGGACCAACGAGAAACACCCTTACAAAAATTGCCAAATTTGGTAGGGTGGTAATACGCAATACCATTTTTACCTGAACTTGATTCTTAAAGACATACATAAAATTATATCAATGTTAGATTTATAAAGTATTCCTATATTCCATACCGCTCTCCGAAATTAAATGACCCTTAATTTAACAATTGTTACACCGGGAACGAAGACACCTTCTAGAAATAATCAGCACTACATATCAAGTGCATTCCTGTTTTAGAGTACAATTTCATAAAGATAAATACATATTGTAATTAATTGTGATAATAATGTTTTCAGTAGAATCTACCACTCCTAAATGTTGTATTTGCCAGAGCAAACTCAGTCAGAAAGCTATGAAATACACGAATCTGGTGTTGAGTGATACAGATAATCCTCGTGTAACATTACTCATATCCCTTCAAGTTGCAAGAAAATCGGAAAATGCTATCAAAAAAGATAAAGAATTTGTAACGTTTCAGTCAGTAACAATTTTAAAGAGCTACTAATTCACTGGATACCTGGCCATATGAAAAGTATTTAGTTCGCCTTAACAATAAACATGAATTTATAAACAGCGGCTATCGAGAAAGTACGTTTACATGATACCAAAACATATATCATTTTATATTTTCAATTCTTGTTTTTAAGCGATTTAATACGAACGTCGAATGTACCTTGACTTTTGCTTATTGAAGCAATAACCAGGTTATCTTTGTGTTCTTTAGCAACCTAAATGAAGACAACACTGCACATTTGTACCGTATTTCCCAGGTTTGAATAGCCTAAAGAGCTGTTTAATAGATGTTAAGGGAGATTACTGCTTTATGATATTTCCTGATCACAATGTTTGAATTGTGTATCTTATTTCAACTTAGTATTAAATTTCTGTTGACTGACAACAGTCCCAAGTATCAGTATAAAAGACCCGATTTGATTGCAAGAAATGTTAGAATATTTGTTGTGTTTGTTCTTATATTTATTGAGATTTGTAAAGAAAATTACATACACTACCTTCTTGACGCTCATTGTGCGTTTTGCTATGTAAGGTCTTTGGCTTCCTTTGGTTGCCCATATTTTGTTCTGTATATTTCGCGTGGGCTCATAAAAGTGAATCCACGTCTCATCACCAGTGATGATATTTGCGAAAGATCGATTGATGTATTTAGGAAACTGTTTCAACAATTGTTTGGGGATTCTTACCCGAGCAAGTTTTTGCTCTTTTGTAAGGAGATGGTGTATCCATCTGGCACTTATCGATCTCAATTTTAAATCACGTTTGAAAATTGTATGATCAACTCCTACTGAGATACCAACGCATTTAGCTATATGCCTAATTCTAAATCTTGCATCGATAGCAATCAAATATTTTACTTTTTCAACTATTTTGAGCGGAGTTGCAGTTTTCGGACGGCGTGCATGAAGCGCATCTTTTACTAAATTTTACTAAATCTACACCACATTTAAATTTCTTACACCACCGTGTGACAGATGAAAAAGAAAGTTCATTGTTCCCATAAACACGACATATTTCATTAAATATGCCATTCGCCTGAATACCAAGAATACAGCGGTTCTTGATATAGGACCGTATTTTGTCAATGAAAGGAGACCTTTTCCCAACCATTTTAGCCTTAATGTACACAAGTAGACACTGTTAATGGAGCTATTGTCAAAGATAAACTGAACGGATTTAAACATGTTTTTGTGTAGCCCATGCGATACATGTACCTATTTCGTGCAATTCGTGGTTAAAAGCGAGATATTGGCCTAGTTGCATTCATATTTGAACACCCCTCGTATTCTTGATAATTTTGATTAAATCTTATCAAGGCATTTCGAAACAGTGGACATGTAGGCATGTGAACACAAAGACCAGACATGGTCTTATTTTGCTACTTTACTTTATAAATGGTAGATCTATGTATTTATCTCGCAAAGTGAATTTTATCTTAAGTTTTATGATTACAAAACAGGTAATGCCAAAACAAAATTGACTTATAACATTCATATGCTTAAGGTATATGTTCTTAAGTAAATCGGACTGTTTCAATTTTATTAAAGGGAAATGGGAAGTGTTTCGTTTATGTTAGTTTATACTTCCGGGTATTACAATTTACTCCCACGCAGAACGTAAAACGTAATACCCATATAAATACATCCGTCATTTGTAACAGCTTTGTATAAGAAACGAGAGATTGTGACAACTATGCCTAAGACAAAGCTTAAAACACTGAACAACTTTAGCACTAATCACTTGTTTCGCTTTTGTTTTTGTAGGTATACCGATACAATGTAAGTGTAGATTTTACAGAATTTTCTAGTATTTACGTACTCTATTGTGGTCTGCGGTGGCATAGACTTTCATTGTTTGTTTTGACCGTGCCACTTAAAAAACTAGTCCTAGATTTCTTAAATGTTTAAAGCAAAATAAAGTTTAAGGTATACATTCATTAAGAAAAACTTGTACAAGTGCGTATGTTTTTTTATCGGGTATGGCTTTTAGTCTATGATTTTAACAACGGTATTCCATGCGCGAGAGTAAATTTGAATGACCACAAACGATTATTTTGTAATCGGACCAGCTATTTGTCACAGTTTCTATTTTCTTTCAAACGTTAAGGAAACTGAAAGGCATGCCCCCCTTGTTTTTTTCAAATGTTGAGGAAGCTGAAAGTCATGCTCTCCCGCTTTTAAAACAAAACTAAAGCAGATTACGCAGAGCGCTTCCGCCTTTTACCGTATTTTTACATTCCTTTTTGCTTTGCATATTGTTGTTTACAGGTTATTGACATTTCAAAACCTGACTGCCTTCTTGTCTCTATATGGTTGGTTTTGACTGAAGTCATTATCTCTCTAGGATCTCGACCACTCCGTTAATGGTCGTATTACACGAAATCACGCGGAGACGGTTTTCTGTTGCACTGACGATGACATGGTTAATGAAATTCTATATTTAACCTTAAGTTCTATTGAATTGAGTTTTTTATGACAAATTGTATTTTGACATCATTTTGCATGGTAAGCGGATGAAAAGTCAACACGTCAGATCAAGACACTTTTATGGCATGCTCAAATGCATTACTAATGCGGAAATATCTACTAATATATATGACAACCCAGAGGATTTCAATTTCAAAAGCCGACCAAATAGCAATGCTCGCCATTCTTTATCATACAGAGACTACATATTACAACTTTTCTCGTTTACTAGGGCACGGATTTTAATACAAGAAACCTGTATACATGACTTAATACAACAGGAGTAGTGATGGAACATTTACAACGTTTTACATCTGAGCATTAACTGACGAGTAAATTTAACTTATACAATTATTTTATTCATTTCTGTCTCACCATACATGTTACACATAATGTGCATTTCATGCAATATAACAACAGTAACTTACATGTTTATTCTAACAATTATGAGAGACAATAAAAAAGAAAAAAAAACCAAGGTTCCATGCTATAATTTACATTAATTATAGTACATTGTATTTCTATTAAGTCTATCCTATTTGAATAATTAAAAAAGTTTCAGACCAGCTGAAGATAATACTGTTGTTTATCAATTATTTATCAGACTACACTTTATCAGGAATAAAAATTAGTGTTCATTACTATATAACTAAAGACATTGTTACAAGCCTGTTATTACATGATTATAATCACAAGCATGAATAACATAATAATTGAAATAAATAACAGGCTGGAAATGTCACTTTTGTATCAATAGTACTTAAAATTACTTTACACTTAAAACATGTGACCACAGAAGTACATACATTATACACACATAAAACTAAGATTGTTCTAATCATTTTATCAGGTAATAATATACATGCAATGGCTTCTTCTATCCATTACTACTTATCCTGATTAATCAATCAATTAAACAAAAAGAACAGTGCTTAATAAGAGACGCACAGCTATATTTTTAATAATGTATCCGTTACTATCCTTTTAGTTACTGTAAATGTTCTCTTTGCGTTTTCCTAGCATATGGTAGCAGGTTTTGGCATTTAAATTTACAATATTACTGTCTGACAATAGATGTTTCAATTTCAAATCAGTGTCAAGATCATCAAAATGTTCAAACTGATTACTGGCTTCGTGTAAAAGTTTACTCCTAATATCAAAATACAAGGGACAGTCAAAAATTACATGTTTCTCATCTTCTAAAACACTTATTCCTAGGCTATTGCAATGTAAACACTTTCTTGATTCTAGTGGTACATATGTATATCTACCAATTTCAATATTTATTGGTGCAGTTCCACTTCTATACATCTAAGGGTTATTTTAGGCTAATCTAAAGGTCATTTTTCTGCAGTCTAAAAGACTTGCTAAAACAAATGCGTCCATTGAAGAGGAATCAAAATCAAAGCGTTTCCCGCCATCAAATAGATTTTTCGATCAAAGTTTATCGACCGGTTAAAATGTCGAACAACCTGGTCTAGAACTAATATAATACAACACCGACAAAAATCATTTTTATAATACGAATTACTCATCTTGATTACTGTGGAGATGTTGTGTACAAACTCCGTCAGATACGAACACAATGACAGTTTGTATCCATTGTATCGTAAAACAATATAACAGTTTTTTAAGAGTTGTTATAATACTAGCTTTCTTTCAGTTGGTCATTTCACCTTCCTGTTTGACGACACGATTACTATTAATGTTTAAGACTTCATCATGATTGTTTTCGTAAATTGCGCTTAAAATTTGGGTTTTTGATGATCTGTCTTCAGAAAATTTTAAGCATTTGTCCTCAGGTTTATCCGCAAGACTAGTTTCCTTTCAGTTCTACGTAAAACAAGCTCTGTGAATATCTTATTTATACAGATTCTTCTCTTAGGTTGAGTCCTAGGAAGTATGTTTTCGTCATTCTGCAAAGATCGGTAAAGATAAAGATAAAGAAGCCTTATTCAACGTCGCATTTTAGGGCGAATACTAGTACCTTGGATTCAATTTACTTCTTATAGATGTCAGTTTTCTTTTGTTTGTATATGTGCTTATTAGGTCCACCGCGCTCGGGCGAGGTATATATGCGGTACAACCCGTGTCAGTTTTCTTAATAAAGCGTTGTCTTTATATAGTGTTTGTGCTGTGTGTACCTGGCCTACTGCATTTTCTCATACTTGATGGGTTCATTAATGTTTTAACACGAATTTGCGACTAAAAAATATGAAATGTTAAATCTTTGCAAATACGAACGTATTGTCTGTGATACAAAATGCTATAGAAAATGAATTAAACTTTCTGGTCGAGTGTCTGATGTTTAACGCTGTTCGAATTCAATCATTTGGCAACATCTTAAGAGCCGATACATTTGAACAATATAACTATGTGCAGAAAATGATTATCATGCTAAATCACCATGATATTAGAAAAGCTGCTAAATATTGGATAAAGTCGTTCTTGTATAGATGTAGCTGACTTTACGTCTATTTTTTACTTAATTTCATAGGATTACAGTGGCCATTTAAATCATAGTAAAAAACTGTTTTACTTACTATAGTAGTTTACTATAGAAATGGGCTCCTTCAGCGGTATGTGTCTATTTATTGATATGATCAACTTGCATTTCTGTATGTTTACTGTATTTTGTTTCATAACTTGTATTATTTTCTTGGAAGTGACATCTAGGCCCACGGTGCCGAGTGATTGTATATACCATTATGATTGTTTGTGTGTGTGTAATACTGCGAACATCACATGACACCATAATAAATAAATTTCTTATCTTATCTTGTCTGGGCGTTGGTGAAAGCGTTGTAAATGTCATGGCGTCAGTATGTAACGTGTCTACTGCATTTGCTTTTCTGCGTGTGAGTCTGGCTGCTTTTACATTTTGCACGTTCACAACCAAATTTACTATGTTATGCACAAACACTGTGACTCAGAGTGGTGGCTTTATATACACTTTCATTGTCGCTGAATTGGGGATTCATTCAATTAATTATACAATATTTTTGATATTGTGGTGGCGTTGATTGCAGATATTTGATCACAACTGCATATCATCTGAGAACAATTGCTCTGTGTTATTTGTTATTCTACAATTTCTAATTTGTTAAATTGATTTCACTAATATTTAAAAGGATTAGCTTTTATAGCTAATTTTATTATTTGATATTTTAGAGTTTTGGATCGATTGTCATATTTTACGATAAGTACACCGGGTAAAAACACCTGTAAAGGTGTGTGTACGGTAGATTATTTTGTGTGTAATTCAAATTATTTTAACACTGTATTCACATTTAAGGTTCTAAATTTTGCCCATTATTGTCAGATGCACATAACTTTCACTTTGACACTTAATATCGAAACCATTTCCCAACGGCATGAATTAAATAATAAGGAGCCATCTATAAAGTTATGGGATCATCTTAAAGGAGAAAATTTCCTACAAAAAATTGACACAACCCGGTTGAGCGAGATTTATGAGGCATTCGGATATAATATTACTAATCGTATGGAAACTAGCGATAGTAATGTAAATTTCACCTGGTTTGGGACACAATGTAAAAAATTTAGGCTTAATTTTAATACTCGTATAAGATTAGAAAGTCGAATACAAAGTTTTTTAACAAAGACAGATTAAAAGAACGTAGTAGAAAATATAAACACACTCTACATGTAAGTTTCTTTAAAAATAAATACTATAGTCGAAATGTCCATAAACTACGTAATTTTAAAACTAGCGATTCGCGAAAATATTTGAAAGTTTTACGTGGAAGGAACTCAAACCAAACTGAAGCAAAAACCTTTCAAAAATGTTAATTATGTTCAGGATGATTCAGCTGATACCACAGCTTACAACGATGAACAAAACCAGAATGATCAAATAAATGGTTGTATTACCGAGATTGAAATTGAAAAGGCTATAAAATTGTTGAACAATAACAAAGCCAGTGGAGTAGATCATATTGTAAATGGTCATATTAAATGCACATACCAAATCATGGAAATCATCTATGTAAAACTATTTAATCTTATTTTTGACAATGGTGTAATTGCAGAGTATTGGACAGCTGGAATTATAAATCCTATATACAAAAATGAAGGTGATCCAATTAAAGCAGACAATTACTGACCAATTACACTTCTAAGCTGTCTTGGCAAACTTTTTACGTGCATTATTAACAATAGCATAAGCGATTACATAGAAAACAATGATCTATTACACAATTGTCAAGCTGAGTTTAGAAAAGGATTTTCAACTTCAGACAACATGTTTATTCTGAAACATCTTATTCAATTTGTTAACAGTAGCATTAAGAAATTGTATTGCGCATTTATTGATCTGAAACAAGCTTTAGATACAGTGTGGAGGAATGGACTATGGCAAAAGATCTTCAGTTTAAGAATAAATAGTAAATGTTTAAATCTTGTTAAAACATGTACAAAAATATAACATCTTGTGTAAGAGTGAATTCAAAAGTCTCAGAATTCTTCACATGTAGCGTAGGCGTGCGTCAGGGTGAACATTTATCGCCGTTGCTTTTTTTCTAATTTTTGAATGATTTAAACAACTATTTCATACAAAGTAATCAAACTGAAGGTGTAACAGTCCCAATCGGTCAACGGGCGGATAAAATGAACGTTTTTCTTTAATCATTTATTTTGCTATATGCAGATGATACCGCAATTTTGTCAGAATAAAAAAGACTTTCAGCATGCACTTAAAATTTATGAACAGTATTGTAAAGATTTGAAACTAACAGTAAATTAAACAAAATAAAAAATAATATATTTTGCAAAGGGCAGACAACGGCCTTATAATTTTACCGTCAATAACGAACCGCTAGAAATCGTAAATGAGTATAAATATTTCGGAATTTATTTTAATAGAAGTAGATCATTGACTACTAGTTAAAGTCACATTGCCTGGCGATGTACAATTTAATAAGACATACAAATTGTTTAAGCCTACCTATCAAAATAAATCTTTTAAATAAAACCATTAAACCTATATTGGTTTACGGAGCATAAATATTGGGATATGGGAATTTAGATGTCATTGAACGGGTGCAATTGAAATTTTGAAAGTATATTTTTAATATGAAAAGGTCAACTCCAAGTTACATGGTTTATGGCGAAACGGGATGTAAGCCTCACTCAATAGACATAGAGGAAAAAATAATTACGTTCTGGTCAGGTTTAAATGAATATGATCCAGACAATCAACCTAAAAGACTTTCTTCTATAATCTATAATAGCATGTATCTATTATCAAAAGATTTAAATGAAGCCACACTTAAGAAAAAGTACCCCTGGATTTCAAACGTTAGAAATATCCTAATTAAATGCGGTCTGATAAATGTTTAACAACATTAAAACATTATCTACAGAACAGTGAAGAATATTGGGGGGGGGGGGGGGGGGGGGGGGGGGGGGGGGGGGGGGGGGGGGGGGGGGGGGGGGGGGGGGGGGGGGGGGGGTGGCTTAATTCTTTTTTTTCCCCCCCTGTTTTTTTTTTTTTTTTTAAAATAACAGTTAGACAAAAGACATGATTTATTTTTAAATGAATGGTACTCGCTTGTTGACATTTCTAGTAAGAGTACTTTCTTCAGAATACTAAAAAAGAAATCAAATTTGAAAAATACTTGTTATTAACCCCCAACCCCTTTCTAAGCTCCATGGTAAAGTTCCGAACAACAAACCATCGTCTGCCAATAGAAACTGGAAACTGGGCAAGAATACCTATTAACCTTAGGTCATGTAATACTTGTAATAACAAAATAGAAGAAGAATTTCACTACTTATTAGAATGCACAGATTTCAGCGATGAAAGAAGAAAATATATCAAGCCATATTATTACCGTCGTCCAAATATTTTTAAATACAATTGGTAGAATATATAAACTTGTGTAAATTTGTGAAAAAATAAACTTTTAAGACGATATGAGCACTTTCTTTAATATGTTTTTGTGTGTTTCTTTTGCTTGATTGTCAGCGTATGTACATGTTTTCGCCTTGACAACTTTTCATGTTCTTTTTTCACAAATGTTCTCTTCTTCTTTTTTCACAAACTCTAAGAGTCTTTTAAATATATAGTGTGTTTTCGCGAAACAACTAATTTTTGTATAATACTTTATTAGCGTTATCCTCCCACACAAAGTACTATTCCCACAGAAATATTTTAATTTTTTTTTATGACCCCGCTCTATCACACTAAATGGGAGTCTTTTTTGTCTTGATTCTCTTGTGTTTTGTTTAAAAACCCAAAAAAATCTCGCTTGTTTAAATATGTACTATTTCGTGTTGTATATCCTTTTTGATTGAGACTCTGTAAACATTGTTACAAACTAACCCTCATTTTTTCATGTAATTATGAACTGAGGGAATAAAGGTATTTGACTTGACTTGACTTAACTTCAAAATGTTACCTATATACTTGTAAAAACGTTTGGATATATTTTCTCACCTATGAGATACATTTTTCCGAGCATTTACCGGTGATAGATAACCTTATCCTTCACCGCTTATCTCTCATCGCTGCCGAACTATTTTTACGTAAACTGTAAGTAGCAAGCAAGTCTCATAGAAATCGAAAAATGACTGTAAAAATTATATTTTTGAAATAAACATAGGGTTGTAGGTATTCATTTTTTAGTTAGACCATTTTCTATCCATCGTTATAGCAGTTTTAAAGTAAAATTAGAGAAAAAGTTGATTTTCATCCCCATCCTGTATTTACACTTATTTCTTCTTACTTGTGTGAAAATGCGATTAAACGGTGAGAAAAGAAATCTACCATGTCCATTGAATTGTGGATAAGGAAATCCCACCCGATGGTTGAGATGCGTCCCAAAAACGAGGCTCTGCCGAGTTTTTTTGGACGTATCTCAACCCGAGGGAGGGATTTCCTTATCGACATCTCATGAACATGTTAGATTCACCTTATCATGTTAGCTACAGCACTTTAGGTACGAAACGATCAGTAAATTTCCCATGGATGCACCTGGAATTGTACATTTTACAAAACATTTACGCATTACAAACGTTGCTTTTATGGCTTTTATGAAAGACGAATATATTATCAATTCATCTCATATTATTGAAAAATATTCTCTGTGAAATTTGCATGTTTATATTTTGTAATTCTTGTAAAGGAATAAATAAAAGTTTGCTCTAAATTAGGTTATAATTGTGATGACTTGTCACGTTTTCCACCATATCTCAAATATCATGAAGAAGTTACAACAAAATATATGTAAATATAGTTTATTTCTGTCCTATCAAAGTACATAGGTGTTTATATTTATTAAATGTAATTTCACATATGATAAGCATCAGTATTACATTGCTTTATCAATAGAAATAACTTTATTGTGTGATAAAAACAATATATCGCGTCTTTGGTTTAAAGTCATTTCAGGGTTTGTTTAAGCATCCAATCAGATGATGACTGGAAAAAAGGAAAATGAGCTTGTCTACTAAGAAATGCCTGAAATTTGAACCAACTAAGTCGGCTCGTTGAAGCAGATATTCCCTGACATCATTGTAGATACAGAAGTTAAATAAAACTTGAATTTCATCCTTAACTCATTTTCCATAAATGGATTGCCATTAAATCGACCAATTTCTCTCGCAATGTAGCAACTCTCCATCTAAATCTAGCAAAAGCTGATATGTTACATATATACATAATTATTTATAACATTGTTGTGCCTTAAACTCATTTTACAAACTTTTGCATTTAACATATTGTGCCAACTCTGCTGAAACGTTTACATAATCTTACTTTAAAATGCATCCAATACACGTGTGTTTGGAATTTTTATTTCGGACAACATCAGCTAAGTCAATGCTAACAAAACACTTGACCCCTTAATGATACCAGTCTCTGCACCTTCTATTGGCACAATACTTATCCAATTCAGAAATACACCTGTTGAATTCTGTTAAAGTTAAGAAATAATTCTTTCACCAATGAGCCAAAATCAACTTTACATACTGTTTCATTTATGGAGGTTTGTTATCGCAACCCAATGTACCAATGAAAAATGGTATGTCTCTTATTTTTACTTTTTGTTTTTTACTGATTCTTGTTTTCTTTCATAATGATTTTTATTTTTACAGATTCAAAACAAGAACATCTTTGACTGTAAGTTTATACACCCAATATGCTCTGCATTTACATCATAGCTTGTCGGTATCCAGACAGTCTCAATAACTGAATACATTCTGTTAATTTTGATAACCTACACTGCTAGAATGTTCAGCAGTAAAAGACTGCAGAAATGACATACGTTTCTACTATTTTTTGAAAAGACTAAAATGTGACAGTAAATATTTATTAAAGTTCATGTTAATGAGTTTTGACGAACAGAATTCTTAATAGAATAAAAAAAGGTTTTACCAAAAATAATACATACATTTACTTCGTAAACAGGTTTTATGAAAAATCGGTATACGTGTGAAAATATAAGGTTACTGTACTTATAAGCTTAAGTTTCGCCTCGAGTAACAGGATTTTCCTCGTGTTGACTTTTTTACTGTTTCACTCAAAGCTGAGGGATATTTGTATACTGTCACTATTTTACTATTCAACTGTTTTTGTGGTGAAAAGATAACTGTCAGTATTTTATTTTTTTACTGCTTGTGATATATAATCCTATAGCGCCAAAATTCGAAAGATTCTTTAGCCATATAATTGATACAAAAGTGTTTGAAAGATAATTTAGTTTCCAATTATTGATGCTCGTATCTCCCTTAACGTTGTTTATTACCCTGGTAGAGAATAAACACCAAATTCCGCAAAAATATCTTGTTATGATCATAATTTGGATCTTAAAACGGATTTGTGGTCTCTTACTCATATACAGTAAATATACATAGAAAACAAGAACAATCTTTAAAAAAGATGGTGGGCGCGATTTTAAGTAAAAAAAAAAATGATTAGCTAGATTTCTTAGTAAGCATTCCTGTAGTACATGCAGTAAGAAGTGAAAGGTCGTAATTAACTTTGATAGAACTTGTGACCTAACCCCTTTTTTCCATTTATGCTATGAAATCTGAAAAATTGTACTATAATCAATATAAAACAATTCTTGAAAATAAAATATGCTGAAACTAACTAAAGAAAAAGACGCCAAATGTACATATACCATGATCTGGGATCCCAAGAACCTTCGCTTACATGGCAAACGCTCTCCCGACTGAGCTTACCGGCCTCCAAAATTATGACTAAGCCTTTACCGTGACATGTGCTTCGAACAAAAAAAAACAAACTTAATTCTTGTTTTTCGTATCAAATATTTCACTCGAAAAATTGACCGTTAATCTACGGAAGTTCTGAATTGAAATTTTTTTTTTTTATTTACCCCCCCAAAAAAAAAAAAAAAAAAAAAAAAAAAAAAAAAACCCCCCCCCCCCCCCAAAAAAAAAAAAAAAAAAAAAAAAAAAAAAAAAAAAAAAACAAAAAAAAAAAAAAAAAAAAAAAAAAAAAAAAAAAAAAAAAAACCCCCAAAAAAAAAAAAAAAAAAAAAAAAAAAAAAAAAAAAAAAAAAAAAAAAAAAAAAAAAAAAAAAAAAAAAAAAAAAAAAAAAAAAAAAAAAAAAAAAAAAAAAAAAAAAAAAAAAAAAAAAAAAAAAAAAAAAAAAAAAAAAAAAAAAAAAAAAAAAAAAAAAAAAAAAAAAAAAAAAAAAAAAAAAAAAAAAAAAAAAAAAAAAAAAAAAAAAAAAAAAAATATTTTTTTTTTTTTTTTTTTTTTTTTTTTTTTTTTTTTTTTTTTTTTTTTTTTTTTTTTTTTTTTTTTTTTTTTTTTTTTTTTTTTTTTTTTTTTTTTTTTTTTTTTTTTTTTTTTTTTTTTTTTTTTTTTTTTTTTTTTTTTTTTTTTTTTTTTTTTTTTTTTTTTTTTTTTTTTTTTTTTTTTTTTTTTTTTTTATTTTTTTTTATTTTTTCTTCCTCCCCCCCCCCCCCGAGAAAGTATAATTACTCTACACTCATTATTAACATTATGTTGGCGCTAATAACATATTATGTTGATAGATATTAACCATTTACTTACTTAAATTATTAAACCATTCATGAAAGACTGAAGTCCCAAGAGTATTTGAATGACCTTTTTATACGGTATTATCCAATTAAAAGGTGCCTTACAAAGTAAATCCAAAAACTCCAAAATGTTATAAATTATATTTGTCATTTTCAACTTCCAGTCAAAAGCGAGCTTAATACGTCTACGCCGAAAAATGTCAATCAATCAGGTGAGGAAATATATTCATACAACTGAAAATATTTAGTATCCTGGAAAGGACAACAACACCTACAGTTTCTATTTATAGATAAAACGATTGAGACACAATTGTTGCATCCATGATAGTATAACTCATTTATATCTTATGAAATTTAATACAATATCTTTTTAAGTGAAATGAACTATGTCTAGCACTTGTTCATTATAGGAATGATAATTTACAACTTCTATTAAAGTACTGGTACCTATGACATCTACAAGTAATAAAAGATCTCGGCAAAAATATCAATGGCTTTCATGCGAAGTTTCAAAGTTATTATTCCCTATTCTTCTTCTCAGTTTTGGCTCAAACTCAATCAAACAAATACCTGTTTTGAGTACAACAACCTTCGCACCGCTGTGGTTCCCAGGGAGATACATGTTTTAATCAACTCTAATAAGAATATTAAACTAAAACTCCCACGGTCATCCAAGGGCGTTATTAATTATCCGGCCTAAGCTGTGTTTAATGTGTTTGCTATGATCGTTTCTAATCAATAACTGGGACCATAGCGAATAATTGAATGTTACATATTTTCACATGCTCTTATTGCTTGAATACGCATCACTACTTCTTCAGTCATTTCAGATGTTTACACATGCATACGTTATTTAATCAGTCACTGAGTTCTTAAATATATTTAGGAAACTGCCTTTTGTTCGCGGGTAAAGCTTGTTATTTACATGGGAAAGTAACTGCAAATGAACGGAAATGCAAGTTCATTTACAGGTCACCATGACGCATTGAGGCTGCTGTCAAACTGCTCGAGTAAATGTTCTTATAATGAATAATTACTAACTCACACTGTTATTCAGCGTGTCTCTAGAATTTTGGAGAGATTTCAGAATTTCTACACATTTGATCCCGAAAACAATCGGTTAATAACTCTCAAATATATTTTTTGACTTCCAAATACATGTACTACTATTTTCATCATCATCATCATCATCATCAGCATCATCATCGTTGTCGTCATCGTCATCATCATCATCAGTATTATCACCATCATCATCGTCGTCATCATCATCATCAACATTATCATCAACAGCAAAAAAACATCCTGGAAGATAGGCATACAGTTAAAACAAATTTAGAATGTGCATATTGTGCTGACTATTTCGAAGTAAATTCATACCATGCTTAATATTTATGGTCGTTTTAAGTATTCAACACTAGTATCCGGGTAATCTCTTTGCAGTGTAAACAGTTCTGCACTAAAAGCAACGCATAAATTATAAATGGTTTTCTAAGTGGAACCATAGTCTAGCCGTATCTCCAACGATAGCAATCAAGAGTGCATGTTATTACAAATATGAGTGACTAAAGGACAATTTAAAACGATTTTGCAACAGATAAACATACTATTATTTCGCATGAATAAACAGTTGATATTGCCGACAGAAAACCGTTTACATTGTTACGATCCCTGAAGGCTTTTATCTAAGCTTTCTAACGACAGAAGTCTGCTTTATTATATATAGATATATTAGTCTACTCTTGATGAAATGATAAAAACTGGCTTTCCGTGGATAGGAAACAGTTTTAAATCCAACAGTATGTGTGAACTTTGAAATTAAAGTTTAAATCTCTGAGTACAAGCACGTGTTGAGTCAACTTTCCTAAGAACAAATTAAAAGAACAAGTACAGATCATTACAAATTTCTATTTTGCCTTCGTTTATTTCTAGAGCTCAGAGGAAGGCCGAACGAATGCTCAGCATTGTCAGGTAGCGGTGCTGCTGTCTATGATATTTTTAAAATCATATTCAATTTACACTTTGGCCATATTGAATATCATTAATTTATCCTTTGGCCAAATTGAATATCATTAATTTACCATTTGGCCATATTGCATATATTAAATTTACCCTTTAGCCATATTTAATTATTTTCAATAATGTAGCTTAAAATAAAGTAGATATTCAAGGAGTATAATTTATTGATTTATGTCATGCCTAAGATTATTATGGTCACGATAGTATCACTTTAAGAAGGATTGAAAAGTACTAGTTTATTATTATCTATTTTAATTTAAACCTTAAACCTGTCATGCGGTATCTGCAATGACGATTGTTTCCATGTTTTAGTGTTGTTAATTTCCTAAGTCGTTCTTAAAAGGATATTTACGTGTTACAATTTGTTTTATCGTTTTATGATATTTCTTTACAATAAAACGATCACTAGGCAGTTAAAGTGACACTATGCGCATCTTACTGCATATAGTGAATTTTTGGTGACAGTTCAATAAAAGCAATTTTCGGTTGCTGTGCATTTAAATGTTAAATTAATGATAATGCCGCAAAATATTTGAAGTTGGTGCTTTAGAAATAAAAAAATCAGACAAATAAAATAATAGTTCCTTTCTTCACAGTGATCTCGCTTGTGTTGCTGTTGGTAGAGATTTCGGCAGTGGAAGGGAAGCAACTTCTGCATGCAGTTGTTTTTCTTAGAGAGACTGCCCCAGTCAAAATAGATAAAGTAAAAATTCGAAAGTTATTATTTTGTACTGGTAGCAGGAAGTGTTTAGTGTATTGGGTTAAAAGCTATTATTTTCTCTACCCTTTTTTACACAGACCTATTTCAGCTGGATTTTTACTTGAAAAAAATGTGCATAATTCCACTTTAAACGGACACATCCTACATTTAGCAGATTATAGTCTTCAAACAAAAATAACGTGTTCAATGAACATAAAATGATAAATAAATACAATTTTAAATAACAAGATATATCGGAATATACCTCATTTTAGGCAAATTATAGACATAGAAACTTTCTGTAAAACTCTTTATTCACCTATTTATCATACAACAACATCTTTGCATAGCTTATTGCGTGTTTGGTGGTACTGCAACACATTTTTAATACGCTGATTTCACCGCTGATGACTGAAATGCAAAGTTCAAACTTTTAGGTTAAGTAATAATACTTCCAATTAGTCTATTTATTTTATTTATATTTTAGAAGTGTTTTAAATCGACACAATATTCATTTTGAAGTCACTGGATCAAATGCCAAGGTCACAGTGGCCTCGCGTTTTATAAACGGTTTCCGCTCAATAACTTCAGAAGACTTTGATATATTTATGTATACATTAAACGTGATAGGGACATCCGTAATAAAAATAGATTAACCATATTAATGGTTTAAAGGTGACTGGATCAAAGGTTATGTTATACCTACCTTGCATTTCTAAAACCGATTTCGCTTAATAACTTTACAATGACCTAAGATGTTCAAACTTATTACAATTCATTATAGTTTATGAAAATAAGATGATCCCTATTAATTTTGAAGTCATTGGGTCAAAGGACAAAGTCAAAGAAGTATAGCTTATAGAGATAAGTTTACACATATTGAAATTGGGGTCAATAGGTCAGTCACAGGAGCCTTGTATTTGAAAAACGTTTCTACTCAATAACTTGACATTATTTACGAATTTCCAAACGATCAAAATTCGATCTCTATCGTTTGTAGTGTTCTCGTAAAAGATGTGGTTTATGTCACGTTGTAAGCAACGTTAGAGACGTTATGCAGTATATCATCCATTAAAGATACGTTGATTTCATCAAATTTTCTCTTCTTGCCTTATAGAACCGTACTGTCTCATCGGGATTTACAGATTTGTTAGAAAGAAGAACACGTTAAACTTGTTATTTTGTTGAAGTATGATGTCGTTTCAATATATAAACGTCTTAAACAAGTTAAAAGTCGAAAAGATATTACCCGACAAAATGACGCAAACCAAAAAAAAAAACTTACTACCGTATCTTACACTTAGCTTTAGAGATAATTATTAATTAATTCTAAATATAAATATTCTCACAACAATCAGATAACCCTTAGTAGTACACGATGAAGTTCCAACCACGTATTTATTACGAAGTGCAAAAGTAAGTTGTATTGAGCGTCATGAAGTTTAATTAAATTGTCTCTTTATACAATATGTTAGAGACTATGATTCATACTACATGCTACGAAGCGAACCTTAGTTCAGTAGGTTTCGTAGGTCATTTAAAAAAACGAGAAGAACTTTTACCCTAATTTGACTAAATGAAACATATTTCATGGTATTTCCCTTAGGTCTGCAAAACTGCAAGATGCGTGAAACATTGAAACATTGATGCACTATCATTCATTCTAATATCCACCGCAGTGATTAATTTACGTGCAGTTTAAGAGGCAAAGAACTGGATTTTCCGAGGAAAAGGAGCGTATTAACGTATAAAATATTTATATTTATTCTCATTCATTTCTTTTACAGAGAGGCTTAAACGGTAACATATAATACACGAAATGAACGGACAATTGAAATTTTCTGATTGTTGAATAAACAGAATAATGACTCCGAACATATATCAACATTTGCAGATACATCTAGACTATGACTGGTTAAATGAGGTTATTTTGTATCTGACTTATGGCCATACATTCTGTTAACGTTCGGGGACACACATAAATTACAAAATGTGAAACAAATACATACTGCCAGTGTCAGTTTGTATGTTATTCAACATTATAACACTACCAGGATGACCAATTAATACCAATTTATTTTCCTTATTATGTAGACTTGTAATCAGGACACTCAAAATATCGCTTTTTATGGAATTTCATAAAACCTCATTTAATTTAGTAAAACATGTGTGTATATGAACCTCCGGTCTTGATCTACTCAAAACGGCACAAAATGACACGACGTCAGGTCAGATCGAACACAAAAAGCATGGATCAGTAAAACTATAAAAGTGGTCTTTAAACTGACTTTTGGTGATATTTTATTTGAAAAGATAAAGTACTACAAACAATTCAAAAACTATCAGCTTGACTGACACATATTTTTTGGACACTTTGAGATGCGTATATCATAATCACAACCTTACGTTTATTCATTTTTAAGTCTGTTTTCTGCATTTAATATTTCGTTCTGTGTAATATTTCGTATTTCATATTTGCGTTTGTTTTAGCATTTGACTTATCATGATGGGCATTTAATAATACGGTCTTGAGTAAGTGATTAAATACCGACATAAGAAACAAATGCATTCTTCACTTTTAGAAAATAAATCACCATCATTGTACCCGGAAACGCATGAGGAGTCTCTGTCTATGTTTAGGTCAAATGTTTTTCATTACACATATATCGATAAAGATTGGTGAAGGCTTCTGTTCATTGATATGACATACTTTATATATATATATGTTCTATTCTATTTTGAAGTGTTGGTAATTTTGAGTATTTCCTTGATACGGTCAAATAGAGACGATACCAACTTTGAATTCAGCGTAACGTCACATTGTGTTCTATGGAGAAAGTCACATTAATGTTTTAGCTCACATGAGCCACTGACTCAGGGTGAACAATAAGGGTCCCTAAATGTCCGGGTCCCTCGCCCACAATCGCTTCATAGGACTTCTTCTCATAAACCATTTCATGGAATACCAGCACACTTGGTCAGAAGCACTATGGCATTAAAAGCTCGATTGTTCCGGTTAACTGAAAACTGGAAATCTTGTTCCGCAAAACCACAAGACTCATAGTAAAGACATTTGGTGTTTAGCATTGTCTGGTGGATCCCATCCAAGTTTGTTCAAATTATGTCCTTATGGTCTAAACTGCCCCCGCCATTGGAGTCACATGTTTTGCATAAGAGTCATATAGGGAAATCTTAAAAAATCACCTTGTCTGAAACCGTAATGCTCGTGGCTTAGGTATCATTCCCCGCCTAAAGCCGAGGGTTATTGTTCGGCGTTGTCCGTCTGTCCATCCGTCTGTCGTCCGGAGAACTAAGGAACCAATGAATAGAATTTCTTGAAACCTAATGGCCTAGTTACACAGTGCACGCGTGTAACTTTTGTCAAGATTGGTTTAGTATCTTCAGAGTTATTGCCCTTTAGTTGCTATTTTCTTCTATATTCAATATGAAAACATAAAAATTATATTTCTCTTGAACAAGATATCAAAATTTAACTATTATTAGCTCAAATAATTTATTGATCACTCTTTATAGTATCCAGACCCTACCCTTGAATTTTCTTTAGAAATGAAGCCCTCGAGGGGTTGTAGCACTTTTCTTAAATATTCAATGTAGAAGTTTAAATTTTTTGTTTTCTGAAGTTAAAGTCCTGATTTAATCTAACTAAGAACAATTGAGTAATGTTTTACTGTAAGATGCAGAAAAATTACCCCTCGGAAATGAAGCCCCAATGAAGTGAAATTCTAAAAATGCTTCTTTTTTCGTGAACAGGCTTATCAGAATTTGATTTTGTTTGACACAAATAATAAATTTTGTATTCTCTAACAACGGAAAATTTAAAAACTGGAGTTTCACTCTCAAGTTTGTTCAGATCATGCCACTGGGGTCAAATTGATCCAGGCATTTGTTTTACGTAGGGTTATGAAGATGAATGTTCAAAACATTTGTTCTAAAATCATAATTCCCAGCGCTTAGATACTTTGTATGTAGCATTGTCTAGTGATCAACTCTCAAATTTGTTAAAATCATTACTCATGGGTCAAAATTGAGTCCACCCAGGGACAATTTGATTAACAAACATAAAGCCTAGCACTTAGATATTTCGTATGTAGCATTGTCTTATGGTCTTCTCTCAAGTTTGTTCAAATCAAGTCCCTTGGTTCGAAATTGACTCCACACACAGGGTCATTTTTTGCACAAGGGTTATATAGGGAAATGTACAAAAACAACCATGTCAAAAACCGCCATGCCCAGATCCTAGATATTGCGTATGTTGCATTGTCTCGTGGTGCTCAACTACGTTTTTCGATCATGTCTATTGGGTCAAAATTCACCATACCCTGAGTTTCACATGTTTTGCTTACATTTTAAAGGAAAATCTGTAAAAAAATATGTTGGGAAAGATCGAATTTTTCAAAATAATTTCACAAATCTGGGGTCAATATCACTATTCTAAAA
This sequence comes from Saxidomus purpurata, assembly GCA_022818135.1. Lineage (NCBI taxonomy): Eukaryota > Metazoa > Mollusca > Bivalvia > Venerida > Veneridae > Saxidomus > Saxidomus purpurata. Next base: position 17,905,061 of record JAFMSR010000010.1, on the reverse strand, counting down.
ATAGAATCACTGTTACTTAAATTACAAACAGTTTATAGTCCAAACATTTGATTCATATATCTCACTTGGGTACATATCAATGTATAAGTTAATGTATGGATATTTGTGTTATTTATTGGACTCTGTGACCTTAGCGTGAAGGGCAATGGTACTCAGGCGATCGACATAGGGCCATCATTAACCCCCTTACTTTTTTATTTTAGTGATGGAAAAAGAGCCTGAAGATATTGAAATTTCAGATACGAAACAGCTGTTACTCACACTCATACTTGCATCAAAGTTTATATAAAGATGATACACAGTTTAGTGGAACAAACTTCACAAAGCGTAAATTAATAACAGGAAATCTGAAAAATTCATTGACCAAGTAATGAAATCCGCATTACGAAATGATAAACTCACTGCAAGTATTGGGAAATGCTTGAAGAGAAGCAAATGCAAATGTTCAGAGCGAATAAGCAAAGCACATCATAAAATGATAATTATGAACTCAGTAGTATATGTTATGTTGTTTTCGAAGTGATATATGGGGATAGATTACCCGCCTAGACTTATATTACCCGAGCCGTTAGGCTTATGTCAAATGTTGCCTGGCATAAAACACATCACAAATAGCAATGAACACACCCATTTATAGCACAGATAATATCTGTATTCAATGAATATAAAAACTTATGCTTACATTTTGTGAATACTTACCTAAACTCCTCTCGGCGGGGCTCGGGGGCAGCTAAGGCGTTCCGTAGATGTTCATGTTGTGACGAAATACGCAATAACAGTCCTTAAAACTAAAATTTACCACACAAAAACAGTTAATTACAAAACGGTAATATTTTACGACTCTTACTACACTAATAATGCATTCTGAATGCCACGCAAATGCATTTCAAATGAAACTTTATCGTTACAAAAACATTTAACACCTACTCGTATGAGTTTTATCTAGTATCAGTATTTCTTAACCATTGTCAAGAAAACAAGCAGAGCGGTATACTTTATGTCATTCTTAGCTTGTGTCGTAACCGTATGTCAAATGTTGCCTGGCATTAAACACATCACAAAAAGCAATTAACACACCCAGTAAAAAGCACAGATTTTGGAGAAAGATAAATCTTATACAGTAATTTCAAACAGCAGTGAGGAAAGTAATTCTTTCAAAACATTGCATGAAAGGCAAGCATATTGTAATATATACCTCCTCACAATGGGTGGTCAAATTTATTAAAACTGCTTGGATAACGGTTTCCGGTGAAAAAATAATTTCTACAAAAATGATATTCTAAAGCATAAAATTTGAAAGTAATGCTTAGAATTAACATCACAAGTAAAATATACATAGCAATTTTAGAAAAGATTGTTAAATATGTTAGTGAGCATGGTTTGTCGGAACAGCTACACTTTATCTTTATGCCAAAGGTGCAAATACAAATGAAATATTTTGAAGAGTTTCGTTACGTGGAGACAAATGTTTTGCAGATTGAAATAAGGCATATCCCCTGGTATGTAGATGTCCTAAAAATTTCGGTGTATCATCGAGCAGTGTTTATAAGCTAACAATTTGCAATAATGGTCGAATATCCATATCAATTATATATGTGGGAACTAGTGACGAAGTCTTACAAAATTTACGTATACATTGTATTAAACCGACATACATTCTACGCGAAATTTGATATTGAAGTAAACCGGAGCCAACGAAAGATAAAAAAAACGTGTTCACTTGTTAGAACCATATCAGTTACATCAGTAAGGTATTGATAACATTACCATTGTCATGTATAGCAATGATACCATAGTACATTCGTTCATAATTTGACTGTGAAATATTGTTAAGCTATTAATAGACGTGTAAAGAAACTTTTCTTTTGCACAACAGCAGCTAAATTCACATCATTGTTCATGGACAGAATGCTGAAGCAAGAGTTGCAGACTGTAACTATAGCAGTATAATATTTTTCTGTTTTCTGTGTATCCAGTTTTATAGTGTTTACAGACGAATGAAAGAAAGGCAAATGTCTTTCTTAATAATAGTAAGCACATTACTAAAGGCTTCAATTAAATTAACTTATTCTTGAAGTGTAACAGGTGTTCCCTTGTAGCCTCAGGCAATAAAAGAAAGAAATTTGAAAGTACAAAATTCAGGTTTTCCTTCTATAATAACTTTGTAATGTAATTTAAGCACCAAAACGGCAACATATACGCAGTTCATGGATAGTTTTTCTCAATAATTGTATATTGGATGTCCCGTGCTTGACAGCATCATCTTTTATGTGATAGCCAGCGTTACTGAATTAAACTAGTGTTTTATCGGTAAGTATTGCTGAAGCGTGGGAAATAATTTATATTACAAGTATTGCTACTGATGCAGTGAATAGATCAAAATCTATATTTTAATTAAAGAAGATAGCAAGGCTTTAATAATGGCACAGCCTAAATAGTAAGAATAAGAAATAAAATTTGTACGATTTTAAGTTAAGCTTTATGCTAGGGAATATCAAGTATGTTAATTTACACGCATTTACAGACAACCCAATACGTATCAAGGACACTAAGCACTATTACTAACAGTAACATATTACATTCACTGCCTAAGGTCGATTAGATTTCACGAAAGTATATTTTAATGCCGAGATAGTCGTCATTTGTTTCAGTTTCTCTACAAAATTCATTTAAGATAGACAGTACTAATCATCAAATGAAATATAAGAATTTATGTCTTTTCAAAATAGGATGAATTCGAAAAATCGTTACTCTATATAAACGGTTTTCTTTATTTCTCTATTATTTCCTTATAAGGAAAGTAGGAAAATGTTACGTAACAGCAGAAAGCAATAACCATTAAAAGAAATATGTACTTTACCTGACTGAATAGTACATTCGCTACTGCGTTCGTGTATCTTTTTAAAATTTAAAATTTAAATATCTTTTATATAGATACTTCTTGTTCAAAGCATATATCTGATAGCACGGCACTAGTAATAATCACAGGGGATCGACACATATTCATGTTTCTTGGTTAGATCATGTATACTGTAACAAGGAATCTAACTTACAACAAACCTGAACTTTATGTCTCGCTAAAAGATGTCATGCAATTTGAGTACGGCTTAATTTAGCATTCAAACTTCGTACGTTTTGGTGGTTATTTACATAACATTCATTGAACAACTTGTTTAAATTTCTTAACGTGGGTAATTGCTTCATCATAATGCATGAAGAAGTGTTTCATTTTTCCACGTGTTCATCTACTCTCACTGCATTAGTAAACATATTTTCTATAACAGAAATATCATTATTTAATCATTTACACTTTATATCAAGACAATTAATCATATTTCCTTATCAAGGTCTACTTGTAAAATATCATTTTGATAAACGTTTTAATTTTGTCACGAGGCGGGTAAAATGGATGGACATTAATTAAGATATTTAGGGCTTTTATAAATCGCAGCTTTCCATCACTATTAAGGAATGTAGATATGGACCACCGACTGTGAGTGGCAACAAAAACTGTAATTCATGAATTCATAGCATACATTTATTGAAATTTCCATGAGAAATGTACGTTTACTTAAACAATATAAGTGGATGAACCTGTGAAAAGCAACTTTTTACATGCATGTTTGCTGCAACAACTACCCACTGCTGGACAACCACGTAAAAAAGAAGTTAACTTATTTGTTTTCATGAAAAGTATGGTAATAGCTACCACAACTTACAACATTTTGAAAGTTAAATTAAACGGGGCTCAAAAGGCAGGACATTTATTGGCGAGATTTACAGTTCATGTTTGTAATATTCATAGCTTAACTAAAGGACATGGACATCAGTGGTATTTATTGCATCTCAACTGATCGAAAATAGAAACCAGATTAGCAGATGAGCTGTAAATGAAAGTGTGGATGGCATGTATTAAATCTTTGGATTAATTTTTTGAAACAATGTCATGTATTATAGTATGTGTTTTCGCTTTGTAGAAAATTTAAGCGGTTTCGTTAAAATGGTCTATGAGATGTACATTTCATTTAGAATAATACGGATGGTTTCTGAAACAGTTATGTTCTTTCTCGGCTAAAATACACGGTATTAGTTGCATCTCCACGAATGCATCTTCGTCTAGAAAGGGATATACACATGCGTTTGTTTTGTTATAGGTGAAGTACCAACGATTCTCAAAACCTTAGTTCTTTTTGCATGAGTCAAACGTAGCGGATACAACTCCCTGTATTTCAGTCTGATTAAACACTCTATTATAGAGTTTACTGTGCTCACAACAGCGTCAGGATCCATTACGTTTAAATGTCGAGACACTTCAATAATGAAAATGAAAACTTAAGCTTCGATTCAATCGATTAGAAGGCGACGTTGCTTCCGTTTCCTTTTTCGTTGAAGGTTAATCATTGTCTTTGAAGTACACTGTTCCCACCACATTTATAATGAATTTGTATGCATAGAAACTCGAAAAATGAGAAAAGATATTTAAAAAGAGCATGCAACCGGATGCGGTGTGAGACCGAAATCATGCTGCAACTTCAAACTAAAGTTTTCACTGACAAAAACAAAACGTATTCCCTAAAACTGCGTCCCCGATTAACCACCTCCACATATTTATATTGATTGTCAGGTGATACTCCTTGTTCCTAGTCACATAGTTTATTATAACCAGAATCCTATGGAACACCAGGGCTGCCTTATTTGCGTATTTTATGTAATGTTACAAACAATCATGACATGTAATGGTTATGCTATGGCGTGTGATGTTTGACACCTTCCTGATATCTTTTCATAATTTAACTATGTTCCAGCATACAGATACTTTATGTAGCCGTTATTTTATGACGAGTGCCAATAACTTCGATATAACACTCTCCTTGTGTCTGATTAGTGTTTCATTATGTTATAGCAAACACTCGCTATATGTACATGCGGCAATACCTTCAATATATGATATGAAATAGAAAGAAAAAGTAATTTTAAATACAATAATAAATGTTTAACAGTCTAACAATGTCTGAAAAGACCACTTATGGGATCTCAACCCGGGTGGTCCTTTATCGAGTTAAAATAAAAAAGATGGCAGAATGCAGATACTTTTAGTATTACATCTGGGGGTTCGGGCTCTTGGATGAAGAAAAGTCCACCTTTTTTTTCTTGTTTTTTAATCAAAATATTTTTTTTTTATATTTCCATATCACTAATGGGAAATCCAATATTCCCATCCTATATATGGATGGCGTTTGTTCTCACAATGCTTAAAGCAATATATATATGTATATAATTTATGAAAAACTTCTTGAACATCTTATTCAGTAAAATAGGGTATAAAGTCCCATTTTTTTTTTTTTTTTATAAAAACCCGCCCGTTTTTTTAAAAAAATTTAGTATTGTTTTGGATTACGCTATTATATGCATTTAATTTAAGTACATAAAGTCGTAGTTGCCGCAAAAAAGCGAATACTGGAGTCATTCAAATCGACGCTGCCTATTATTACAGAGATCTAAAAATAGATATAAAATAGAAGAGTTAAGCGCTCGGATGATACTGATGATTGACTATGGGCATAAAAAACTTACCACCCCAATAATGGAAGTATTATATCTTGCATCAAAGGCATATTCACACATCATATCATAATCGTCACATTTGATGATATTGTGAGCTATAACATAATGGAATTCTAAAAGGGAAGTATCATAATATTATTATATATCGAATGTATTATCACATATCATAACATATTGGCTATACATATTGACTCTATGATATAACATGTAATAAGTTATGATAAGATGTAATGGAAATATCATATAAAATATTGAAGGCAAACACTTACTTTACATAATCGTCACATATAATGACTATTTTGCTACAGCTGTATTTTGTAACATCATAAAACTTTGAAAAGATATGAAAACTGTCAAAACTTATATGGAAGGCATTGTCATACGCCATGGCAATACTATTACATATAATGGTTGATTGTAATAACATTACACAAAATACGCACATATGGAACTTTCATGTTTTCCCGATAATCGATTAGACGCGGCTTTTACACATTAAACAAAGAAGGGAGATTTCGGTTTAATCCTATTAAATCAAAAACCGTGTAATTAATCGTTTTTGCTTCGGTCAGACGAATTAATATTATTTTTCCTCTTTATAATGATGTAAATTTCAAAAAGATTAATTTGGTATTTCCTTTCCTTTTTTAATTAAAAAAGTACCACCGCATTTTCCATATGAAATGTTAAGGATTGCAAGACTTTTAGTCAGCTTTTTGGGTCTTTGTCTCAATACTTTGACCCATACATAGAACATCAATTATAAGATTGTTTTTGCTTCAGTGATATCGGCAAGGGAATTATATCAATATAAATTGGTGTAAAAATAAATAAAATATTTGAAGGATTTCGCTTACCTTTTTAATATTTTTTATAAGTACAGTCAGTTAAAAATGTAGTCGTAATACAGATCGGGCGCGTCCGTAATTTTCACGGAAGTTGTCGATTACTATCGTATTAAAATTGTGATGATTTTTGTATTGTATTGTTGCTTTTAAAACGTAAGGATGGCATAACTTAATTAATATATGAAAAGGAAAAAAGTGAATAATGATTGTACCAATCTTTTGAACGAGTCTCGGTATGCTTTTATTCATGTGTAAATTAAATGAGTAAATTAAAAGGACTGCATTTGGTTAAAGTTATATCTGTATTGTAGCAAAGTGACTAAATTTCACACTTGTTTCAACTTAACGTAAACAGGTAAATGTAACACCTGTGAAAAAGATTTTGTGTATACTTGTAATTTTTCACTTTTCACGGGACTGTTGTAATGTCACACAAACACACATATACACAAGTACGTATGTCCTTTCAAATTGTGTCGCATATTTTATATGAAAGAATTTGTTTTCAGAATCCGTTCGTCCGGATAGTTCTCACCCGTCATAAATGTGGTGATGTTGTTTTTTTTGCTTTGCTATTTGTGCGTATTTTGACAGTCGTTTACTTCTACTTTGGTCCCCCTATAAACATTTTGTAACTTAAAGGTGGTTGACAAATGAAAAAGTTAAGACCGGTCAGAAATCGAAATCAGGTACTGTAATGTCGAAAAATAATGTTTGTGAATTATGTACTTTTAGTATTTTCATCAAATATCAGAAATTGAAAAAGAAAATGCATATAAGATGTTATTACGGTAAACTTACATATTTTAAAGAAACTTAAAATCTATCATAAGAATTACCACTTGCGTTTTACAATATACCCCGGGGCAATAAAACACTAGAACGGATATGGATTTTAGGGTGCATAAAAGTCTTTGTTAGTCTTGGTAATTTATTCCCTATATGTGTGTATTATATATATCTTTTTTTATTGTACACCCATCTCAGAAACAATGAAATGTATTTTAGTTAGTTTAATAAATGTATTTCTGTTTGCTTTTAGAAAACAATTAACTACTGTGGAAAGGGACAACGAAAAAAAGACCTTACTTGATTATTCCTTGTATTAACAAAAGTAACCTTTTAAATAACTCGCACTTTACATTTTTTTTTCGAAGAAACGTTCATGATTTCATGTGAATAATTTCAAAATAATCCTCGACACTTAAGTGTGTCGTTCAAGCTTCTGGTGTAGCACATTTATTTCTATCTTGTAGAATTTACGCCTTGTAACGTTGGCGTCAAGCACACGGGAAACAGTACCGTAATTAATTAAACGATAGTAACATCTACCTTTGTAAGTTATGTAAATAACAAATTTTCATAGATGACGCACACGTTCATGCATTGTGTCTATCGTGTTGTTTGTTTTTTACAGCTAACAGAATATGAAATCGATGACATCGATTTTGTATATGCCTAATGAAAACTTCGTTATTTCATTGTTTCACAATTCAATATTAGAATCAAGCTACCAATCGCTTTCATATACTAAAAATTGCGCGGACCATCTTTTTTTAAAGGTAGTTTTTGTAAGCTTTTAAGTTTAAAGAACTAATTGCTTTCAAGACATACAACCACTTAGGGCTTTTAAGCACGTGCGAAGAAAAAAGAAAACTGTGAAAGTGTGACTGTCTTGCGGTACAAGTTGGTGATGCCGTGTATGATTTATGTTGTGAAGCTTCACTTTGATATGATATGTGATTCAATTTAATAAAATTAATTCAACAATATAAAGATTAATAGCTTATTACTCCTGTAGTTTGTCCGCTGATCCTGTCACAATTATTACACGAATAGCTCTGTGCTTGCATAGATTTAACAAAAGTTAATGAAATTCGAGGGTATATTCATGAAAAAAACAACATTTCCCCTCAAACTGATAAATCTATAATAGCTCTATTATTCAAATCAGTGTTGCTTCATTTCTCTGTAATCTCTATTTTACAACAGTTGCTTTTTAAACATACAATGTAATAGTACAAAAAGATAGCTGGGATGAATGCAATAAGATTATAGATTTCTATTTTAGCGTAATCACAGTACATCTTAATATCCTCGGGCTAATATTACGCAAGCAAATATCGATTTTTATTGATTGAGCTGCCGAAACATCAGCGGTTTTCCGGTCTGTTTCGGAAAATTTACGACTGCAGCGAACTGTCCGGCCGCTACTACCTGTTTATCGTTTTCTGACCAGCCTTATCATTGCTAGCGAGTAGAGAACAAAATGTTCCATATGAACAGCAGCCTTGACCTTCCATAGAAATCCCCCAAAAATTGAGTTATTCATTGCAAGCTACTAATGTATAACTGTAAACGGACTATATAATTAAGCCCTATTCTGGGCGTCACTATCAGCTTCTCCAGAAAACGGTAGTGATTACTAGAAATCTTTAATTACAGAGCGTATAGCTTTTATAATTTTCAGCTTTCTTTTTTTTCTGTAACAAATGTTACATGAGGCATGCAATTATTAGTTTCCTCTCTTTGTGATATCGCACGCAATATAATTTTGAACGATTAATCCACATGCACAATGATAAAAATATTTATAGTATGTGTTTTGGTCCGGGTGTTAAAGCAATATCTAAAATTGTGCCAAGAGTGTAAAAAGGAACTCGACAAACATATTTACAAAGCTTTATATACGGAAGTGAAACATGCTCTGATATCTGTTTATATAACGCAAAGGTTAATCAAATTCATGAGATACAATTTTTATTAAAATAAACGTGATATCAAAAACATGTTATGTTCAGACATGTAGGTATAACTAGTAATATAAACCAAATAATTTCTCTTTACAAGAAAATTCAATTAACCGTTTCCACTAGTATTATTTTGGAATTGTTAATTCTCCGCAGTCACATGGAAGCTAACTTGTGCTACCTAATTCTACATTTATTTTATTTACAGTTTGATAGAACCTGATCCACTATTGGAGATCGAAACACTCAAACCTTTTGCATGGCTACAAAGCTTTTACAAGCATTACCAGTAGTTACTCGCAATATTTACAAAAGATGGTAGAATTTCTTAATAGAAACATAACTAACTTAATGCTAATATTCCATTGTAACTATTAACAGCTTGAAGTAGGTCATTATTATGATCAGAAGTACTCAATGAAAGCGTACATTCAATGGACGAACTTTGCGAATCCGCAGAAGTTCAAAAATGTTAAACACATTAATTTTCTCATGAAAACCATTTGTTCTGTTGTACGTCCGACGGTGATAGCCCAATACCTTCATTAATGCATCAATCGGAGTTTCTTGTGAGCAGACGCTTTCTATTCGCTGAATTGTCTACATTTGAAGTATGGAACTATAAACCACATTCGTTACGAAAGTACGTCTACTCATATCCTGCTGCAAGTCTTTTTATAGCATAAAGATCTTTTCAGTATTGGTTCTTTTCTCGAATGGTGTAAAGTGCCACTCCGAAATACTGGTGTCAAATTAGATAACTTCAAAGCCATAAATAATAGAATATTTGCAAGTATTATTACTTAACCTAAAGGTTTAAGCTAAACATTCCAGCCACTATCGGTAAAATCAGCGTTTTAAGTTTGGAAAACATAATTTGTTAGATGCAATTTTAAGGAGTGCCACTTTACTTAAACAATTGCACTCACATTTAATATTTTTCATGCTGTGAAACGTCGTCCATACTTAGTGCAGATGATTTAAACAGTTTATACTGCGAACAAAAGTTCATGTTTTGCAGAAGGATTGGTAATGTTTTAACTAGGAAATATATAAACTGTTTCAAATACAATAGTATAACAAAATTTCCTACAATTTCATAACTGTGACAGAACTGTGTTTTCACAAAATATTTTTAAAAGTCTCATTTTCAAATGTAAAAACATATCTTAGGTTTACGTTCGATAAGACATTTCAAAATTATAGTTTAGGTATATTTATACACTGACAATTATATTAACTTTTAAGGACTAGACTAGGCTGAACAAGACAGGAGTTCATTGCAGTTTTATTAAACCAATTTCATGGTTGTCCTTGTGTATCTAGCATTTGCGTTGTCCGGTTAAGAAAAATAATATCTAAATCATATACATGTATATACAAAGAAGCCATTGTTTCATTAACAATATTACCTTTACTTTGCCACTTATTTATACAAAATACAAAATACAATGTACAATATTTACAAGCAACAACTTGGTAACAGGTAGAACCTTTAAAGCTACACTACAAATCGAAACTCTACAGAATAGGTATATCTAGTATGTGCTGACGTTCCACAATATACACATCAAAGTGACACTTGCATACTTCTGCATAATTAAGGTTTTGACTGCTTCATAGCTGAATGCCATGCAATAGGATCAGTGTTAGCTGAAATTAATCATTATATCATATGTTCACTCTCCAAGCCTGCAACATATTAATTGGATCTTTCATGCTATGATATGTCCCTTATGCTCCTCAATCGGAACTTACCAGCAAAAGACCATCAGTACGTTGACCTTAACACTGGCTACACTATATCCGTTACATTACACATTTCCTTTGAAATAGCTTTACATTACCATACATGGAAAACATACGGAACGGCTGAATAAGTGGAATTTTCGCTCGAAAGAAAAAGGAAATCCGCTGTCAAAATTAATATGTGTTTTCAATAAACAGTCCAGTGACCGATGCCCAGACAGTTTGACAGTGTTATAGATCTATAGTTTTACGGGCCACCTGATGCCTTTTTTTACGATGTATTGCATTCATCACACCTGATGTCAAGTACTTCTGACAGACGCTGCATGTGTCAGCCAAACATTGTGACACAAATGAAGATAATGTTGGTGTGAGGGGGAGGGAAAACAGTTTCCGACAAAAACTTGATTTCTGGAAAATAGCCCTTATAATTGAAGGTGAATCGTACCATCGCCAGGCAGTAATATTTGGTTTTTAATATGAGTATGATAAAAGGGATCTAAGTGTCCATATTTGATCTGTACTTCAGTACATTTGTCTGTCTGGGTCTTCATCTTGAACATGGATAAAACATATAATTCACATCTCAGGGAATGTGTATGAGTATAACAAGTTCATAGTTTGGCACATGAACTCTAAGAAACGTCCAGATGTTTTGAAGCAGACGAATAAAGGCAAATCCGGACTATTCAAGATACTGACACAACGGTAACTACGCCGCCATCGCTGCAACTTAACTTCAAATGGATTTTTATTCCTTGCAAAACTAACGGAAAACAAGTAATGAAATTATGATTAATGATATATGTTAAGCAGCTTGACAGAACACTTACGTTTAATTAATGCGATATGAAAGCTTAAATACACTGCAATGTAGTACAATGTAACCCACAGTATATCAACTTCAAGTCAAGATTCTCGGGTGACTAGGTTCATTGCTAAAGCGCTTGCATAAGCATTGCATGACACTCCATTATACATAACATTAAATTGCAAATAGGTTCTATATCAAACTCACAATTTATAATAAACTGCAGTAATGTCCATACATTTATACAAAGTAATAAACTTAAGAAATAAGCTACGATGTAATAACAACTACAGATGTCTTCTCAGGAAACTGCCTTCTTTGGGAGGTGGCTACAGGATCGTTTGATTGGCAGGTAAGCAAGAGGTAATAAAACGAATGAAGCAATAATAAAAGCAAGCAAATTTGAACGCATCAAGTGGTGTGTTTCCATTGGTTCAGGTCCCGCTATTATGAGAACTGCACCAGTGCATAGCTGGGTTCATGCTGCAATGAATGCAGCAATAAAGATGACATACAACTGTTATTTACTTTCACCAAGAAATAAATGAACGCGTGTATATCAGAGTAATAATGTCTCTACAACGATAAACAATGAATTCGTTAAATTTAATTTAGGCTTGATCAATCAAAGCACGCCAGGACAAAATAAACTTGAAAATATTTTACCAAGCGTCTCGTCTGGTTAAACAAGACTTTGGTCTAAAATAAAAATGTTCTAACAAATAGTTTGTGTGATCATTATCTACAGCAAGAATTATCATACCTCATTAAAACTTAGTTATATTAAGACTCTGTCTCGAGCTATCAATTCTGTGTTCGTCTTCTAGCTCATGGATTACAAATTTCTTACTGAAATCGGTTTTATGCTTGTTTTGTTGAAGGTCTTACATGACCTTTATCATTATCTTTCACAGTAGAACTTTGTTCGTTTATAAGGTTAAAGAAATTTCTGGAACATTAAAGGTAATTTGTACAGTGTTGGGTTCTAGATAATACCGCTGTGGAAATAAGTACTTGGGTTAATAAATAATATATAAAATTCACCTGCGTAAAAGTGTTCACATTTTAAAGCACTTTATGGTCTCACTAAATTGCATTGTATACTTATATAATGAGGTAGGTGCATCTTGTTAAGAGAGAACTCAATTTACTTCTTAAAACAAAGATGGCTAAAAGTAGCAATCTCTTTCCGACTAAGTTTTAATTCCTAATAACTTTCATACAAGACGTTATAAAATCTATTTCTAATACTTTTCTGACCTTAGAAGTGACAGTGCTCTTGACAGGTATATTGAAATTGCGTGATCGATCTGCTACGAAAGGGCAGTTCTTGGCATTTATATTGTATATGACAAAGCAATGCCAGCCCTGCAACGTTTTTATCATTAGCAATACTAATAGCAATTTCATACGACTTGGAGAAATGTTATAATTTCCCTCTATAAAAGGCCTACATAGTATCGACTGCTTTCAAATAAGTAATTCAGACTTTCGCTTATAGACATAATTATAAAAGTAATGTGTCTGTTTTATTTAAATAATAAGTAAATACATATTATGCAAACTAAAATTGATTGACAGAGATATGTAAAAAGCAAATGTGTATTGATTCCTCAATAGTTTTAATGCATGTATGACTTATGAATTTTAAGTAATTGTTCATGCCTCCTTTTTATATACGCTGAGAAATTTTACAGACTCGAATATCTATTACAATGAAAATGTAGGGAGCGGCTTCACAGAGAAGTAAAAATAAAACATATACTTAATAATGCTACTTTCTGCTGGCACGATGATAACTTTTCTGCCTCTCGTCCATTTAATCAACAGAAGTGTTATAAATATAGAATATTTGTAGATGTTTAAAATCCGTGCAGAAAATGGTACTCTACTTTTTATACGTGGATCACGTAATGTACATATCATTAGATCCTGTTCGTAAAACGTGCCATACCTTTTACATGAAACAGTTTATGTTGACAACAATTAAACAATGTGTATAACAAGTAGTCTACTTTTCACATGAAAAATTTAATTTTATTTACTTACTAGGTAATTTTTATAAAAGGTAATCTCCTTATGTACACGAAACAGTTAATTTTAAGATAGTTACATAGATAATGTTCACAAAGGGTACTCTACTTTGTTTTACTATTGGCTGTTACAAGATGTCAACAATTTAGATGTTTCTGTGGTTCTCGTATTAAATGTTTACAACATTGATGCGAAAATAACGCAGAAGCGAAATAAGGTTAGAAATAAAGCTGAAAAGATACGCATTCCAACACCAATCTCATCTTGTTGTAGCTGTTCAGTTCACATTTGCTGTCACCAGTACTGCAAACTGATTTAACATAATTTAAGACAGGGACTTAATTAAATATTGCATAAAACAGTACAATATTCATTCTTGAAGTACCACATTATACAATATTACGTATATAGAAGGAAGCAAAATGAAGATTAAAATAAAAGAGTCAATCAATAATGAAACATCAAATTAACTCAACATTTTTAGAAGTGAGGTATTAAAGAATACTAGTACTGTAGTGGATACATATTTTAGCTTTATTTACACATGACATCTTAAAAGTTGCACGAGCGTATACATTTAGAGAAGTTAAACTGAATTCTAAAATGAACATTTTTCGTAATATACTGTCTACTGTAATATTTCAGTCACATATTTTACAAACGTTGCAAAATATGTTTTCAAAATGGTATTTTTGCTACACAGAAGGATGCATTAATTTTCATTATTCTGCCAGATTTGCCTTTCCTTCTGTAATGTGATGAGCTGGTGATCTGATTCAAAGCACAAATATCGGACGAACAAAGGTGTAAAATTAATTCCCATCCTCATTTTTCGCAACTGTTATCAGTGAAACCTCATCTTCGAACCGCACAAATTAGTTTCCAGGCATACAATCCTACACATAAATAATAATTATATTTTTGCAAAGTGATATCTAGATATCTTATTAACCCTATGTAGGAGTGTAAAATTAAACACTAATCTTGCATAATTCATGGCCAAAAACAATTAGTTTTATTGTCATTTCATCTAAAGGAACAATTAACAAATATGAAACATTACACTGGACAATATTTGCCGAAGAACGAAAACGCTATAATCTTTCCCCAATATTACATGTATCAAGAATATTATCTAGGAATATTAGATTACATTTCTATAGATAGTTCTTCATACAAGTTTTATGACGGCCTCATCCTGTGGCGATACAAATCTCGTTGACAGCGCGTAAATCTCAAGTTGTCACGTGATACCATTGTTATCCTGCTTAGGGGTCGTCTCAATGTTATTTAATGATGCTAGGAAATGGTTTTATTGATATTTCTTATGATTTATGGCTGCTATCAAATAATTGACAGAGCAATAAAGTGACAATATTATTACAGAATCTGTTCATGCATGCACCTTAAGGACATATGATAGTTTCAATACTCCTGTTGTTACCTTTATTTCATTTATTTTGTGACAAATATAGGTTTCAAAATAGATTTACACTGGTGGAACTCTGTAGGAGTACTGTAAGTGACAGAGTCTAAATCAAAAGGGCGAAATTATTTGTATGTTCAAATGGTTGAACAAGCGCCTGCATTATCTTATTTCTATCATGAAATTTATTGCATCCTTTTGTTCAAATTGTCACTGACAATCCCATGTTCTAAATTCTTAATTGCTGCACATTGAATTTCATTGCAGTGCTAGTGCACGGACCGACATACACTCTCACAATATCTTACTGCAATGGACGTTAATACGTGTATTGTTTTGACGGTCTCAATTTGTATAACCTCTACGAACAGCACCATATAGTACCTTGTCTTACTGACTTGGCTTCCCTGTAAAACAGTGCTTCAAACGAAAATTTGGCTTTTATTATTAAACATAATCAATGCATTAAATTAACAGGCTGTCACGAGAGTGTTGACTTAAAAGGCACGTGTATAATATGCATTTTATTTCTGATATACAGTTCTATCAGGAAATATTTATATTCATGGCATTATAGATGCTTGTGTCTTTTCTAACGGTTGATAATAGAGTCCAGAAATTACAAAGAGACATTATTTTGTCTTAACTTGTCAATGCTAGAACTATTTTAATAATTGATCGTGTTTATAAAAAAGTTATTCATGTAGTGTGTACCAACTAAACCGTCACAATAAATGAGATATATCATGTGATGGTATTTCATAGGGTATCACTTTAAATTTCGGCGTACAAGGACTGAAAGTAACGTGTGAGGTACTTTCTTGAATGTAGAAAAGGCATGATCAATCTATTTCTTACATGTCCGCCAGAAAAATGTAGTTAACCTCATGTATAATTTAAAGTTATTACCTTGTCATGACAATATTTATTCGAACTGAGGCAGCTGCAGAAATAAAAACAAAATATGTTTTTTTAGTTTAAGTGTCTTAAATGTATCTCCGGTGTTAAATAAAGCTAGAGTTGTAAGATATCTACTTTATGGACTTCTTCATATTGTAAAACATTCAAAAAGCTACTCTTGCAACTGTATATGATTTAAGTAACTGTGACACAGACATATTTGCTATATGACCTAAGACTCGAAAATGACAATCCTTGTATATTGATGCCTACGTTGGCGTAACAAGCCGTTAATGGATTACATACAACTAGACAGAAGGAGACGATGTTTTAACGAAGTCATTTGTACTTAAAATATTGATTATACGTCTATTAGTAGTGTGCTACTCATAGCTGGTGTGTTTTGATATCATGCACAGTTGACATTCAAGGACACAGTTTCATGTACAGTTTGTTTTACAACAGATGAGTGCCAATTTCGAGCAAATTATTTGGACATATATTGTGGTTGTCAGATAAAACGATCTAGAATAAGACGGTGTCCGTAGAAATGGGCCCAGATGACTTATGACGCCATGTTGAGAAATTGACGTCAGGAATTGTGACAATTTATTTTTAACTACCCGCAAGTAATTCTATTTTCTCTGCTATACAAATATATATATTGAATTTGGAAATTCACCCCAACTTTTGTCAAGTCAATCAGCAGAAATTTGCATTGTACTGTACACCATATACTGTAAAACAGACATATAGAAATAAGGAATTACTTATATCATTGTTTCATGTTTTAATTGATGAAGTGATGTGTACCAATTTCATTAAATTGTACTTCTGTTAGTATATTATAATGTTGATGTTGCTGTGATACTTTTAGTCTTTTTCGTCACTTCATCACTTACATAAATATGTCACATCATGGCTATGTTTTATGTGTAACAATGTAATATCTGCTATATCTACGGGAGTTTTGAGTTATACATGTATTAAAAGCTTTTACTTGTTAGATTTAGTTTGATTTATAATTATTCTCAACAAATTAATACGCAGTATCTTGTCATGTTTTGCTTTGAATAACATAACATCGTAGTAAATAAGTATTATTTATGCATACATTTGTAGTTTAAAGATGTTCTTGCTTTATTGCCTCATGACAATTGTAAAAATCTTAGCAAAAATGCAATAATATATGCATTCCTTTTGTTTTCTACTATGTTAGTTGTATATGTCAGATAGAAAAGCAAAAGAAAAGTTTTGTGTACATCAGATTTGAGATACTTCCGTTCAGTGGAAGTTGTTCAGTTACATTTAGTATTTTGATTTTTGTCTGCAGAGATGCATGTTTGTAAGGTGTCGTTTTTACAAGTTGAAGCTTGATTTTGGTATTTTAATATGCCAAGAACGGCCTATTGTGTCCTGATACTATATCCAATCTGGTATTGCTTAAAGAAATAATGTAAGAAAAGTTCGAAATGAAATCAGTGTCGAATGTACTTTAAGTGGCAATAAGTATTCTTTACTTCACGTCATGATATTTCAGAATTTCAACTTGAAATTGTCATAATTTTGACCTGTTCTTGCTTGCCTTAAACATTGATGGTGACAGACCCATTGGGAGTAAAAACCTTGAATGAAGGTGTTTTTATTTGCAAATCATACTATTATTTTCTAATAATGAATATATATAATAAAGTGGTTTTATAATAGACATGTGAAGATCGGAAAGATAGTTGTACATTACTGAATAATATGAATAAAACTTGAGTTTGCTTTTTTATAAGAGCTCTTTAAAAATAGTGATTTTGATTTTTAGTTATTCTCCTTACTTGAGGTAAGTTTTATTATAACGCACTAAAAGCCATCTAATCTGGTTAATGTTTATACGAAGTATATCCCTCGTGACCAAAAAGGTGAAAGTCATTTATCTTCTACGATGTTAAAGACTATTAGTTTCTTATATGAGCACGAGGTTCAGATCGAAATATCCGTTACTGAGGGTAACTGTTTCGCGGGAACGAGGCTCTGCCGATTTCCCGCGAAACAGTTTCCCGAAGTGACGGATATTTCGATCTGAACCAAGTATCTCATGGAAGAAACTTTTTCTTGCATACCGTCTTGCACTTTGAAATAGATCTTTAAAAACAAACTTATCGAAATGATGCATTTTAATATAAAACAAACGTTCTTTAGATGCTATGTTTGGGAAAGTGACGTCACATTGTTTATAACGTTACGTCATATGTAATTCACGTAAGTCGTCTTACAACGGGGGAGGGGGGGGGGGGGGAAGATGAGACTTTCCAGCATTTGTAAAAACTGCAGATATCCCCATCTGGTATACAAGAAACATTCATCTGTATACATGTTACGACTTTATGATACATTACAATCGGATTATGTTGTACACCAAATCGAATGATTATTTCGATACCTCTGAGATGATACGGTGACCTTTCAAATGTCTCCCCCCTTAAAACATTTGTCAAATTTCAACGCCTACTACCATTTCACGTTTCACGTTCTTTTTTTCTGACGGTTTTGTTTGTTTGAAAATTCCGATTGCTCATGCTCATGCTAAGTAGGAATAACAGACTTTTAAAACCCGTTCTTAGAATAATCTATTTTGCCATTAATCTAAGTATGACCTCTAGTGGTGGTTATTAATGGCACCAGATACTGTAGAGGAAACTTGTACATTTAACCTGACTTCGTTATAATTTGTTTGAGGATCTGTCATGTTTGTAAACAGGGGAGTAGGATTTAGGTTCATTAAACTGCTAATACAGAACATGGAAAACGTCCTTGCCAGAAACTTCATTGTCTATTTTAGCCCGAGTGACTCATGTGAGTACTGTTTTTGCTCCATTACTCTAGTAATACACATGTACTTCAGACAGTACACACATGCTCAATAGATTAACAACATAAAAATTGGTCTGAATTTAATAGTATGTTAGGAAAACACACATGATTCACAAGACAAACATTTTGTTCTGATAAGAACAACAATGTTTAACTACACCAAGAATTATTCGTGACCATCAAACATTCCACTGTCGATCAATAACTATCATAGTGCTGATACACATATTGTATATTGTTCATGTTTATTGTAACAAATTATTATTTCAAATTTAGCAATTAAATTGCTGTTGTCACATATTAAAGTGTAAAAGGTATTTATAAAAGAACTCTTAAAATTGCAGGACGTGATAATGCTAGCATTGCTTTATTCCAAAACACACACACACTGGTAAAGAGTACAATGTAATCTAATGGTGTGTGCATTAACACTTTCTAATAATTCACGATAAAATGGATAGTTAAATTACAACTTCTTATATATTTGAATCATTATTTTCAATGACAGGTATTCTTTACTGGGTTTAATTAATTGACGTCTATAAAATCATGAGTACTGACTAGAATATTCTGTACTTTTACTGAGTACATCCTGAGTGCTGTGCAAGCTTCATTATTAACACAACACTGTTGTTCTTTTTTACTGTTAAGCTCTGGTATTCTTCTGAGGAAAAAGCAAAATTATTAAAAGTAACAAAACTCTCCGTTGTATGTCGTTAGTATCACTTTGTAGTTCTTTACAAATGTTAATTCAATGTTAATGTGAAAAAGGGAAAAAGTTATTTGCAAACTAGTTACATGCAAAAAACCCAAACATTTTCATCACGGACTATCTGTTACATTTCTACGTTTCATAACAAAAACTAAGTTCTTGTAGTTAAAAAAAAAGAAATACTGCCAGATCAAAGACAAGTTGCTTCTTCCATATTGTTCGATGGCATTAAGAACAAGCAAACACCAAGTGTGCAGTCTTACTATTGAAATAACTAAACCAAACAAACTTATTCGAATTTAATTTTTCTGAATCTAGAAAGTGCACTACATTTGTAAACTAGTGTCATCACTGCTTTGCAAATGTTCCGTAGCAATATCTACCTTTCTAGTTACTTTCTCTCTCATTATGACGGTCTGGGAAATCAAAATATAAATCCGTCTTGCGTCTATGTAAAATTATCTACTTAAATTAGCCCCGATAATTAAAAATTTCTCTGAACAAAGAAATAATTATAGGCATATCACAGGATAAATTCACATGGTGATTGATTATAGTTACAACAACGCACATTAATTGTCACCTACGCTAGCACAACTTGAATAAGGATCCACGGAACTTGTATAATGCAGAATGCATCTACTTGCTCTAAAATTTTGTCACAGACGTACACAGCCGAATGAAGTTCGTGTAATTGTACCGAACATCAAAGTCACATGACTAACAACTCGTATATAAGCGGCCGTCTTGGCTCCACGCCCTCTTTTCCATTACTTGCAAATTGAAGCCCGCCCATCGCACCCTTATTTAACCTTGATAAACTCAACTTAAGTAGCGTGTTAAATCAAAGTGGAATTATGCGTATTTTTTCAAGTAAGAATCTAGATGTGTGTGTGAAAAAGATGTGTGTGAAAAGGGTAGAGGAAATAATAGCTTTTAACCCAATACACCAAACTCTTCCTGCTACCAATGCAAAATAATAACTTTCCAAATATCACTTTTCCTATTTTGACTGGGAGAGTCTTATTAAAAAAAACAACTGCATGCAGGAGTTGCCTCCCTTCCACTGTCGAAATATCTAACAACAACAACAAAACACAAGGGAGATCACTGCGAAGAAAGGAACTATCATTTGATTAGTCCGTTTTTTTTATTTCTAAAGCAACAACTTCAAATACTAATGCGGTATTATCATTACTTTAACACATTTAATTGCACAGCAACCGAAACTTGCTTTTATTAAACTGTCTACAAAAATACACTATGTGCAGTAAGATGCTCATAATGTCACTTTAATATATTGTATGCATTGCTTATATCTTAACGTTATAGAAGTTGAAATGCTGCCGCCTAGATTTTATGTTTCAGTTCAAGCGAGTGGTACAATTTAACATTTCAATGGCAATCTGGTACATCTGCAACACAACCACGTTTCACTGCTGGAGCCTACATGCAGACCTGCTATCAATGACGGGCTGCAAAATTTAGAACGAAGGGATTGAACTCTTACATGAACAATCCGTTAAAGGAATGTGGTGCAATGAGAGACAGTGCTTACAATGCTCCTTTTTTGGAGATCGCATTGAATTAACTTTAGACGTGCGTAAAACTCGTTATAAATTCTTTTAGAAAAAACTGCGGTTTATTCAATTGACAAATGTGGTCGTTTATTTATTGTTGCAGACAATGTATTCACATTTTGAAATCGGATGCCATGCATTTGTATATGTTTTAATGTGTAATATGACTTATTAAAATGATAATTTACTAGTTTTAAATCGTTATGACGGCGGAAAATTCTTACGCATAGGTGCGATCAGGAATGAACATGTTAGAAATTGTTGGCTCGTTTTATGCGGGGAATAAATTATATGGCATACCTATGATCGTTGTCTATCACATAGTGCTGGTCTGTGGGTAGATTACGATTTGTAGTGTTCGGAAATATACGTTTTAGGTTAAATGAGCGTTAAAGAACTGGCCAGATAGCTATAACTAGGCGTTCTTTTAATAGCTCCCATTTACAGTAGATGTTTTTGAGCGAAGCTGTATTGAATATTGTTGCACTCATGGTTTGTTTAGGTACTGCGGGGTACCTTGCGATTGTATTAATCGCAGAACCGCGGCGAGAGTGGTTTCTAATGTGTCACGGCTGTGCGGTGGAATAGTACATCATAGGCAGTACTCTGTAGGTGGTATAGACACATATTTGCGTCAGCTGTAATAAAGTGCAACAGAGGTAGGGTTATCTCGGGTTCTTGTCGCGCTCCTGATCGCTCCTTTGCGTAGATCCTCCATATTGCTAGTCTATGGATAGATCAAACTTCATTTGTGCCAGTCTGTGCCGTCATGACCATATCCGCCATTTTGATCTTGAACATTTATTCATTAAACTGCAATATGTTGTTGTTGTTGTTGTCATTTGTTAACAGTAATTGAGTCCTAGAATGAATAGATGTCACAGTTGAAACATAAAAAAGAACTGCAGTGAAAATATTTGCTTGAGTAGCTGTTTTTATAATTTAATTTGATTGGGAAATTACAGACTTAAAAGGTAACTGATCAAATAAAATAACCATATCTTATAAAGGTCTTTAAATTTATGTAGAACTTACATCCCTTTCATACATTACCAGTACATAATGTAAGGGAGTTATACAGTAGCTGAATATGATAAACAGAAGCTAGTCTACAAGTGACCAGCCAGTCATGTTAATTGATCTCTGCTATGAAAACACATGGCTGGCTGGACTCCTGTGGTGAATATCTCACGTTCCTGTTCAATTGTCTTTAATACTGAAGAAAAAAGTGTTGGTGTCATATGCGTTAAAAAGAAACAGTATTAGAAGTAAACTTTTAAATTGAATGCAGACATATAAAGTTGGTTATCTGCTTACATGCATTGTCTTGTGTAAAATGCAATAATAATAGATTAACTTAGTTTCATGTATGCACTTGAGGTGCACTACGATTAAAAACTGTGCATGAACTTGGATAAATGTAATAGAAATCTAACAAATCGCCGATATGAAAAACAATTACATGCAAAGTCCTTTAGGACATTCTTCGTCGCAATAAAATATCTGATGATGTCCAAAACCATGTTCTCCCGCCCCAATACTAACATAACCAATGGTCTGTCGGACCCATTGATCAGTGCTATACAATGGGCATGTAAAAGTACCAGGAATGTATCTGAAACCGGAAGATTTTCTTTTATCTTGCACCTTCCCCGGAAACCTATAATTACAAAACCCTTTCTGGGGGCGTTGGTCACATGGGCAACCTGTACCAACGATAAAACAGTAAATACGATACACAACCCACGTTTTAACATGTTGAAATTGACACCGAGGGTAGAATAATCTTTAGTATGCAGGATAATACATAATTTCAGCTATTATTAATGACATTTCTGACAAATATTTGAGAATATATGTTATAAAGGGAGCGTACGTGTTAGACGAATAATTTTACGGTGTATAGACCCGGGGTAATATATCACAGGTCACAGTAGTGATGGTATACTTAATCGTGATTCCATTCCATCCATTTCAGTGAAACATTTTTACCCTTTATAAATACTTGCTGTAGATCTTCTCATATTTGGGATATAATCATGTACACTATTATAGAATCCAACAATATTTGTTGGTGGCTATCTCTAATAGAAACACGATAGACATACATACAAGATTTCACATAAATAACACTAATTTCTACGACGTATTAGGTATAATGTCCCCTTTTTGTAGGTCAAGGAAAAGAATAGAAAAAAGCAAATAAAGACATTAATGATTACCTTAATTATTAAATACATATGACATTTATGAATCTAGACGGTTATGTTTTCAAATATTAAGTGCATTCAGCCTCATGAACTTGAAAGTGTTGGTGCTTATCTGAAACAAAGTTTAAAGCCTTTTTTATTTCTCATTTTATGTTTCGAATCGAACACCAGTCCTATGTAAAATAAGAGAATAAAGCCGCTCTATGTTTCTGTGCTGATGTCTTTTAATAAACTCATCCAACTGTAACAACAACACAGGCCAACTTTGATATTTAATTAGCGGGAAAGCAACATTCACTCATAGTATTTCCCACAAAACAGACAACAACAATTGCAAAAACTGCTAAATTAATTGTCTCTACACGATGCAGACTTGATTAGACAGCTGATACAACTGTGAGATTAAGATTAGAAAAAGATTTCAGAACAAAAATATCTCATTAAAGGTAATTTTCCACTCCGTTTGCATTTGAAAATTGAATATTGCGTGATAAAGAAGCTATTGACATTTAGTTGCTTTTAAAAGTATTTAAAATGTGCTTAAACTAAAATAACCCATATTTAGTCAAAGCTTAAAGGGTATTCTAGTATTTAAAATTAAAAAGCATCTTAACCGTTTAGACTTTCATACACTTAGTTGCAAAGTAATATAAGATCGATTATAGAACAAGTACTGTGGACTTGACATTGCCAATGACAACGCGCCGAACAAAAGACCACCTCCAACGCCGTTTCTGACCCAAAACACCACTTTCCGTAAGACTGGTAACGCTTTTATACCCTAGTGTACCTTTATAGTATTGATTCAAAGTGCGTCTCTTCATCTTTGATAACATTTGAAAATACAACGACTGAAAGAATGGAGCGGATTTCATAGCAACTCATTACGATACATTTTCTAATAAATTTAACTCAGATTTCACTTTTTATCAGAATTTATATGTTTTTTGTAACAAAATTATGAAAAAACAATGTAGGACGAATTCAAAAAACACCAGTACAAGTAATATAGTAAAGTGTCATTTTCCTATTAGATATCCCTCGTCGCAGAACACCTCCTGCATTATTTATTTGATTGTATTTGTGCAATTCTACACCCTGTATATTATTAGTGTCACTTTATATGCCGAGTTACTTCTACCAGTAATTAGCGAAGATTTTACTGTAACAGTTTTGGCATGTTTATCTAGGGCACTGTGAAACCGCTGTTGTAATTACACTAGACTTCAACGAATACTCCAATTATCTATAGACATTAAAAAGTCATTTGGCAGGAAAGAGGATATGATGTAAACTAACACGATTTTTTTCTGAAAATATTCTTACTTCACTTTTTAGAAGTAGTATCTACCATTATTGCTTATATTGAATAGAGGTACCAGGTTAGATCGAACTCCATTTGAAATCCGTTTTCCTGCGTCTACACATTAACAAATCAATACTTGCCAAACTTATAATCTATCCTAGACCAAAGGTTCTGGATCAAAATCTACACGCCAATGTTGTATAGTTGCATACCAAATTATTAAGTAACCTTTGATTATTATTACCATAGTGTAAACAGAATAGCTGCAACAGAAAGTATTAATCTTAAGCATTTAATTTGTCTGACAAAATCTAAGTCTTACTTTTACTTCAGCACTTGAACCGGTGTATCGTATGAATGTCAAGATGCAGGTTGCCAGACACATCCGTGTCGTCAGTAGGATCATCCCACATGTATTTGATAATTTCATTATGTTTATGTGTTATGTTTGCATAACTGACTGGTTCTTAATTAGCAGATACGTATGCAAAGGATGATACCATTCAATCCTAATGTCAACGTTCTCATAAACAACTTTAGTAGCTCTGTTAAAGAAAATCGTCATGATTTGTATTGAACGATTTAACTCATAACTTTTCAATGAAACACAATTCCAAGATTGGATTACATAAATGCATTAATAACTGCAGCCACGAGTTATCCAGCATTCTTGGCAACATTTTGCAATTTTGTGGAAAACTCTTATTGACTGAAGATACGAAATAAATTATTACTTTCTATCTTGATATCTGTAATATTTGGGTTGAGGGTAGATTATTGATCTGGATTCACACTGAGGTTTGCAGCAGGCCATCACTAAGACAGTAGTTGTTTGAACAAGAAGGATGAGAAGTTGTCGTCTCCGTTATGCTAAAAGAATGTATGTAGTATTTTCATTAGAGTTACAAATAAGCAGGAATAATATCTAAAGTCTTTTTAATGAAATTAAGTAGCGTAGCTGCCGGCATAACTTTTGATATCGTGCGATAACCTCAAGAGATTTCTTTGCAATAAACAAATCAATCTGACTTCCAAGACTTATGCAATTTATTTTCATTTTTAAAAGTAATACAATTTTGTACGTTTCTTGTCTCTTGCCTTAACCTACGTTTCATCCGGATCTAGAACTACATAAAGGAATTTGGATTTATAACCAGACATTAAAAATTCTTTGAAAAATTGAGCCTTTAGCAATCATTATATTAACAGCAATTTTATCAAGTCATTTCGCCGCATTTATTTCATGCTAAATATACAATGTATGGTGTTTTATAACCTCTTTATGAGAGATTGAAATTTGCGGATATACTATATATATCAACTAACAACTCACAGTTTCTGATGAAAAGTTTAAATTTCTACAAAATGATATATAAAGATCAACAACACAAGTGAAATGTAACTTGGCAATTTCAGAAACTCTATTGAAAATGTTTGTGGGTTTGGTTTGTCGGCACCGCTACACTATATGGTTATATTTAAAAAAGCGTTTGCAACGCTTTGTAATTTTGTAGAGCAAAATTTAAAAAAAAACACATTATTACTTCACATAAAATTATACTGGAACCTTTTTATTTGAAGATTCTTTCTAAAATATGTAAAGTTCAGACAGTTCGAAGAAGTTTAGTTTTCACCAAAATCTGAGGGAGAACAGCTTTAGAAATATTTCTATTTTGGTCATTGTATGAACGTAGAATTTAAACTGATCATACCCTTGAAAACCGTCAGACTTTTAGGAAATAGACTAATCACTGATTTATAATCCTTGAAAAACAATTATTTCCAAAGTTATAGCTACACGAATGCATATTATACATTTATTTCTGTTGAATACTTGCTGAAAAAGTAATATATTTTTGACTCGGCGAGTCAATGGGCCACTCAAAAAAATAACATTTTATCAACTTCGTAAGTATCTTAGTGAGTGTTCATTTTTTTCCACTAACAATAGAAAGGACTGATATTAATTCCTTTCCTTCATGTTTTGTAAACATTCAGCTTGTTCTAAGAATTTTACGTGCCATTATTGTTTCTTGTTATTTCAAACAGTAATAATGAATGAAGTCATTTATTTTTGTGCTTCTAGTCTATTAGTTAGTTTAAACATTACTATTTTGCATGTCTAGAATGTCCAACAAAAAAAATTTTTGCCGAGTATTTAATCGTAGTATGTGCAAAAAATGATGTCATTTAATAATACTGTTTATTTATATTAACTGTGCTGAAATCTATTTTCTGGCGGAACTACAAAATGTCTAATTAGGCGAACATGTTTGCGGTTTATAACGGAAGATGAAAGTGCAATTCTTGTTGTCTTAGAAAAGATATAAGGTAACCAATTGGTTTATTTCCAAGCAAACTTCCTGTTGTTATTGTCACTGATGCTACTTCATAATGACTGAGCATTTTAAAAATGAATAGTAGCGACATTTTGTTTTTGTAAAAGAACTGAGCAACACCGACAAAATGACTTAGTCGTGACTCTTAATGTTAATTCTTATGATATGAATTTTACAGCTTGCATGTAATTGATGTGTCCTATTTGCATATCATTGCCATTATGACTGGAACAAAACGAAACATGATAATAAACGAACAGGTGAGTTGATTTATAACTTCTATGACAAACCACCCTCTTACTATCTGTTTCGCCCTGTTCCGGTCCTTTGCACCAACTCGGATTGCCACTAGCCCCTTCTCCAACTCACCTCCAAAACGAAATTGAGCCCATGTTCATAAGCCGTGGTACATGGAAAACTACCCAATTCTCCCGGTGGTTGTGTTATTGACGAATCAAGAAATCTTCACAACAATTTTGGCAAAGGATCGTCTAAGAAACATCAATTTCTGTTAACCAGAACTTGGTTTTTCAGAAGGATTTTAAGGCATTCCTGTGTATTTGTCTGTGTAAAACAAGCCATCCAAAGAGCGTAACTGGTTTCGATGCTTATCGGAGGATTTCTAGACTCCTAGACGATGAAATTCTAAGCTTCCGTGTTTGCAGTATAATACAAGAAGATTTCGTCTTTGAATATTTTCTATAGGTTGCATCGAAGGGATGACTGTTAAGACTGATTAGACGTTTGATGAGGCAAACTGTAGAAGATGGGCATCTAAAGATCCCTGCTATTGCTCAGATGGTCTAATTATTTAGAATCCGTGCCAGGCTTAATGATCTTTTATTGTTATATAATTAAAGCGGTGTGTAAAAAAATGGTATGCAAGTACAGGAGAGAAGCGGATGAATAAGTTCATAAATGTGTTCTATACATTTATGTAGTTAACTTAAACTTGAATACACACTGTCAGTGAATTTCATATAAGAACATGGATGATGGCAATACGTATACAATATGTGTAACACATTTATTTCACTGGCTTCATTTTATGTATTTTGTTTTGGTTTCTTTGATATTGCAGAATAAAAATGCTACTAAAATACAATGAAGTTCTAAAACGACAAAATTAGATACTTTTTGTTTGATACGATGCATACCATTACCCGGTAAAAGTTTTGCGCTTTATGTGATATATCTAAATATTACTTAAGCAGCATTTGGAATCCGATACCAATATCCATCTGTTTAAGCGAAACCTAAAGACTGATATCCTCCCCCACCACGAATAAGACGATGAAAATTATTTCAAACATCTAGTGGTTCAAGATATAATCAAAAGACATAATCTACACACTGATGATCCTACGGCTTTGAATTATGAGAGCATCTCAAACTCTGAGCAGCTATTTTTAGCCTGGAAACAGGTGGTGTAGAATTTTCTTTTTTTTTTTTTATAATTGTATGTGTCTCTGTGAACAGGTAATCTGCACAGACTTTGAGAGCAATGAAATACTTACACGCCAATGTATTTTTTTTCTTGGAATATCTTTGAACTAACAAACAATTACGGCGAGTAAAGAAACGCAAAACAGTTTAAAACATCAATTGCAGTCGGAAACGGCCTAATAATATTTCAGTTTTACGAATAATGTAGTATTTTGGCACGTTATCCTAAAATCTGTACCCTTCTTGATCTACCGTGAAATATCAGGCTCATTAGCTCAGGATTGACGAAGATATGGAACGTTTAAACTTGCACGGTGAGAAAAAAATGGCTAACTGGAACGACGGAGCATGTTTTGAACGGCTAACTGTGAACCCCGAGCAACGCTGCCGGAGGAAGCTTGGAACGCCGGGTTCCATTCAATAGAATGTTTGCTGTTTCGACTCAACATTGTAATTTTAACTTGATATTTTGAACATATGTTGTCAGTTTCTATGAATAAAGACTTTTGTAAAATAAATTGCTCTGTTTACAATGTATATTTTCACTTGATTCTAATGGCACTGAAAGTGCGTATAATCCGCCCATATGTGCCTTCTCGCACTTTTATACCCATATAAGTAATTCTTCATCACTGTGTCTTGAGTGTTCAACAGAACCGTGACAGCTCCGACTCAATGAACAGTAATTTACGTTTGTCTCTGAATCAACTGTACTGGTTTCGGCCTGGTTGTGACCGCTTCATATAATATGTGGTACAGTTACCTTTCGTGCCTTGCGCACAACGTTATTACACTTTGATGAATACTTTTATACTAACATTTAATGTGCGCCATACTCAACCCAGGTACTTGCTTCGTGGTTATGGTCGCATTTGGGGTTCCGACCTTACCCCCCCCCCCACCATAGTATATACACAAGAATAAGAAGGTAAAAACTGGTTTATAACGGTATCACAATAAATTATAACTCCTATAACTTAGACAATTGACTTTCAATAGAGCAATAACGGACGAAGGGTGTATGTCAACAATGAATACTGCCACTGTGAGGTAAATGAGTTCGTCCAGAAAGTTCCCAATGAGTGACAATTCAATTTGCAAAGGTTGTTCAATATTTCCGTGTTTGCTGTATTGAAATTCAATTGTCTAAGTTATAAGAGTTATTATTTATTGTTATACCGGTATAAACTAGTTTTTACCTTTAATACATTTTGTGCAATTCACACCACTATAAAAAGGTCTGAACCCTAAATCCGACCATAACCGTCAAGCAAGTACCTGGGTTGTATATGGCGCACTAGACGGATAAAACGATTAGGGGGTGGGGGCCTCAAGATACGTGATTAAGAAGTACTTAGTTTTATGGGTATAAAAGTGCGAAAAGGCACTTATTTTACAAAAGTCTTTATTCATAGAAACTTACAACATATGTTCAAAATATCAAGTTAAAATTACATGTTTAGTCGAAACCTAACATTCTATTGAATGGAACCCGGCGTTCCAAGCTTCCTCCCAACCCGCGCCGTTGCTCGGGGTTCACAGTTAGCCGTCAAAACATGCTCCGTCGTTCCAGTTAGCCATTTTTTCCTCACCTGTGCAAGTTTAAACGTTCCTATCTTCGTCAATCCTGGGCTAATGAGCCTGATATTTCACGGTAGTATCAAGTAGGGTACAGTTTTTAGGATAACGTGTCAAAATACTACATTATTCGTAAAACTGAAATATTATTAGGCCGTTTCCGACTGCAATTGATGTTTTAAACTGTTTTGCGTTTCTTTACTCGCCGTAATTGTTTGTTAGTTCAAAGATAAGCTGGTATTCATTAACAGTAAGAATAGAACTAGGTCTCCCATCTTGTATAAAATTGATTGGTTTAAACTATGACATAAGTGAATTTCAGCCCCTCTGATTTATGACATTATATACATGACTTATCGATATAAATGAAATCATTGGATACTGGAATATTTTCAATGATAATAAGTATTTTATTGTATACTGATTTATGTAAGTATGCACATACATTGGCTTACTTTTACAAGAAAAATGAGGTATGATGTAAGAGCTAAAACAATCGCTAAGAGTGTCCGTCATGCATTGAAAATTCTAATGTTTAAATTTTACAGTCGCCAAAAGTGTCCGTCATGCATTGAAAATTATAATGTTTAAATTTTACAGTCGGCAAAAGTGTCCGTCATGCATTAGAATTTCGTATGAGATGTAACAGTTGTCCAGAGTTCCCATCGTGCAATGGGAATTTCTTATGGTTAAATGTAACCGTTGTCCAGAGTTCCCATCGTGCAATATAATTTCGTATGGTTAACTGTAACAGTTGTCCAGAATTCCCATCGTGCAATAGAATTTTGTATGGTTAAATATAATAGTGTCGTGCAATGGATTTTCTTATGGTTAAATGTAACAGTTGTCCAGAGTTCCCATCGTGCAATGGAATTTTGTATGGTTAAATGTAATAGTGTAGTGCAATGGAATTTCTTATAGTTTAATGTTATTGTTGTCCAGAGTTCCCAACGTTCAATGGAATTTCTTACCGTTAATGTAACAGTTGTCAAAAGTTCCAATAGTGCGATGGAATTTCGTATGGTTAAATGTAACAGTTGTCCAGAGTTCCCAACGTTCAATGGAATTTCGTATGGTTAACTGTAGCAGTTGTCTAGAGTTTCTATCGTGCAATAGAACTTCGTAAGGGTAAATGTAACAGTAGCATGCAATTGAATTTCTTATGGATAAATGGAGCAGTTGCCCAGACTGTCCGTCGTTCAATGAAATTTCGTATAAATAAATGTTAGTTCCTTCTGATGTTTTCGCTTATTTCTCATCAGATCTGCGACAATGGTAGTATATATACTTTCAAAACATTTTGCTGTCGCTTATTTTTGCACCAGTGATTTATGTTTTGACACTTCTAAAGTAAATTTTAGGAAGTAAGATAGGAGGCAATAAAATAATCTTTCTTTCACATAATGCATGATTCCTATACAAGTTAGTTTACGGTTGGATATCTATCTTTAACTTAAGACATGTTTTACCTTTTATAAGTATTAATGGAATATTGCATCTGTCATTTGTTATAATTAAGTTATAGAATGATAATTTGCTAGATATTTATCTTTGTTTTCTATATTTGTATACGAATTTAATAAATGATAATATATGCCAAATGAATAAAACTTTCATGAACTACAAAAACACTACAAAAATTTAAAAGCAGCTCGTGTACAATTCAACCTTACTAATGATTTGTGTGCAATCGTTATTTGTATGCATCAAATAACAATTGATTTCACAAGTTCAAATTCAAAGGAAGTTTTGGTAGCCCTCAACTCACATGCGAATGAGTTAATAGACTGTATATGTTTTATAAGTGATATGCAGTTCGCAGTCCCCCACCTGCATACAATTTTATTACAGTTACCATCAGAACACGAAGCAACATCAAAAACATGGGTTCAGTCATTTTGAAAATACACTAATGAATATTTATGTCGATGATTTCAATAAAATAAGATATGTACACTTAGGAAAAAAAATGATGTAGGGTTCTACTTACAAACACTTTTTTTGTCTATCGGGTTTTCACTTATTCTTAAGGTGCAAAGGAGACGATATTATACAGAATACCTTTTTTAATAGAAATGCATCCCTAACGCTATTGTTCTATTTTTGTACTCGGCCAATTGCAGTATTTTTTTAATCTACATTATGACCTTTAGACAAAAACTCGGATACAATTCATTACAGAAAGTTATCAGTGCACTGGTACATTCCACCTAATATGCGTAGAACGCTGACATTGTTCTTTTGAATATTTGATAAGTGTCCTATATTTATATTGGGATACATCACTTAGTTTTCGCCTACGATAAATAAACTCATTAACTGATATTCATGACAACCCTTTCTAAAGCAATTATACCATAAATGTCATACTACAGAAATTAGCAGGATTCTTAGTTACCTACTTGACATATTCCAATCAATCTCATATAGTCTTAAATAGCGCCAAACACATTCCACAGAGGAACTCCAATAACGTCACTGCGCGCGCTGGACTAGTGACGCAGCGTTTCGTCTGCTAATTTCACGCACTATATTATTTTTTATTGCCAGAGGTTTATAAAATAGCTGTAATCGGTTTAGCAATAATAGAATTAACTGAAGTTTGTAAGGAACACGCTAAGTAATTTTCTCTCTGGTTGCGTTTTGAATATTTTTTCTTCTTCCGTTTATTCAAGAAGACAAAGACGCAAAGAGACATACGCACTGCAGTTTGGATACTCAATTTTTTCCTAATATGAAACGCTTAGCAATTTTATCAGTTCTGTACATCTATCTGGAAACAGGACTCTGTATTGGTAAGTTGGATCAAAATTTTTTATATTGAATCATCTTATTATTTTTCCATTTGATATAATTAATTTAAGTTATATTACCCTTCAAATTTTCCATATTGAGTCATGATCAAGAACGAAGCTGAAAACTTGGTAAATGTTTTGGAAACATGTGTAAAGGGAATTATGCAAAGTTAATTTTCACTTACTGAATGATATAAATTAATATGTACATAATAGAAACGAATGGATATCTATGAAATCTAAGCTTTTAACTGATTTTCTCTATATTCAATTGGAATAAAACTGCGATACATATTCTCATATTTTTGTTATATTACTTTAGCAAAGTCATTTTTCAATTAATATAGGCCATTGACTAATGTCTTTTTTTTAAAACTATGATGGTCACTTGAAGGGTAATATCACATTAAGTCAGCTGTATCCTTTTACAAAAGATACGTACTCCACATACAATTTCTCATTGCTAATTTATTTATACATTCACAGACACAAATTTGAATTATAGAAACTTATTACTGTGAGCTTAAATGAATTACATATCAAACGACTCCATAGGTAGGCTGCGATATAATGTGTATTCTACAGAAGCCGTTTTAGAAAGACTTTGATACTCAATGAAAATACTAGAAAGTATTCGTATTTTAACTAAGTATGAAAAAACCCAGGTTTTTTAAAAAACAAGACACTACTGTAACAGTTCCATTCCGAACAAATTTATAGAGAACAAAAAAGAAATTCAAATTGTTTTTCATATTGTGCAATTCTACGCATTTGACAGAAATGCACGCCCGTATTCGCGCACGCAACCACACATTTCTAATTGCTCTTAATGTGTGACATTTATATCAAATCCAGATAGGATCTCTGTTTATGTCTTTGTTATCTAATGTGATATTTTTTTTGAAATCTAGTCTGATTGTTTTAGTCATTTTGAAAAAGTAGACTTTATTTCAACTGGCTTTTGTATAAATGGCAAAAATAAAATCCCAGCAAAAAAGACCGCCACTAAAAAAGGAATCAAAATATAAAAGCAATGAAATCAGTTAAAACAAAAACGCTCAAACACACCTTTACCCGAATATGTGAATTTCAAAATAATTTGTAATTTGTGAGATCGAACAAATTTAGTGATGGATGTTTTGTTAAGTTTCATATTACTTTTAAACATTACAAATATGTTGAAACGTGAGACTGAAATATTCTATTCTTAGAAAATAAACACGTGCCTGCCTTTCATTTCTACAGCATATAATGATATAGTATTGACCACCATCAGCAGTGATAGAGAAAAACACTAATGTCAAGAATGACTTCTGAAGTTATATGATGCTTAACTGGACAATGCACTGTGTTTAATTTTCTGTCTTGAAACTGAAGACAACAAAGTGTATGGACTTAACTATTAATACTGTCGTCTGTTATTTTCTCATACGTTTGCTCAGACGGTTGAAAATAATCGTTACATAGAAAGAAGTCCGCAGTCAAAATAAATTGTATTTAAAATATTCCATATAAAGCAGTTTTTATGACAGAATATTAAACATATTTTATATAGGTGCATTTTCCAGTAAATCACCATATTTCTTTACATGAGTGGGCATAAATATAGTTTACTCAATCCAGGTTATACAAAATTCAATTTCATAAGTATGATTATATTTAGTAAGAGATCGCCATTTTATTTTTCTGTTTGCAATACAAATGACTTTTGGAAATAGTTTAATCCTAAAGAATCAGTTAACACTACAAGGACTTGATCAAAGATTCATCAATACTAAAAACTAATATACGAATATCTTATATCAACAACTCGAATAACCGATCATATTAGGAGCAATAGAATCAGGGAACATTTGCATGTCTATGTGTGTGACCCATATTGAATCTTTGAATACACTAAACATATGCTTAAAATCTGTCAGTTGAATGAAGATTTGATTTCCTATCAATTGGTAATCTATGTACTTGTTGAGACAATATATAAGCCTTTCCTAAAGTAGTATTTTGAAATTGATTTTTGATTCTAGATAAAATAATTTACTTGCTATTATATGTTCTTGTTTGAAAGTACTTAATTCTAATTTTCCTGTTTTGTGCTCGGGTCCTCTATTGTACAGCCAAACCACATACACTGCAATGTGTTTAAAAATACAATACGTTTCAAGAAGAGTATCCTTATACACAGTTAATCCTTTTCACTACAATAAATATGATTTAAGGTCTTTTGTATACTTGAATTTGTATCCATTGTATACTATCTATTTTGAAACATTTCATATTTCACAATTCAAAGATTGAATATACATGTACCTTATTTATGCCACAAACAGTCACACGATTAAATCTTAAAGGTCTGACAACAGAAACTATTATTGAAAAAATAGTGTAACACATGTAGCGTCATTTTTTGTCGAATGCTTTCGATTTATATATTGCATTTAAATTTCATTAAACAAGTAAACATGTATTTTTGTTTTAATTATAACTATTCTATACTAACGGCAAAGAAAGGTTTCCTGCTGAAAGTATTAAAAGTGTTGTCACGCAAAACCGCGATATATCATTATTTGGTTATTTAATGTAAGAGATAAAATAAACGCTGTATTAGATGTAACTAAATATGATTCAGTTTTAATATGCCGGATATTAAAGTATTTCAATGTAGTTTCACATATTTGTTTTCAAGAAGGCATTGTGTTAAAGTAGTCTACAATGACAAAACGACAGATATTTCCATAACAAAAACTTTTAAATTAGTCAATGTAAGAAGTATACTATTGTGGCATTCTAGATCCAGTAGGCGTTTCACTTTACAACATTTTGATTCAAGTAAATGTCCTAGTGCAGCTTGAATAAAATTTAACCATATTAAACCATAAAATAAAACGTGAGAATTGTAATGTATATTTTCTCTATCTTAAGAAAATAACATTTACGGAAATTTGAAATAACCGCATTATTGAAATAACTATTCATTGACATTTGTTTGTTTTTGTAAGTTGAAAGCCAAACTTAACAAAAAGCTTGGGCGTATGTATATTGTATTTGTAACATTATAACACAAAGAAATATGTTTTAGAAAACTGCATCACTTTTGAAAAAGTGTTTGTGTCATTTTTACGTTTTCTTTTAAAGAAGAAATTACCAACATTTAAGTAGCTCCTAACAAACTTCGTTTTTATTTATTTTCGATTTCCACAGGCGAGTTAGAGACCCAGTATCACTTCTATTTAATCAAAATTAGCAAATGTAAAATGGACATCAAATCCCACAGCAGTGTTCCAACATATATTTACTACTGCGGCAACCTGAACAATGCCTGTCATGTTAAAATAGACACATTAGCGTATTGATATTTTTGTCGTTATATAAAATTATCGGCTTCAATATTGCAAAGAAACAAATTAACCTAAAGGTATCATACTGTGCCAATAAGGTGTAAAACGAACAATATGCATTAATTTCAATGTTGCAATTCTGTGTTCATGGAAACATACATTCAGTATTTGCAATCCTGCAAGATAATGGATGCTAATATCACACGGAAAGTTAACTCTCATATATTTGCTTCGAAATGACATCCCGCAGGAAGTCCACTGGAAACTGGTTATCAAACTGAATGTCATTGGAAGAACCACAATGAGTTATGGCAAATAATATGTCGAAGACTAGGAATATTTCCTAGTTTGAATAACTGACAATCATAAAAGGTAGGTTAGAACTGAATTCAAAATTCGTTTTCATCACAGGCTAAACAATTAACTTTATAAATAGAAAGTCTGTCAAGAAACTTTATTCTTTGAAGCCTTTTGAAACCTTATCCGTTTAAAAGCATGCTGACGGTTGTGGGAGGAATCAATGAAATAACTATTTTTATTTAACAACATTTGCATGAAATTAAGGCTTTAAACAGGTAAGGTGAAGGTATATTAGGCGATTTACGCTTTTGAATTGTAGCCGAGACTATGATTTGTATTCACTCATACTACAGAAGTCGCCATCTTTGACAGTGTAGTATGAAATATATCAAATGCATCATTCACACCCCTTATTTGTGTTTCAATTAAATTATACACATTTTCTTATCAAAGTAAATATGCGATAAAAGTCAAATAGTGAATATTCAAAATACTGAAACTAACATGTACCTATTCCTGTGAGGAGATAAGTTCTTTCAGCACATCAACATTTATCGTAGGCACATTTTGTTTATAGACTTCTTAAGTGATTAAGTTGTGTTCCATGCTACATTAGGACATCAAAGTTCTGTATGAAGGCGCACTGGTAATGATTTTTCTGTAGGTACTTTGTTTCTTGCTAAAATCCATGGTACTTAAATGTGGAAAGGACTTTAGGGAAATTAATGATGCAGCAGCTGATAATATAAACTTGAAATATGTGAGTTAAAGCTTTAATGAGCAAGTCAGTTTAGTCAGGTGCGAATATTACTGCGCCGTCTCATATCTATATCGCAGTTTGCTACAACTCTATTAAAGCGTCACGTATATCTGTCCTGCTCATCAAATTTATTTATGACTTTGTTACATTAGATAAATCTGAGCACTGTCTGATCAAATACAATTTGTAAAAGGACATAACTGGAAAAACAGACACGTTGTTCCTTAATTCATACGAGAGCATCAATTGCGATAGACAGCTTGATCCTATCTAAAGCATAACGAAATACCATAATACGTTCCCAGATGGTTACAAAGTGCAACGTTTGATAAAGATATTTTGAGATTATTGATTTGGTATTTCAAGTTTATAAAGAAAATCTTCGATGATTGAATTACTTTCACCAAAACCTGAATGTGGTATTAAGCGTGTTTACCATTTGAATCAATTAATTTAAATGCCTTTCTTCAATTCTGAAAGAAACCCCTTTACCATTTGTAATAATGTGTTATTCGTCGTGAAGTCTTCCACATTTCGAAACAGCTGCGCATCAGGAGAGTCATAGTAATAATGGAGTAAACACACACGATGACACCGCGAATAAGCGATTAGATACCTTGTTAGTCTGTATTGTTCCCAGAGATAACCAATATCAGCATATTTACACCAATCTCTATATGTATGCTTTATCATTGCGATGCCCAAGCGAAAAATATTGACTGTTATAAGAATAAATGCATGTTAATGAAATTAACATTCTCAGATCAGACATGTTTGAGAATAACCATAAATGAATGTTTTACTTTCCCTATTCTGAATACTATTAACTATCAGTATAGAAAACATGCAGAAACTTCTTAAACTGTTGAAAACGCAATTTTCAGGTTTACATCGGGCGTTCTACATCATAAACACCGTAAATGACAACATTGTGATCACTGGCAATGTTTTAAAGCATTAATGAAATTATTTTTATTACGTTTATGGTCAGAAAGTAGAAATAATTACATCCCTCCGAAGATTGAGTGGAAACAAAGTATGCTGTGATTGTTAATGTATTCCCTATTATGATAATGGTAAGACATATTGATAGAAATAGACGTCACAAGACACATAAAGGTTACCGTCCCTCTGTCAATAGGAATAGATAAACTTCTTGCATAGCTATACGTACACATGAAATGTCGCAACCATATACTACAAATGTGAGTATTTATTGCTGGTATTGTAAAAAGAACAATAAATATTTGCGCTTGCGTAAAAACAGCGCCAAATGAGTAGTCAGTGCAGAAAATGAAAAGGTCATCTATGAATACTTTCCATTATGTTATAATATTATGTTGTAATAGAGACTCCAGTAGAAGTTATTTTCATTGAACACTAGATTTAACAAAATAATCTAAAATGTTATTTATACTTTACACCTTTGAAACTAGAGATGAGAAGGAGAAAATCTATTTTCTAATATAAAAGAAAGCATGTATGTCTTTAGAACGGCCAATTGAACGATTGGACGTGAAGCCTTTTTATGCATTTCTCGATTTTATCTTTCATATGTCAATGTAAAATAATGTCGCAACAAATCATCTCACTTTCCGATTGGTTTATCGTGTCGAGGACAAATTTGATGCATACGTCATATTTTATACCGTGGGCACCCACAACTACCACAAATATGGCGAATCGAACTTCTCAATTCGTTTGAATAGCTAGGAATTTATATACGTTAAACAAAATTCTACGATAATTCCTGTTGATTTCCGTCTCAAACATGAATAAACTACTGAAAAGTACGGCTTAGCCCCATATTTTCAAAATAATAGAACCACGTAGTACCACAATTTAACAACTAGAAAATGACCATACTGCCTAGATCCTAAATACATGAATTATGAGAGGTCCGTGATTTGATCAAATTGTGAATAAATCTAC
Organism: Saxidomus purpurata; assembly: GCA_022818135.1. Lineage (NCBI taxonomy): Eukaryota > Metazoa > Mollusca > Bivalvia > Venerida > Veneridae > Saxidomus > Saxidomus purpurata. The sequence continues at coordinate 17,865,820 of JAFMSR010000010.1, read as the reverse complement.
AAAATTTGTAATAATTACTTTTTTACTGTCATAGTTAGAGGCAAAAGTCCTAATCAGTATCTGTGTAAACATTCTGCACTTGTAAATTTGCTATTATTGACGTGATTGGTTCTCAAAATATTACTTCTATATCATCGTTATGCCTACTGAATCAGTTGTTAATATTTATTACTTTAAGAGATCTGTATTTGGCAGATTTCCCAGAAATAAGTCAGCAATTCATGGCTCTCATATAAGCATTATAACGGTTGTTGCGTAGTGGTAATTGTTAGTATAATCGAGTCATTACTCCTGTGTTGGCCGCCCACTATGACCTTCTCTTATGTCGAAAACATAATGGTGTCATTGACATTATTCTTATTAATTTAAAAACAACATTAACTTAAGGAAATGCCCGTCAAGAGCGAAACCGCGTCGTTAAAGGAGCAAACAAACGTAGGCACTTAAGTTCGAAGTTAATTTTCCATATTGTTTGTGTAAACGAACTTTCTGTGCAGATGTTTGGAAGCACTGTTCATTATTTAAGGTATTTAAGGCAGTTAGTTTTAACGGTGGTCAGCTATAGTCACACAGTGCACCTGATTTTATGGTACAATGTCTCGTCATCGCAAGCTGATGCTGTATAGAGAAAATATTTATATATGAAGCAATTCATGTTCTAAATTGTGCGCTTTTTTTTCCAAATAATCTCGTGTAGGTGGTGTCTCATATAAAAGCGAAACCGAAAGCATAATAAAGAAACCCTAAAATATCATAAAGCATGTTAACAAAGGTAAAATAAGGTAAAAAAGTAAATACTTAAATAACATCAGCTCTCATTACTCGAATGTGATAGTATTATTCGTGATATTATTAAGCAGTCTTACGTTTGTTTACTTTTCATTAACATCGCTGTTGGTAGACGTTAATTTGCCTTAGGTTTGTAGGCATGGTCAAATGTTGAGTAATTTGGCATTCTTCACCCTTTCCTCATCGAGATATTTCACACGTGAAGAATCATTTTGTGTAAATGATTATATAGATAAGTACATGTATGTAACTAATGGAGTTATCTCTGTAAACATCTTCATTACCTTTCCTAGTCATCAGAGCCCTACGGTATATGTTGTTACAATTTCTCTAAAACAACTTTAATTTTTAATTTTTCAGATTATCTCTTCTATTCGATTTCATGTTTGCATCATTAAACCCCCTAAGGCATCCTAATAGTATTGTATTGTCGGTTATACATCAGACGCCACATTATCAGTTGTTTATCCAGCGCAGCTGGAAAAGGGAACCAACCACATTAAGCACGTTGACGTTCTCATAAACATGGTTAAAAAAAGACTACAATCTATGATATTTCTTTTCAATATTTGATTAGGAATATCGCTGTTTTAAGTCTTTTAGAAACGGAAACGTCATTACAATTTTACTGTAATGGCAAACACTACTTTTAGCATAGAAGACACTGTTTAAAGTTTAAAAATGGTTTCTTGACAAAGTTATACAATCTTATTGAAATTTAGTAAGCGCTTTTGGAAAGATGATCTTTGTTTCAATAACCTTTATGCAAATAGTAATACTTTAAAAGAATATTGCGATTCTTGAATTTACCAACACCGAGTTCACACAGTTGACATTATTTTGATATAAATGTGTGCGCAGTTCGTACCCCTTAAATCATAAACATGAATCGCATTCACGTGTATATGTGTGAAAATAAATCATAAATATATTTCTTACGTGCAATGTCTGTATTCTGGTCCTGTACTATAACGACTCTTCTTTCAGTTGACTTATGACAGAAACTTGTGTGCTACGGTATCGTGATTGTTGAAAGACATTATACAAAAATATGTTGTACATCTCTGACGTATAGAACATTTCGTAAGACTAAAATATCCGTACTTATGACAGTATTCAGAAGGCAGTCTTAATGATTGTGTACGCTTTTTAATGTATATATCGAAAGCGCTGGTTGTAAAGACAAGAAGCATGTTCAATGTCACTTCAAATTCAAAGTTGCCTTTTGATCAGACTAGACACTAACGACAATTCCTTCAGGTAGCCAGAGGTAGCCAGTATGCGGGAAGACGGCAAAATGGCCGGTTTTTTCCCTTTTGTTTGGTTTTATAATTATTAAAGGTCTTACTGACAAACTACCCAACAGCAGTGTTTAAACGTTTTCGTTTTGTTCCTGAAATAAAGGCCAATATAGATAAAAATCATACTGCGGTTTCTTGGTAACATTTCTTGAGCAAGGTCTGAAACAATATTTTTTTCAGTGTCTTTATAAGTATCAGCTTTATGACCGATGATTTTGGCTTTTCCAAAGGTTTTGTTTCATTAGCTACAATTTCAACGGAATTAAGATGAAAAGCATTTAAAACATCATTTAACCTTGCATAAAGCATGTCATGTATGATCCTGACATAAATCTCTTGTAGCAACATCTGCAAATCATAGCCGACAAATCAACCATTAACGACCTTTCATGGTTCATAAAATGTTGTCACAGAATTTTGTTATTGGGCTCTGTCAGTTTAGAAAATCGATGTTTTAAAAAAAATCACTGTTTCAATTTAAGACAGTTATAAATGTATGTAATTAAATATGAAAACATTGTACGTATTCTCGTGTCGAATGATACATTGCCATGTCACTTAAACGGAAGTCTGTAAATGTACTGGGTTTTCTGATTTTGTGCAAACATTTAAAAGCTATACTAGTTCCACTTATTATGTGGCAAAATATATATATATACAGTAAACTCTGCTTATAACGAGCTCCTTGGGACTATTTAAATCTGTTCCTTATATCCGGAGTTTGTGAATTCAATATAACATTTTCATATAAAATAAAGAAAGGAAAAAAATCAGACAGATAAAATTTGTTCCTTATATCTGTATTTTCGCTATATCCGGAGTAGTTACAAACGGAGTTTAATGTATATATACATATTAAAAGAAAACTGCACTAACGTCTTTGCGGCTTGTATTAATCAAACGATGCAGATAATACTGACGTTTCCCTTGTTAATAGCAATTATGGGAAAATATCTTTCTGCAGAGATAATGCCGCCAAGATAATATTAATAGTTGAAATAATTAGCACGCAAGGCAAAGACTATTTTGTCTAAGACTTTCTCTTGAAAAGGAGGGAGACACGCAAATCAGACTGTTGCCGTCATAGCGTTAAATGAAATGTCCATTCACTGGTCATGATTGGTGTGTCTGGGAGGAGTGGTTGACGTTAACATGACATAGTGCGTTATACCTCTATGTAACGAAAGTTTAGGAGCAAAAAGACTTCAGAACTACTCTCGGCAAAACATTGTGTGACCTTAACCTTGCTTCTTTAGAATAACGTTTATGTGGTATAAAATTGAAAGCTGACATATGTCGCATGAGAAAAGCATACGTGCATCATGAGTGAATGCTGCTTCTTCGAAATATTTGAAAGGCATAATAAGTAACTAAAACTACTATTTATTATCATAAACCTATAAGTTTAGAATAATAATTATGATCAAACAGAAATACATTTATGTACAAGAAGCAGTCATCCTCAGTTGTATCTCAAATGATATAGGAGAAAAACTCCAACAGGCATCGGTTCAATCCATTTTACGCATTCACTAGGCTAAAATAAAGGACCAGAAGAAGTTGAATTTTGCCCGTTTAAACATGCTTAAGACGACAGAATGGAAATAATCTAATTAATAATCTGTTAATTTTATGCCGGACATATAACCTCAGGGAAATTCCTAAATGTTAAATAAAGCAAGCAAATCATAAATCATCTCACTTATAAGTATATGTCGATATTCGAAATTTGTTACATACACTTTTATGTCAACGTGATTTTTGACGGGCTGTAACGTACAGTTGAAGTTCTACTAAATGGCAACAAATGAGGTATAGACAGCGGTGTACTGCGTAATTCTATATGGAGTCAATATTGGCGTTAAGTTTGCTTTTTTAAAAGAAAATTGGACTTTAAATGGAATCGAAAACAAGCAAACTATAAACAAATTAAGTGCCTAAAATAAAACAGACTACACCTAATAGCTAATGAATATTCTTTAGCTTACATTTTCAAACTGTAATACGACTGATAACATGCGCATTTACCGAGCCTACATGGCTAAATTATGAAGCCAGCGGCTGTAGTTATTGTTATTTAAATATTTCAGAAGACCTTCAATGTAGGAATGCAATTTTGGCATCAAAGTTACGTGTATTTCCAAAATGTTGAGTGTAGTTTAAATAAACTCAATGTCATGTCAGCAGACTACCTAAGTTTTCAATTTTGAAAACCTCGTATATTTTTACAAATTGGAAATTTGTAATGGTTCAATTTATTGGAGTATCGGACAATACGTCTGTTGTGCCGGAGGATAACCCAAAGCACCAATCAGCTTCTTGGGTATTTATCGTCATACCATGTATAAGATAACTAAAATTGCGCCAGTAATGCGATTGAATAATAAAGTTTGGATTAGAACAAAAATGTCGGACTTGGGAATATGTTTATGTTCTTATTAATGAGCTTGTATTCAATTTAGACGGCTTAACAAACATTCAAACCAGATCTGTTATTTTAACTTTCTCTGAATGAATTTCATTAGAACAAGTTTAAGGTGAAAAAAGAAAGATAGTAAAATTCAAAAATCTGATTCTAGAAGCTGTTTACAAAGCAGATATTTTGCTTGTTTTCTCAAAATATCTAACAATGTTATTTTTTTTATACAAATCACTACGTTAGGATCAGATCGTGAGCTAAATTTGCTTTGGGCAATTCATTCTACAGCGATCGTCTTTGAAATACTCGGTAATATGATTAGATTTTTTTTCTGTTGAGCTTCTGGAAAGTGACAAATAAGCTTCCACTGCAAGACAATTTTGATTAAGGTCTACAAGGAAAAATCTTGTCATACACTGAGAAAGTAAGGATAAAACGAAATTTCAACCGACCCACAGAAAGTTCCAAGCAAAAATGATGTTTATCTGAAGAATCTATTTACAGGACATTTCTTAAGCCTCTTACCTCTTGATTACTCGGTCTTGACCATTTTGATACAATGTACATGTTGTATTAATAACGAAAAATGTCAGCGGTGACGTCTTCATAGAAAGGGCAATGGAACCGGATTTATGTAATCAAAGTTGGTAGTGATGATGACGAGTCGTATTATAATAGTTCTAACAGTGTAGACGAATATAGAGTTTAATTGCTGGTTTCGGTTTAATATCACGTACTAATGTTATTTTCACCGATTGGGTGCAAAAAGTGATATTTTCACTGGTGACGCAGTCGCGAATTGAAATAACTGATTTTGGTGTTCGCGAGTGAAATTAACGTGATATTACATTGATACAACCTTTTTACTGTTCATTTTATGTTTAAAACCCTACGCGTCTTGAATTTGTTTCAATAAATGTAAAAAATCGCGGGAAACGTCATCGAAAAGCATAGCAAACATGACGTCATTTTAACGACACCAATCAACGTATGATTTTCAGCATTCATTACGCTCAGTATACTTTTTGACGTTAATCCGGATAGAATATTTTGATAATTTCACTGAGTGAACAGTGTATTTACCGGGTTTTAACTCTCCGTTATTTTTTGATTAACCACCGAAAAAAAAAATAAACATGTATAAAATGCCAGTTTTATATAAGACTTAAAGTTTGTGGAGTGATATACTGTCATCGTTATAAAGAGGAGTCAGACCATTAGAAACTGTGTCGGCATAAACAGCTCATTAATTGTACACGAATCTAAAGGCTCTTCCCTGTAGTTTCTCTTTTTACTTTGTATTGTAATTTTTACAAAAAATGAAACTTGATAGTATGAAGGTATAAACAATTGTGTATTTATTTAGCTATAAGACTGTTTTGTAGGTTCATGCTTGTAGAAGATTCCTTAGATATTCGATTCAAAACACTCATATACATAATGAATTAACTTTATAACTTCAATCGAGGGGAAGCGGATAAGACAGTAAGCCAGAAGTATATAAATAATATATATATACGCTATATTGAATTGGATTTTTTTCGCACTCTCTAAGCACAAAAGTCAATGTCGTATAGCACAAGAAACAATAAAGTTACACAATATTTCTTTACGACCATTGCCTTTTATTAACAAGCAAAGCATCCTCTAGGCTTTCGAAGTGACCATGCCATACTGCATGTGATGATAATTGAAGAAAACGATATCTCTTTAAATTTGTTTACATAACTTTCACGTGTCCAAACAGAATGCATTATGTATTACTTTTTACAGACATTCGATTAGTGTATTTCATTAAATACTTAAATTGTTCAAAATACCGACATCGCCGGTATGTAGAACCTCATTTTATAGGAAGATTCATAGAGCCCCGCTATATATCCATATATCTTTTATCGACAAACTGTCATAATTTGTTCTTCTATTAAAATAATTCCTTGAATTAATTCAATAGAAGAACATTTATATTTATTATTCCAAGTGGGTGGAATATTTCAAACGCATTCCTTGTCCTAATTTGTCTTGTTAAAATGTCTTGTTAAACCATAAAATTTAAGTGATATGAAGTAAATGAAATCAGTTGTTTCCGTAGATAATTTAAAATCTCAGACAACGCTCAAGATATTTCTTTGGTAATTAGACAAAGATATCAGTATCATAGCGCTCAATTTACCAAAAAACCCTCTCACCTTTTACTATTATATACGCAAAGTATACTCGATTTTTCAAAGATATGGTCTACAACAACAGCTTTAAGAAACATAATCATTAAATATCATGAAATCTGAGGACAACTTTGTACGATACTTAGTACTCGGGTATACGGCAACGAAGTGCTTAAAATGTTTCTAACGTACTTTATATATCTAACTTTACTTTAACCCGTATAACCAATAATGTCTCGTAAATGCATAACTTAACAGTGTAAAATATATCCATGGTTTAATTTTTCTATGTAAAATACACGGAAAATAAAAATTTGATTTACAAGATACTTTTTAAAAAATCCTTTAAGTGGAATTATGCGCATTTTTTCAAGTAAAAATCCAGCTGAAAATGGGTGTGTAAAAAGGGTAGAGTTAAAAATAGCATTTAACCCAATACACCAATTTGAAACTCCTTCCTGCTACCAGTACGAAATAATAACTTTTCAAATATTACATTTCCTATTTTGACTGGGGCAGTATTTTTAAAACCCTTCCACTGCCGAAATCTCTACCAACAACAACAACACAAGGGAGATCACTGCGAAGAAAGGAACTATTATTTTATTAGTCCGATTCTTTTTATTTCTAAATACCAACTTCAAATACTAATGCGGCATTATCATTAATCTAACACATTTAAATGCACAGCAACCGAAAATTGCTTTTATAAAACTGTCACCAAAAACGGTAAACGATACGCATAATGTCACTTTAATCGCGGAGGATTTAAATCAAAATCTAGGTGTGCACAACAAAAAGATATTGTAGTGACAAACGTTGTGCTGACATGGCCTCGTAAATCAAATGTAACTTTCTCTCTTTACCCACAAAACAGAGAAACAGACACCAAAAAATTAATAATGCATGACTTCCTTACTATATGATCGCAGTTTTTCTTTAATTTCCTTGCTCTTATCTAACAATCTATGTTATAAAACATCTTAAGTATTATATACCAATGCCGTTCAACTTAAATAAACCTTTTTGTTGCCTCTTATTTCTCTAGCAGCTTTATTTTAACCGCCGGGGGACATATGAACGGATAGAAAACAATAGAAAACAGTTTAAATTACAAAAACAGTTGAAATAGCAAATGAATCTACCAGCAAATCATTGAGTTTCATTAAGTTTACTTTCAGCAAATACATCACGCTTTTGTTAATGATACAATCATACAATTTATCAGACGACCATTTTTAATGCATTAAAATACTAACTTCATGATCCCATAAAATCTGTATAAAAGAATACATGTACACTAACTATACATATGGTTATACGATAGTTCTGGTTTGACACAAACTTAAAGATCAGATAAACGTATATTATTGTCTTACGAAATAAGAATTATGCGATTTGTCTCCATTATTTGTTAATATGTAAAGGATAATACCGAAGGTAGCAATAGTGCATAGTACTGTCAAATGCGCTTAATATATAGTAGAATATAATGTAAGTCACTGCATAACATGAGCCACCAATCTCTACCAATTAAGGGCTAAAGAATAGACAAACTACTTAATACGAAACATGTTGAATGCCACATTGTCACACAGTTTCCCGTAATGTGCTTAATATGCTCAAACCACGCAAAATGTTTCCATCTAAAATGTTATTTTGACATTAATATTTCGGTGGTTGTTTATGTTTAGTCAACATAATATGCTATATTCAATTTGGCTTTGTGATTTGAAAGAGCAAAAAGTTATTGCCGATATAAACCGCGTGGTTATTGCCCCGAGAAAAGATTAGTAGATGTGTCAAGGGTCTATTTAGGAAAGAGCTCTCGGATTGGTAATGAATCTGAAAAAAGAAAATTAACTGTTATTTTGCGTCAAGGAATGAGATCTTTTCATGAAATTGAAAACAACTATCATATCATGTAATGGCGCTGAACCATCTGTTCAAGACTACATAAAAGAGATGACAACAAATAAATATTGTAGCTGTATCACAAAAAATATTTTATTAATTTATAAATCTTACGTTTTTCCTAAAGATGTTCTCAAGTCAAGGTCGATGAAACATCACTCAATTACACGGATGACAATAATATAACGGTATTCCACAGCACAGATGTAGTTAACTGAAAAGTAGACCCACATATACCTATACAGCTCCTTCCCTACTTCAGTAGTACATTCACAATTGATCATTACCTGTAGAGCAGTAATTCACGGTATTCGGGGAACATTACCGATCTGTCCATGACCTTTCAGTTACGGCATGATTTAAGAATCTGAGGTGAAGTGCAAATACCCTTTTACGTTTTTGAGCAACGCTAACTCAATTTATTTTACGCCAAATGAACCCAAATTTGCATTCTTCGGTATGGTAACTGCAATTTTGTCAAACTTTATTGATTCAGTTTCAAAGTTTATTTGTCTCTTTTCACTGCGATGATAGTTTTACTTCGAAACATTTCTTTCACCGGAAAATAGAAATTCCGAGTGCTAAAGTAAACTTAATTGTTTAAAAGCATTTAGAGCTTGCATTTTATGCATAACGTCATGTAACAGTGTTCCTTAATTGTCATGGCAATTATTTTCTTTTATCAAAAACGTCTTCAAGCACTTATATAAGGTCTTGCATCTGATTTCTTTTTAATCGACTTGAAAATTCAAGGAAGTCTATTTATTCCTCTTATCCGCTTTGGGCTTTGTTTTAGCCTCGCCTCGTCATGAGAAAATCACACTTGATGGCATGATACTTAAACAGGCCTGTTAAATTCACATGTTATAAATAACACGAACTTTAAATTTTACGGGAGGTCATGAAAATCAAAAAGAATTATTTTGACGTCAACGTAACATTTTTGTTGTTGAAACGTTCATTTTTATTAAAATTTGAAAACCTAAGTTGTCATTGTTTTGTTAGTTTACGGTAAATACAGATAAATCGTATGCTCGATTTCTAAGTTCCAAATCGTCATCTATTCCTAGGAAAGTTTGTGTTTGCTCCTAGGATAAATCCTAAGATCGTCAAAGGAGTGCTCTTATCTTGGCTTCCCTAGTAATTTTGACGAAACGCACCCAATAGTTTGCTTTTTTAAAGTCGACCAGTTCAGTTCTAGTTCTCGCTGTCATTATTCATTTTGTCAAAATAACAATTTGTAGGGTTGTGATACACACGATTGCTTTTAAATTTTCCGATCACAAAGGGAATTGATAAGAACAGTTTTACTCTTTGATAAGTGATTTTGTTTATGTCAACTATTAAACAAATTTGTTCTGCGAGTTCCATAACTGGAAATAATTCTAAAGATGTAACGCGATAATGGCTTATTCCTGTAGGTAGAATTCACACAATCATAAATTTGAATACCTTGCATACATACACGTCTCTGCTCATCGTTTATATCAATTAGTGTTGATTGTTTCTGAAACTATTCCTTTTCCATTATGTAAGCGTGCACGACTTTCATACACTTGTACAATAGATCTATTCTGCCTGTTAGAGTACAACTTGAAAATAAATTTATTTTCTCATATAATGTAATGTGATGAATTAATTTTTTCCTGAACAATATCAAACACTGGTTAAAAGAACCTTTGAAATTCAATCAGATTTAAATTTTCAAAATTTCCGGTGAACATTTATTTCTGCAAAAGTTGTTGAGTGATTTTCCTATCAAGCTATGTAAACTGAAGTCAAATGATAATTATTTCCTTGTGATTTAATTTCTCCAAAAAAAAACAAAACATACACCAGTATGCAGTTGAGCATAATCAATGTATTACTATATACAAATTAAACTACTATGCCAGAGCTAAGCACAGCAAGAACAAGCTAGCGTCAATTCCCATTCCTTTACAAAGCCATTTGGCGACTGGTTCCTGGCTATGCAAGGTTGATTTTATGATACTGATATTAATTTTAACATACTTGTAACCGAGAACCTTATCGTTTCGGGACAGGTTTAAAATGTTCAACTCAATTCTTTTTTTTTTTAAAAGTTGTTGCCAAATGGTGTGTAGGTTATGATCTAATATCAAGAAGTTTAATTTAGTAGTGGCATTTATTTAGAGTTATTACAAACACCGTGTGTACATGTATGAAAACGTATACTGAGTTATAGTATATAGCTTATGCGGTTGTAAAGAAGCTTGTATTGACCATATTGGAGTGGAGTGAGAAATTCCTGTTGTGCCCTTGAATATGTTAACTGTTTTGCTTAAATACTTGATGATAGATCATGACCATACGTTTAGTCCTAAGACAATTGATGAAGAACGGCAAGATCAGAAAAAAATGTATAAAATTACACGACATCGGCATCACACCGATAAGGTATTGCGGAAGTTTATGTATTGTTGACATTTCCTCGTAAATCAGATGTCACTTTCTCTCCTAAATCATAAAAACACATAAAAACAGACAGTACCATAAATAATTCATGAATTTCTCCCTGCATGACCAGTGATTATAGTATTTCATGTGTTCCTCAGACTCTATATTATAAATGCATCATAATACAAAAGTACTAAAAGGACATGCCCTTGCTGTTAAAAATGTTACACACTCTTCCACTGCGTTGGTTTTAAACGCTATTAAAGGATTAGGCGGAGTTGAAAAGAATGGTTTTCCAGTTTCAGTTTTTCAAGTCTAGATCTCGCGGAAATGTAATTTAAATGACAAAAAAGAATATTTGATTTTTCTTTGAAAATTTCAAATTACACGATATAGATACACTGTCAGTAATCTTCTTTGTCGTTTAAATTGTAGTATGTATTGTCTACATATTTACTGTGTACATCATTGTGATGTTCATGTTGTCTTCGAACAAGGTTGCTGTGTTTGTGTTTGTTTCGTATATACTCCTGTGTACATGCTGACTAGGGTCTTACGTGTTATTTTAGAAAGTAACTTTACTTTTACAAATGTACTTTTCTCGTATATTTCAAATGTCTTGCAATTGTCACATGAAGCTTAGTATCTCAATATAATGTGTCGCTGTTTGAGAAAGTAGTACGCTTTTACAAATATTCAAACTCAAAAAAACGACAAGTTAAACGTTAAACGATTGAAGCTTTCGTTGCAAACAGTTTGCGGTATAAAACACAAATGAAAACAGATGGGTAAAGGCTTTGAAACATTTGACGTATTTTAATCAGGAAGTAGGAGCAAAACATACACATACCAAACAAGGAATGGAATCACAGCAGAGAGACAAATAAGCAAATTTTACCCTCATTTCAATTACAAGTTTGCGTGTAATGTTGAAAGGCATGATCCTAAAATGTGTTTTAAAATTATAAAACTGCGTGAAATGCTTCATTCTTAAAATATGTTTGACATTATTATTTCAGTAGTTTGTTTTCGTAAAGAAAACATGAACTGTTTATTCAATGATGTCTAATGCTGATGTGAAGATCAGAGAGATGTTCAGTTGACGTGCCATGGTTATTTTCAGGAAAGAGTTCTCGAAATTATAATGAATCTTAGAAGGAAATTGACTGTTCGGCCACCGTTTTCAGCGTTTTCATAAGATCGAAAACAACACTCGAATTATCTGATGATACCCTACTTCTAGTGTAAGACAGCTTAGAAATGATGATTACAAGACGCTTCTTTTACCTTTTGCGATACAATTTATCCATCTGCTTTATTTAATGCGAAAAACAAGCGCATACATTTGTCTTTAAATGCGACATAAAATATCATGTGAAAACAAACTTATTTTACTGCAGCATTATGGATATATTTTTCAACGTTTAGCGTAGGAATATTAAAAAGATATGCACATATTTACAGCCTACATGATACAGCTTATTTCATTCCATACGAGAATCAACATGACGCCAATAATGCGGTAACCTCGGCCCTCTCTTGATTATAGAGTTTTTATAACAAAAGAATCCATTCAAACCTTTTCCTTCGTAGGTAAAGCCAAATATTTATTGGCATTGAGATCACTCAATTGACACGTGACGTCGTACTAATTTGATACGGGATGCTGTGTACAACATGTACAACAGGAATCGACGAAAACGTTTCAATTAAATTTTCTTGCACGCAAATCTCATATTAAGACGGCAGCTTTATTTATGCAAAATGTTATGATTAAATATTTAAAATAATTTCTGACAAATATCACATATAAAACGGATTCATTTAGGTGGAAGCATACTATTTAAAAAAACCCAGAGATTAGTGTCAGTTCAAAGGCAAGCTCATCTTCATTTATAAATCTAAGGTTGTCATTACTGTATGCAGATTTGTCAGATTTCAGCGCCGTCATGCTATACATTTTTCCATAAACTAATTTATTTATTCTCGATTGCGAAACAAGTGTGCATACGACTTAGATTGTTCGCCCTTAAGACATATTCCAGGTGGAATCAGCCTCGAAGAGAGAGAGGCAATGTAGAATTATTTATGTGTTGCCTAAGGCCGACATGGCTGTGGTAGGAATCGAACCCGAGGCCCTTCGATTCTGAGGCGAACGCGCTACCGCTGCGCAACGGCAGTTCCACTTTTTTGTTTAGTATATGAAAAAATAGAATAGGTCAGATCTTCTCTTTTTGTTTTTTACTTTTCGCCGTAGTAGGATGGCTGTAGGCTACATATATCCAACTATACTACGGACAAACTGGAATAATTTTAACAATCAGTTATTCATTTTATATAAATTATTTTCAGACATATATAATATACTAGTTGACAGACGCTAAATATAGAACTTTTAAGGTACTCGCAGATCTGAGAGGAACTCATTAGCAACTGATCTCTGTGTCATATAAAATAATTGATGGAAGATACGTCTATAAGGAGATATAAATAATTTAAAAAGATAAGAAAATTGTCACAAACCCATTAAGAACTAATTGCTCTTAATAAGATGGTAGAAACGATATTTATGTCATAAGTATATGACATATTACACCGATAACAATATTTTATAGATGCCTACCATATCTATGTACATCCATCAAGTTAAACGATTTATGCATAAACCTTGTATACTAAATAGCAGCCCTTTTATATGTCATTAATCTTTATACTGAAACGACCTACTGATTTTACGATATACTAACTGAGTTGTGAAACATTAGGTGGTGTGCAGGCCCAATGATTATAAAACCTTCTTTTATGCTGTTTGAAATTTTGTTTTATTTGTAGCTCTGTACATATGCAAAACGAAAGAAAAGCAATTTTAAACTCCTTTTGAAATTTTAATAGAAATTACGTGAGATATTTTTTGTTAAGAATTTGTTACATATTTTAATATTACTTGTATATTTATTTCGAGAATAAAACTAAGTCGAGCATGAGAAAAGTTCAATAATCACAGGGCCAGAACTTACCCTAAGATTGTAACGTAGGTTTGTTGGGTATAATCAGACATTTCTGTTTTTATTTGAGAAAGCAAACGCAGCTTATTTTATTCGTATTACTACATACGAAACATTTCAGTTGGTTCGCATAGCAATGAGGTAATACATGTAGAAATAAATCAGGTTTACATTTTTGACAAATTTTGTTATTACCTATAGTCTTTACACACCATATCGCCTAAAAACAGAGGGTCGCTACCCCACCGCAACAGAAATAAGTTAATGTAGATATTTACTGGACTAGCGTTAAAAGACACATATGAAACTCAGTTTTTAAAAATATTTTAAACAATAGATCTGTGTTAGCTTATTTCTACCATTTCCACACACTCTGTTTGTAATAATAATAATAATAATAATAATAATAATAATAATAATAATACATCTTAGATGACATAGTTAGAGATACAAGTGATATATTGTTTGCCAATGCAACCTTTAAGCTTTTATTTTTGAAAAGGTTAATGTTGCACCTTTATTTATATTTGAAATACATACTACTTTTGCATTTCGTAGTCGGAGAAGTTTTACATTTTTGATACGCCTTGCTTTTGCAATAAAACAGTGATAAAAGTGTTAACTCGATATGTTAATCTATGAATAACATAAGGAAGATTCTAACATAGTACGTTCCGTTTATTAGTGAATTAAACATATTGATTGTTGGCGGTTAATACATGCGCTTACTAACAGAGAGGACCGAGGTTCCCAGTCAGGTCACATGAGGTATGCCACAGGGTGAGACACGTAATGCCGTATTATCTGTAAAGAGGTGACAGTGATGAAAATCATTTGCTAAGCATCACGGTTGGTACCCCGAGAGAGAACTTGTTTCTGTTTAGTATAGTATTATAGAACAAATTTACATTAATTAAAGCTATAATATTGTTCACATTCACCAGATAAAATACGGTCAAGAAATATTCCTTAAACATGAAGAATGTTAAAAAAATTTTTAAAAAAATGTTATGCACACTCATTTCTTTATAAGTGGATACAAACAGAAATTGATCATATAAAAGTGATAAAATATTATTTTATGACTGTGCCAGTGAAAAAAGATTTTGTTAGAAATGTTCTTTAAATATGAAGAATGTTCAAAATATTAAAAGCAAATAATTATGCCCACTCATTTCTTTATAAGTGGATACAAACAGAAAATGATCATATAAAAGTGTTAAAATAGTATTTTTTGACTGTGCCAGTGAAAAAAGATTTTGTTACTTTTCAAATACATTTATGTTCAATAGGTATAAACTGTTATATACACTTACCTTATTAAGCTATATCTGTATCAATGATTGTTTTTGAATGATACTAAACTATTGGTGAATGTATAAAATCATTTTGCGATGGTGAAATTGAAGGGTATTATCACTTTAAAATTCTTGATACAAGAAATTGACTCTTGTGATGCTTAAAGAACATGGACGGCTTAATAGAAATTATAAGAAATTGATGTCCCTGATTCAGGACAGGGCAAAGCGAACACTTTTAATGAATTACATTTTCAACGTTTGTCAGCTGTTCAGATAATCTCTTTGGGGGACTGCAAAAATTCTCAAGTGTATTTAAATAATAATTGTTTAAACTGAATGTCGGCTCACTATAGTTGACATTTAGCTTTTCGATTTAGCAATCCGTTTCAGAATATGGCTTTGAGTAAGTTCACAAAATACAGGGTGGCCTTTAATGTCATGTGAAGGTATAACGGAGGCACAATCATTGTACTTTGAGCTCAATATATTCCGAAGAGGTATTATATTATCCGATAACGAAAACGAATATGATGATTATACGAACATTTGTGTTGACATTGTAATAAAACGTCCCTAGAGCTGCAATTAGAGCGACAAGTATCGGTCAAGTTTCAAGTTTGAAACATCCGCAATTTGCAGACTGTCAGTATCTGTCGTTAATTGACACAAGCTATATAACTGCAAAATTGGCATAAACTTGCTGTAAATGAAGTTATGGAAAATATGTATTAGACCAAATTTTGTTAAGTCTTCTTTGTTATTTAAAATCTACTTTCCCTATGAACAAAAACCATGTTCGTGTATTTGCTTGACATACAATTGCTTTTAAATTTCCCGATAACTAATAGAAAAGACAAGAGCTATACAACTGATTATTGATAACGTTTTGTGAATATAAAAAAAAATCAAGATAAATTGTTTTGCGTGTGAGGAATTGCAAGAGAACAGTTTCAGGAATATTGGAGGATTAATGTTCTTCAATGCACCACGAATATTTCAGTTAATATATATAAAATAACATATTCATATAAGTATATTGGTCACATTGAAAACACCTTATGTCCACTCTCTGTGCCCTGTGATGTTATTCATTTCCGGTATATAAGGTCTTATTTTAAGTATATAACTTCTTATTTCTAGCATATAAAATGTTACGCCTCCGTTTTAAGTTTATATTGAAATGATTGAATCAGCCAGGTAGATTACAAAAATAAATGAAGTGATATTATTCCTGATGGATTGTGGCTATTTGAACTTCTGTGCCAAGTTTTACTTGTTTCAGAAATAGAAACATTATCATACCAAAAAATAATATAAAACGTTTCTTTTCCTTACGCTGACCTGGTTTTATTTGCACTATATACTTTTACATAAATCTTAAGGCGCTTTCCCCAATCATACTGAAAATATGTTACGTTACATTAAGTAATAATACAGCTATTTATAAGCCATTTCTTTTCGCACCCGAGCACCTTGGATGTTCATTTTAAATATAGAAAAGAGGAAACAAACATGACATGAGTATATTGATAACATGGCGACATGTTCAATTAACATTGTCGTCAATCAAACCAATCGGTCACCAGCAAGACATATCACATGCGCAGATCTAGATGCCTGCGATAGTAATGATTTAAGGGAGTGGATTCTCGCATGCATATAGAAACAGGCAACAGAAAAGGTTAACAAACTTGTGCTACAAGAAATAAAGAAAATGCTGAGTTCTATATATGTATTATTTTTATAAACGTTCATGCCGTCAATATCATATCGTTAACTAATTAAACTAAAGAATCTTTGTTCATTCTTTAATTTTAATTAGGTTTTAGTCTGTAAAAATTCAGCAGTTCGAAGAACAGTTTGTGTTCACTCCTTCATTTACGTGTACATGTTTGTTGTATTTCAGTTATAATATAAACAAATAAAGAATGCCTAGTGATTTCCTCGTAACGCGACAACGTCAGGCCAATAAAGAATACATCTACCATAAACACGCAGATTTCATCCTGAAGAAACACTCTAATTTAATAGAAAATACCATGTTCCTTCAGCACTAACGAAGTTGTACTTAATACTCAGAAGTAAAAATCTCATTTCTTTGTTGTAAAATTACTCTTTAAAGTCAAATTTAATCGACAGCTGAACATCAAGAAGTATCTCCTACTTTTTTTCAGTATGATTAAATATTATACAAAAACGCTGTATCAAAATAAATACTGAGTATGGTTCATAACTTATCATGTGCTACCTTACCGCAAACATGACACACTATGCAATAGTGGTAACGCCAACAAAATAAGTTCAGTTCATGCTAATGTAACCCTTTTTTTAAATATAAATTAATTTACTTACGATTCAAGAATATTTTGGCAGTTTAATGTGCGTTCATAAATATTGACGCCTACACAAATACTCTCCTTTTCAATAAGTATACTGATGTGTATAAATCGTACACTTCAGGATGAAGTGATATCTTAGTATCTTATGTAAAACCTCGATTGCTATGACATTTAAAGTTATCGAAGGTTTTGATTTAGATACTTGTACTTTGTCATGTCTACACTTAATGTTGAACGGCAAATCAGAATCAATTCCAGTATCTAAAGCAATATCCGTAGTGGTGCATAACTGTTATTTGTTCTCTGGAAAAATGATGTAGAAATAATGGAGAAACAATTGGAGCTCATTTTGTAACTAAATGAATACACAGTGTTTAATATGAGATAAACACATGTTTAGTTTAGACAATGTCTGTGAATTACGAATTGTTAAGTTTTTATTGATGTAATTTTCTAAACTGGTTCTACATTCTAATTGCTATGAAATGCCACTTTCTGTTACCTAAAATGGCAAAAGTCATTTCAATATCACGTAGTTTTGAGTAACCAGATTGTAGATAAGCTTGTATCTGCACCCTGCTCTAGTTTCCATACACAACAATTTTAATGATTCATTTTTTTATTTGAAATTTACTGTAGAAACAATTTATTGTTCACTGATTATTTTTGCAACCTACATGTGATACAATAGCTTCAAATGAAGTCTTGAAATAAGTTGATAAGAAGTTACTGTATGCATAGAACATTTCTAAAAATAACCTTGGGATAAAACATCGCTCCAGTCTAAGTTTATTTTATCTGCTATGGCTAACAAGAATGAATTACTCGGACGTCTGTCATCGCAAATTTTGTATTCACTTTTATCCACTTGTAATTAGAGACGGTACGCCGGCAAAGGCGGAAATTCTCTGGAAAATAGGGCTAATTGGTGACAACATTTAAATTATTAGCTTCGAGTTTTATTGACAGTTTGAGTTTACATGACGTGTGGCGATGTGCAATGATTAAACATTTTGAATAGAGGCTAATTAGGACTAGAAATGTTTTATTGATATCAGAAGAGTAATAAAAACTTTAACCGTAATAGAAGAATAATTGAATCTGTAGATATTTACTTCAGTTCAGTTACTGTGACAATTATGAGCAGAAACTTTAACATGTCTATTATGAGCAATAAAAGAAAAGTGTTTTATTGAAATGATGACAGGTTTTGTACGCATGCATGGATCTGCTGCAGTTTCAAAGGTTAAATACATTTAAGTACATATACACATATGTTAAAGTGGAATTATGCACATTTTTTTTCAAGTAAAAATCCAGCTGAAATAGGTGTGTGTACAAATGGTAAAGGAAACAATAGCTTTTAACCCAATACAATAAACTCTTCCTGCTACCAGTACGAAATAATAGCTTTCCAAATATTACTTTTCTTATTTTGACTGGGAGAGTCAATTTAAGAAGTAAACAACTGCATGCAGGAGTTGCTTCCCTTCCCCTGCCGAAATCTTTACCGACAACAACACTAATAACACAAGGGAGATCACTATCAAGAAAGGAATTATTATTTTATTAGTCCAATATTTTTTATTTCTAAAGCACCAACTTCAAATACTTATGCAGCATTATCATTAGTTTATACATTTAAATGCACAGCAACCGAAAATTGCTTTTGCAAAACTGTCACCAAAAATACACTTTGTGCAGTAAGATGCGCATAATGTCACTTTAAAACATTGGTATGCATATCTTTTTTATAAAATTTTACTCCCATCGTACTTGATTCTAGTAGGCATATGTACCCACATGAGTCTTATAACAAAAGGACTACAATTATTATGATGACTGTTTTATTTCGCATACTAAGTAATTCGATAGTTTATTTTCTTATTACCATTGTCAGCTAAAGATAACGCTTTGGGCAGATGTTCTTTCAGTTGCTTTTATGTAACTTTTTGCATGCATTAGTTTCCGAAAAACTCTAAAATTCCCTTTTTTCAACATTAGTTGGCACAATTTGAATACATGACACTTGACTATTTATGTTCTATTTCACTTTTTTTCAGAAGAATCAAACATATCCCCTGTGGATGCAGCAAGTGATCTATCAGGAGACATATCTACAGTATGGCATCCGTCTGTAACTAAGAGGAATTCCGCATTCAAAAGACTACCTGCTTGGTCTGTTTATTATGGAAAACGATCAAGTGAATCACCGTTAGAGCTTCATGGCCTCGGTGGAAGTGAGACGGAAAATATTGATTTTGACAATATTGCGAACAAAGAAATGACTGGAGATAGTGATTCGGCTTCTGATAAAACGGCCTATCCAGCACTATTGTATTACTTCTTAGAACAAAGGTTACATGACGGCGCTGAAGGCAATTCTTACTTAGATGCTGAAAAACGTGCAATTGTTAAACGACTTCAACCTTGGATGTCAACATATGGAAAAAGAAGTGACTCTTTGGATACAGGATTTGATACCGAGGCCATAGACACCGATGCTGATATAACTAAAGATAATCTCGAAAACTTAAAGCAGTCACAGGAATTGACAGAGAATGTATATGATATGCCATCAGAGTTTGGTATTGATGACATGAAAAGGACGCCTGGTTGGCATGCAACGTACGGAAAGCGTATACCTGGTTGGACTGCAACATACGGGAAACGTTCACCAAGCTGGCTGTCAACATACGGAAAGCGCCTCGCGGGATGGTCAGCGACATACGGAAAACGTGCACCTGCTTGGTCTATAACTTACGGAAAACGTGCACCTGCTTGGTCAATTACATACGGCAAACGCTTACCCGGTTGGTCAGCAACTTACGGAAAGCGGGTCCCTTGGGGAGCAACTTACGGAAAGCGGGTCCCTTGGGGAGCAACTTACGGAAAACGGGTCCCATGGGGAGCAACTTACGGAAAACGGGTCCCTTGGGGAGCAACTTACGGAAAACGGGTTCCTTGGGGAGCAACGTACGGTAAACGATCTCAAAGCTGGAATGCATTCTATGGAAAGCGAGCACCAATGTGGCAAGCAGTTTATGGTAAACGCGATGAGGACAACGCTTCAGCTGAGAATGATAGCTCTCATATTATTGACAATACTGATCATACATCAGATACCGGAGAGAAACGCTCTCAAGCTTGGTCCGCCTTCTACGGTAGATAACTGATAAACATTTAGATATAGATTTGAAAATTTCATTTCTGGCCTATGACGATGTGAGACTGGTTTCGGATCTTTTCATTAAAGCTTTAAAATAATTAGAACAGAAGGAATTTATCCGTCTTAAAAAGTGTGTGAGCGCTTCTTTTTTTGTTTTATTTTAAATTTGTACAAACCTAGTGCGGTCGTCGGTACTTCCTTTGTTAGACATTATAATTGTTTAGACAAAGAGAAAATATTAATTTTTCGTTCATATATTAATATAAGAATGATGAAGAGGCGCATAGGATAATAAATATGCCGAAAGAATTAACATAAACACTTTTTGATAGGCGTTCTTTCACCGATTCGTATTTGCTCAAAACTTCATTTAGTTCATTTTGTTCAAACAAAATACAAGATGGCTATTTATACACAGATCTTATTTCTGTGGCGATGTATACAAGCTTTTAACAACATTAAGGTAAGATAAAGAAAAATGAACGAAGAAGTCTTACCACACCGGTATCTCTTGGAATTAATCAGTAAATGAGTATTTATCATAAACCGCTATTTTTGCTTCTTTAATCTTCGGGTGTATCACAAATTACTTTTTCATACTTCACGAATTTGTTGCTGAACACAATTGTGAGCATCACAGTTGTACTTATTTGGCTATATCTTTTATTGTTTTTGTAGTATACATTTTTGCAGCGTGTAATAACAGGAAACGCACAAAAAATTACTTTAACAATTTGAGTAAATGCTTACATGCGAGTTCGTTCGTTTAGGACTTTACTGTAAATGTAAATGTGTTTGCTTTCTTTCTTTCAAATCTTCAAATATATTCAAAAGGCTCAACTATAACAAGGCATCTTATAGAAGAAGAATAACATTTAATTATTATTAATGTAAAACCAAATTACTACTTTTTGTAGTATAGTGAACTGTTGTTTATGTAAAAACGACATTAAAATGATCAACTGTTACAGGATGTTTACAGATTAAAAAGGAAATGATATCATATGACTTAGAAAGTTTAAATTTTTTCCCGCAAGTTGACTTTAATGTATCTTCTACTGCATTGAATATCGATTGTACATTCCAGTATTTATATTTGAATAAAATGATCCAAGATTGTAAGTCTTACAAAAGATAATTGTGAAGTGACTCATCATATGGAGTAACAAAGATGCTTGACTTTGTTTTGCCTCCAGACTTAGTAACTGAAACTGACATTCTCTATGCCAATATGTTATTTCAAGATCTCGAAATGTGTTAATAAAATATACCAAATAGTTTCTGTCATGGAAAATTAAACTACAGCTGAGGCATGACAAATTATCTGATTAAAGAGACGTTACTATAAATAGTAACTTAAGGCTTATTAGTTTTGGGAATAACGTGGTAAGAGAAAAACCGAAATCAGACCACCGTTCCGTATACAAAGCCAAAATTATGTATATTGTAAACTGCTACTTGGTCTACAAGAACGCAAGTAATCGTCAAACATCTAACACAAGATGACGGCACGCGAAATGCCAGATGTGCCTCTAGAAAATAAGCCAATCAAAACTGTACTTTTCATACGGTTTAGGCTTTGTCTATAAATGCAAAATCACCGAAGTAAAATCATTTTGTGATTATTTTAAAAACAGATTTAATTTACCAGTTTCAAAGAAAGAAGCGGTCACCGTCAAATTGTGCGAACTTTGAAATGATAAGATTTTTAAAGATTTCAATTTAGACGTAGATATACGAAATAAACTTAGCCTCAGTATCTTGAGCATACATGTTTAATACATGGCAAAGTTATTTACTTCGTTGGTCCCGTAATCTATCTTCTTTGTAATGAAATTATCCAACTTATTTATCTAAACCCTAAACCATATATTGGGTTTCCGAAAATTTCTAACACAAATTGAGATTCAGACCACTATGCATAAGGTGAACCAAATTACATACTGACAACTTTTATTGTTGTTTCGACATAATACTACATTGAAAAGCAAAAACTGATTTGAGAAAGACCCAGCTCTATTTTATGAGAGGACCAAAAGATTGGTCACATTTAAAATTGTGTCATTGCTGAAATGATATAACTTTGTACATCTGTCTCAAGAAACGGTCGAAACTTAGATTAAATCAGACTATGATTAGTGAATGAACTGTCACCGTACGTCTTATGTATACGAAAGTAAATCAATTTTTTTCATTAAGTTAAGGTCCATAACTCCGCCAATACTGATGAATCCGTATAAAAATTCCAGGTTTACACCTGCACATGCTTATAATCATTCCTGTAATAATTCATGGTTGTAAGTCAAATACTAGTATTTTTTAAGTAATGCTTGACACAAGATGGAAATCGCCAATTTTCACTGAGTCAAAGACCAAAGAACTCCGCCAATACTTGACATATCCGCACCAGAACCTCCAGGTGCACATTTACACATGCTGATTAACATTCCTGTAAACCCCTAATACCTTTGGTGATACAAAATAATTGTGGCGGACGGGCGAACAGATAACCCTGCTAAAAACAACATGTCTCTCCCCCGTATATGGGCCGACTCGAGTTTTTCACAGACTTATCGTTCTTGCGTACTCCTCAGCGTTAAAGAGCACACACAGTTATCGATCGGCGAATGAGGGAGCAGTTTCGTTCCGATAACGAAAGCGTATAACAGTTTTTATGTATCATGAATGAATAATCTTATTATTATCGTGTATTTTGCTATATCATTAACTTATTTCTACTAAAAATTAAGTCTTTACTTAGATAAGTATATTTTTGTAACTATGAAAAGTAGTAAATGATGAAATTGTAACATGGAGGAAAGAAAGAATCGCTGGCGAAGGCATAGTTATATAGATTTCGTTAGACTACAATTTCATGAATCTGCATAAATGATCACAGAAATTAGTTAAACTGTACTTTCGGCATTTCAACAAAATATCAAAAACATATTTCTTTATAAGTTAAATAAATTCGTTCTTTTGCATTTCTAGGTACATATGATTAAAATAAAGCAAAGAAAATACCTGGTGTGGAAGTTTTCTCTTTTCAAACAGGAACACCTCTACGGCGCGTTTTGTTTATTAACTATTGATAAATACAGTTTGATACAGTTAACTGTAAATTACTTTATTATTTAAACAAAAGAACAGGAAATTTATCAAGTAAATTTCAATAAAACATTTTGAAAAATGGCAAAGTGAGTTTTAAAACGGAAGCAATTAATGATAAATAGACTGAAATGGCTAGTACAGCGTGAGAGTTTTTCCGCGTAACTCGTCAACTTCTACGGGCACGGACCTCTACTTACTAAGGCTTAATTACGCATCAATTATGAGTTAAAGGGACAAACCTATAACTGATGTGAGATGTCAAACTAAATAACCTCCAAAACATAAATGACAGAATGTTTGGACGTATTATTACTTAACCTAAAGTTTTCAGCTATGCATTACCAGTCATAATCGATCAAATCAGCGGTTTAAAATTTTCTCAGTACCGTAAACCATTCAATAATCTATGTAGAGTTGTTGCTGTACAATTAATGGGTGGAGGCGATTTATTAGCCCCCCCTCCCCCCCCCGGGGGGAGCTTTTTTGATCGATGATTGTCGTCGTCCGTCGTCCGTCAACTTTTTATTCAAATGACTCTCCTCTGAAACCTCTAGGCCAATGTTGATAAAACTGTGCAGGAATGTTCCTTCCCGCCCATGAAGCTCTACCAAATTTGTTCAAAGAATTCAATTCCATACATGAACTCTGGTTGCTATGGCAACAAATAGGAAAAACTTAAAAATCTTCTTCTCTGAAACCACAAGGCCTAGAGCTTAGATATTTGGCAGGTAGCTTGCTAGTGGACCTCTACCAAGATTGTTCAAATTATGAGCCCCGGATCAAAATTGACCCCCCCCCGGGGGTCACTTTGTTTGTTACCAGAGGCTTATATAGTAAAAACTTTAAAAATCTTCTTTCCACCCACAGGCCTGAGCTTAGAACCACAAGGCCTAGAGCTTAGATATTTGGCATGTAGCTTGCCTAGTAGACCTCTTTTAAAGTTTGTTCAAATTATGCCCCTGGGGTCAAAATTGACCTTGCCCGGGGGGTCCCGATTTGTTTTACAAAAGGCGTTATAGGAAAACTTATTTGGTATATACATTATCTAGTGATCTTCCACCAGGCAAGTGGCTTGTACCAAGGTGAGCGATATAGGGCCATCTTGGCCCTCTTGTTACAGATAGCCTCTATATTGATTTTTCGCCATAGGTTCTTCTTTGAAATTGTATCTATCATTTTACGTTCATTGGACACATAATCTATGTTTCGAGAATATAATCTGCTAGACGTAGGGAGTGCCCCTTTAAGATAATAATTATAAATTATTCTACTAAATAATGAAACTATACTATACCGTACTAACAAAAGTTTTGATGAAAACATTGAAAAATGTTGCCAAAATACTGAAAGATTAAAGGAAAAGAGAGAAAATGCTTTAAAGATGCTAACATACTTCTACAACTGAAAGACTTACTTGGTGATTCTTCACATACGTTTGGAAGAATGGACTGTTAACATTTAAATGAAAAGTTTCGATTTCACCTCGGTCACTAAATTTCGGAAACAGGATCTGGTCACCATTTTCATAGACATACATTCTCTCAGATCAAGTTCTCAAAAATATGTGGCACTATTGGAAATGGAAGCAACAGACTTGATTTCATTATATGTATTAGATATTATATTAAGAATGTTCATTCTACCCTGTAGTTTTGAAACTACTTTAAATTTGTAGTGAAAATCAAAATATTTGTTACATAGATTTCATTTTACCTTGAAAATTTATATGATTTTATCAAAGGTTATCAGAAAATAATAATCAAACAAAAGTGCATATAGCACACAGTTCGTACCGCCATGTTGTATTTCGGCGTTACATAAGGGACCGTATATTACATACGGACCCTGCCTACACAAATGTTCATATTAAATATTGTCTTATTACGCATTTTCTATCATATTATATAGCGATCGTATGAATGATAAATGTTCATGTAAAATATACATATCAAATAAGGTTAAAACATATTTAATTTACATGTGCCCTCAGTTTGAAAGCATGGACAGCAAATATTGCTTCATGTACATAATGCAATTGGAATATGAACTTATCGGCTATATACACTTGTTTATAAGACAATGTATGTTACAGCCATATACTATGCTGGCGCTCAATTTTCAGCCATATACTACGCTGTCGCTCAATTTTGACAATGACATACCTTTCTTGTTTACAGTTTCATCAAAAAAAAAGATAGGTATATTTGTTATTATTGTTTATAGTCCAGGCCGTCCATGGGATGTCTCCCCTTTTGAACTCGCCAAGACACGAGGATGACTCACATGCATACTGGTATCTAACAAAATTTGAAAATCTAGGTATTTTTTGTTTTACCTGACTGCAACAACTAGTCAGTTTTGACCAAATATTATTATTATTTACCAAAATTGTGTGAAAATGCCAGTAGCCATAAGATAGGTGTGCGAGCTAACAGACCAGACACGCGTTGCTTCAGTTTTAAATTTAAGTTACAATTCTTTTACATTATATTTTACTAAATCATATGATGTGAAATTGTTTGTGTACTAAATAATTTTTCGTTCATGAAGTTTGCACGTGATATTCGGTCTAAGATGAAACTTGACAAACAGATTTAACAGCAATATGTTTTTAGAAATTAAAATAAGACGTAGAGGGATTCAAACCTGCACCATTCGTGTAGAAACAAGGATGGGTAAACCCTATTACCACACACTAATCTACTTCCAGTACTGGCAGCATCAAAATAATAAGTCTTATCCAACTAATGTATCGATTTGTTAGAAATTTGTAAGCAAACGTTTAGTCACTGTAAAATCAGCTGCATGACAGTATTTAGAAATCGGCACATATGTAACAACCGGCAACAAATGTTACAAACCGGCAGCCTTCCAGAAATGCAAAAACTTGAGGGGCAATATATTACAAACTATCATAATTGATAACTAGAAATGCAAAATTTGAAGGTGCAACATATGTTACAAAAGGAATGATATGTAACTAGAAATGCAAAATTTGGAGGTGTAACATATGTTACAAACCGGCACCATACTTCAACTACAAATGCGGAATTTGGAGATCATACATTTGTCACAAACTGGCAACATTTTAAACTAAAACTTGCTTTTATAAAATTTTACTATTTTTATTATACTATGATGCCAGTTTATATTTCTTATTGCCGCTTTGTAGCATTTTTTGCCGATTGTTACATTTGTGCCGATTTTAACATTTGTGGCTGTTACAATTGTGCAAGAAATTTAATTTTGAGGTTTCGATACTACAGACAAAATAATATATTAACTTTCCAACATATTCATGCAATCATAATTACGTGCTGACTTAGATGAATTTTTTCTTAATAACATATCTAAAACTGGGGTGATTTAATTGCAATAGCAAACAACCTTGCACAACTTTGATATAAGAGCACCACTGTAATAATGGAAAATCCCTTTGTAATTTATATACTTTCTTTATATGTTACCCCTAGCTTTAATATCTCCATAAAACACTGTGTTACTTTAGCTTGTACTTTTAGTTGACATTTAAGGTACCACAATAACTAAATTATAATATAGTTTACAATATGTATGTTATAGAGGAATGAAAGTGTCATTTTCATTGGAAAGGTAGGTAACATTTAAACGACTGATTAATCATTAATTTCTGGTAAACTATTTCTCGATATTGAAAACAATGTTCATCTTAAATGTCACATGGAAGAACCTAATTTGTTTTCGTGTATTTTCGAGACCTATATCACCGATAGCGATACAGATATATAAAAAATTGAGAGACTGAGACATAAAACATAATTATGAGATAGTTTAATTGATCAGTGGTTGTATCTTTGGAATGCAGCATTATAAAACTGCTATAAAGTAGCGACAAACTTACATCTTTGTATTGTGTGCATTGCATCATGTATCGCGCACAATCTGGGGCTTCAATGAAGTAACGACTTCTGCGACGAGAGTTCCTTATACCTTTGAAACAAGAACAGTATGCATTGTACTCGACTATAGCCAGCACATGCAAATTATTTGTCCAATCAAAACAACTATCATTTATCAAATAAAACAATAGAGTGTCTAGTTCTATTTACAGGTTATTTGTCTAGTGTGTACTCTTGTCTCTTACTAAAATTATCTATCTCATAACCGTATTATAAAGATTGAAAGTTTCAGGTTCTTACATTGACCTTATAAGCTTCATTAATTTCGAAACACTCATGAACAGATATCAAACGAGATTATTAACGCATTGGTTTTAACAAAACACATTTTTAATTACTAGGGATGACAACGAATGTCTAGATATCTGAATTATCGTTCAAACATCAGAATGTTCGGATCCAATATACATTTGTAGAAATCCGAGTTTTCGGTAAATGTGGAAAAATAACCCCACCAAAAACGGATTTCAATAAAAAACATACAGTTTTTGTTTTGTTATCATGGTACTATTTGATTTCAATTGCAGCCTATCAAGTGTCATTTTACAACACACGTTTGTCCTTGTGATGACACTTTCTGCGGTCAATTTTTAGCGATATACAAAAGAGATTATGCAAACAAAATAATTTCAATGTCCGTCTATAAAGAGTGTTAATTGTTGAACTGACATTCTGATTAGTATCTGTGACGGAAAGTGCTTATTTTTGCCACTGCAGATGTACTGCACCAGATGTAACACACCGGGTATTACACATGCACTTGTTTGAAGTTTGATAGAAATACTATAGTCTATAATTTACTTTTTAGCTTGTATTCGCTCGGTCACGTAGAAAACGAAAGTAGAACATTTTCTGATAGAGTTACCTCCCGTTATAATAAAGTCTAACTAGAATTTATCCTTTTATATGCCATGAATGATTGAATCTTACAGGCACTGATCATCTGTCTTTAAAAGATATTAATGTAAGTTATCGGGATAGAATATTTGCCCGCAGTTGTACATTTCTATAAGTAAAATTTTTATGAAAATATGCGACAAATTGACCAAAAACGTATCCGTTTATCATAAAGTACAACCAACGAACGAATCGTTCGGAAGGGTTTTCGATGACATCCCTACAAACAACAGATAATAAGCTTATTACACATCGCCATATCAGCAGGTTTTACCCATTACAAATAAACTACTAGCTTTACGCTCACGTATACATCGAGGTACAGATTACTTAAAAGTGATGTTCGGGAAATCTTAATCCAGACTAGTTATTGATCAGCCATGCACAATGCCTGCCCATTAGCCATTGTGATAAAATCCTTATTAATTGTCCTTCATTAAGTTCATGTAAACCTCTGTGTTTGCCATATGGCAACTTATCTCTCATAGCGTCACTCTGTTCATCAATAAATTAGAATAAATATGGATACTTGTAAAACAATGCATTTGACGGTGTCTTATTTTCTATATTTATCTAAGCTTAACTCCCACAACGGGTGTAATGCAAAATATCACCGCATAGTGAGTGATTTCACACAATGCATCTAACAAGTGTATCTCTCAGTACATTCATTGTGGTGTAGTGTACAAAAAAATCAACTTTATTTCTCATATCTGATTAGGATTGTTAGAGAATTATCGAACTACGAACATGAGTACGCACATCCTTGCTGAAATGCCGCTAGTACGAACCAGCGTATAGAAGAAAACAGGTTCAAGGCTAGATATTGTGTTGGAAGGAGGCCATATCTGCCCAAATCCATTTCTCAACAGACAGTAACCCTTTATTCTATTTAGCATGTCACTATTACCATGTTAAAGCAGTTATTTTATTTTCATTTTTTGTTATAAATTAGTGGCGAGGATTTCGAAAGATACAGTAACCATTGTTTACATCATAGAAACATGTATACGCAAGAATAATACGCCCGATACTTTTGATTAAGTCCCAGAATCACTTTGCACTTACTGACAGGATCATGATAGAACCATGTTCTATTCACTTTAAAACGATGTTGATATATGCCTTTCCTTCGTATTTAAGTCGTTTCTTCATGAAAAAGAGTTGCCAAAAAAGCATTTTTCAGCAATATCATTGAAAGAAATACTGCTCTATATTTCGCACATGTACTTATCGATTTAGGAACCAAATTAGGAATGTTTGGTACAAATAAAGGTCATTTCCACCGGTAAGACATCTTCCACTGTAAAATAAAAGCTATTTGTAATTGTGCCTTTTGGTCATTGATATTTTAACAACATAACATACTTTTACAATGTGCTTTTGGCATTTTAGTTGCTGCGTATAGTTATAGTTTTTCAGGATACTCAGTAAGAAAATCGTCAAAACTTAATGCCAAGTGTTCAGGTCTGACGTAGGAAAATACCACATTTTCAACCAAAACTTAAATAGCCGCTTGCAATTGTCGAAACAGACAGTCACTTGTGGGAATGTTATCTGAGTATTTAACCAGATACAGGTATTATTTTGAAATTTAAGACAACATGAAACAAAAGAACAATGCTTTGTATCTTTCACATGTCAATTAACTAATGAAAGACTAAACAATAAAGCGATCGTGGGCAAAAATGAAACGAGTCACAACACACGTGTTAGCCAGATTTTCAGACAGCTGAAAAGTTTAATTGCCTTTGCCGTTATTTAGATGCATGATGTACATATTAGAATGCGGTCGGTGAACATTAGTACCAAAATCACAGTGGAAGCATTTCTTGTCTGAGCTAGGTGGCAGGGGTGATCTACATTCGGAACATGGACAGCCTGAGAACGTGTTTGGACAGGGACACGAGGCTCGATAACTGTAGATAACTAACAATAAGACTGTTGTGTTTCATGCTTAGTGCTCTGCAATGACACTGAATTACCCTTGTCAAGGTTACTTGTTGAAGCATTGTTTACATTTTTATTTTTTGCACATTTAGCCAATTTTCTACATTTTAAGTAAACAGTCTAGTAGTTTTGAAAATTTCCACTCTTCATCTGAAATATTTACAAAAGAGAATAGAAGTTAAAAGTGAAATATCATCAAAACGTAACACGAACGGTAAACCGTGAGTCTTGTATTAGATCAACAACTGCGATGTTGTTGTTTATGGATGTTGCTGACTTAAGACGTTCAGAGTTCAATATGACTTTGACCTATTCTTTGAATCTATTTTGCTAAAATCTATTTTTTTTTTGCGAACTCTCATGTGAATTCTACCTGAAGTTTGAAACATTTGTCAATATGCATGGTCTTTGTATATTCATCTTAGTTTCCCACCAATCCTAAAAAAATTATACCGGATTGTAAAAATCGAAAATCAATCAAATGTAATCTGAATACTCATACAACTACTATATTATGAGTGGAAATTGATCACAGTGGTTTTTACAAAAGGATATATATGTAGTAAAATTACAAATTTGATGACATTTAAGTACAAATCAATTCATTGTCAGACACACAGAGAAGAAAAATGACACCTTTTCTCATCTAAGAATATGAGGAGACATTGTACCGAGGAATAAAAAATGTAATTAACAATTTTAGAATTCAACAAAACTCTTTATCCGCTAATTACAAAGTAAAGGCAAGCACTATTAATACTGAAATGATTTATTATCACATAAAAAACTGAATTATTCATAGATACTTGCAAAACCAATAGTGTCAATACGTTTTTTTGTTTACATATATGTTTCAACCTCATGCGTTATTTGTTAATTTAAATAATTGTATTCACTTAGAGTATTTTGAGAACGAGTTGCACTAATTTATTGTAGAGTTACAAACACACGTTTTAGAGTTCATATTAGTGGAAGAGTTAGTGTCGTGGGAAAGTACATCTTAAATTTTGGTTTCTACAATTGCAACAAAATAAGTTTAATTGAAACGGAATGTGAGATATTTGGCCACAGAGGGCCAGACAGACCTGTGGGTGTCTTAGCCAAATGAAAGACTATCTTTTGTTTTTTTAATCAAAATTAGCTATTGCATAGCTACTATTACTGTATGTAAATTGATGAATTGTAATGTATGAATTAATTAAAAAATCTTATTCCAGAAAGGAAATTAAAAAATAACTGGAGAAAATCAACAATTTACTTATGCTTTTAAATAGAATCTATCCTGATTTAACGTAATATGGTGGTGACCACTGAGATTTTCAATGTCATACCATAAAGGTATGCACTTTCTCTTTCAAATTGAGTGAAATGTTAAGTTATGTCAATAAGATACTAAAATAAGTTAATTTTATTTTAATCTAAGAAAATTGTACAATATTTCTCTTGTACGAACAAATTATTCATTTAAGTCATAAAGCATACTTTTTTCATTCCAAAAAAAGAAAAAAAAAGGAAAAGCGAAAAATAAACAATTTGTTGTAAGTTTTTTTATATTGAGCTCTATAGATTAATAAGTTAGACACAATACAAATATTAAAGAAAATCTGAAATTAATTGAATATCTCTTAAACCGAACATTTGATTTTGAATTTTTGATAAATCTTTTCAACTGTCACAAATATCAAAAGTGAGAATTGGTTTTCTTGCATTTTGGATCGGCATTTCCGCTGATTTTGTCCATGCCGAAAAACTCGGTCTGGTACCCCGCCAGATGACTCTCGTGCATTACTTATGACATAACGTTATAAACATTGTGACGTCACTTTCCTAAACACAACGTCGGAAAATCGTTTGTTTTTATATGAAAGTTTGAATTTAGAAATCTACTTTAAAGTGCAAGACGGTATGCTAGAAAATGTTTCTATCATGAGGCATTTGGTTCAGATGGAAATTTCTTGCATATCGGATCGGCATTTTTCGTTGATTTTGCCCATGCCGGAAAAACCGGTCTGGCACCCCTCTTATGCCAGACGACTCTCGTGAATTACTTATGATGTAACGTTATAAACATTGTAACGTCAATTTCCCAAACACAACGTCTGAAAATCGTTTGTTTTTCATTGTAATTCATCATTTTGATAAGTTTGCATTTTGAAATCTACTTTTGAGTGCAAGACGGTATGCAAGAAAAAGTTTCCATCATGAGACACTTGGCTGAGATGGATATATCCGTCACCTCGGGTAACTGTCTTAGGGGAACTCGGCAGAGCCTCGTTCCCGCCAAAACAGTTACTCTCGGTGACGAATATTTCGATCTCAACCTCGTGCTCATGACAGAAAGTATCAGTCTGGCACCCCTCCCATGCCAGACGACTCTCGTGAATTACTTATGACGTAAAGTTATAAACATTGTGACGTCACTGTCCTAAACACAACGTCGGAAAATCTTTTGTTTCTAATGATAAATCATTATTTTGATAAGTTTGCATTTAGAAATCTACTTTAAAGTGCAAGACGATAAGCAAGAAAAAGTTTCCACCATGAGACACTTGGCTCAGATGGAAATATCCGTCACCTCGGGTAACTGATTTGCGGGAACTCGGCAGAGTCTAAGTGACGGATATTTCGATCTGAACCTCGTGCTCATGACAGAAACTATTAGTCCGTTACTTCGGGTAACTATTATGTCTATCATGCTTTCAATAATAATTTTGAATAACATTCAAAATGGATTCTCTCGCATTTTTTTCATATGTGCCAAGCAACAAGTGAAAATATTCCATTCTCAAACTAAGTCGAGCATGAAGAAAGTTTTATAATCACAAGGCCTGGACCCAGGAAGTGGTAAACGCCTTATTTCACGGACTACTTCGACCTTCAAACTGCAAAGTTATTGGTAGCCGTGATGGCTGAACAGAATGCAAACATACTAATTAAAAAATACCAATGATGGTTATTGTCTATTCTAGTCACACTATTAGATGTTCAGATTGTTAATTCAATTGTTACATGCAGTAAAACTGATATAATTTCAAAGTCCTAGGACTGCATCAAAGTTCGACTATATATAACTACCCGGGAACTGGATATATGCATATATCTTGTAAAATTAAACACTATTTAGTGCATAATCGAAATAACACAACGTATACCCGTCGTCTTAGTATCGATACTCTCAATCTCCTCGCTGTCAAAAGTGGTTATATATATATGGTAAACGATTTTATTCATATATCATTTATAAAATTTCGACTCGTATCTAATTAACCGACATCACTAGAAAGAAATGTATCTGTTCAATGATTTCTTCCCTGGTATGGACAAAACAATGAATTAAATATTCCTTAAAATAAGAGGGCCATGATGGCCGTATATCGCTCACCTGACTACCATTTGCTATAATAAAAGGGGTCATGATTCTAACATAATTCGTAGAGGTCCACAACACAATGCTAAGTAACATTTCAAATATCTATTATCTGCCTGTCGGCCTTTTTATTTTTAAAGTTTTTCGTATATAAGCCTATGCAAAACTAAGTGAACACCCGCGCGGGGTCAATTTTGACCCGGGGGTCATAATTTGAGTAATCTTGGTAGAAGTCTACTAGACAATGCTACATGCCACATATCTAAGTTTTAGGCCTTGTGGTTTCAGAAAAGAAGATTTTTAAAGTTTTTCCTATTTGTTGCCATAGCAACCAAAGTTCTGCATGGAATAGAATTCTTTGAACATCTTTGATAGAGCTTTATGCAAGGAACATCCATGTAAAGTTTCATCAACATGGGCCGAGTGGTTTCAGAGGAGATGTCGTTTGAAGGAAAACTTTGGAAATCTTCTCTGAAACTACTGGTTTGATTCTGAAAAAATTTCAAAGAAAAGTTTCTTTTTTGACTCTATACCTAATTCAATAAAAAATTGTTATTCGTTAAATAAAAAACCCACAAAAAACAAAACAAGAAAAGCATGGCCCTAAGGGAGCGGGACTCCTAGCTGGGAAATCCTAGCGTCTAAAACCGCAAATCCCGGATCTAATATCTGGTGTGTAGCATTGTCTAGTTGTTTTCTAATAAGTATGTTCAAATTATGCCCCTTGGGGTCTGTTGTTGTACAATTAAAGGGTGGATAGCGATTTCTAACAGAAGGCCTATATGGTAGCTACTTTAACACATCAGCCTACAAAACTATATGACAGTAGAAAGTCCAAGGAAGAGTCGGAAAAAATGAGTCTGTCACTTTTGGAATATATCCAATATCCATGAGTGCATTTCCTGCGTCAAACGCCTTTGATCTGACTTTGTAGCAGGGAATGGCATAGAATACAGAGATAACAGAAGCTTGTCATTTTTCCTAAAGTGAATTCAATTTCACAATTACAAGCTGCCACATTGTTTAAACAAATGTTAGTCTGAAGTAGCGTCGAAACATTGATGATAATAGTACTGTGTATTTTACATAGAATTATATTGTAAAGACGTGTTGTTTTTGAAATTTTTCACGTGAATTGTTTAAAGTTCAAACACATTATGTCTATATTTAAATTGAATTGAACAAAAATCTTCATAGTAAATGCTGTAAAATGGCTTAGTTTATTGTTACTGTTAACACCCTCTATATTCGAATGATTTAATCAACGTTACACCAAGTCACAATTAGTCAGAATTGATCTTAAGTGCCAAATCGTTGATCATTAACATTTTCCGTATATTACATCGTAATAAACACAGAAAACAAAATCAATTTTCCTGTTCAATGAAACATAATGATGATGGGCACCGCCAATGACTGTGTCCAGACAATCCCCACAATAGCAGGATGTTTGGTGTGTGTGATCCTTACCGATTTCTGTTCCGATTCTCCACTAGCAATACTGAATCAACAGCTTTAAAAGTATTAATCCAATATATCAATAACTTGCTCCGACATTGTGTTTTGTGATTTCCGGAATCTAAATGTGTCCGGTTTTGTTTTGATCTACATTTGTACACTACCGAAAGTCATTCAAGCTAGATCTACAAAACGTTTCAACTGAATCATTTGAAAGCTGGAATTATTGTTTATATCTCTACTGTAATATTATCAACACTTTCTATTAATAAGATTTACTTAGTTGAGTAAAACATACCACTAGGAATATAAGTTATTCTACGTTTAGTGACAGTGACTTACGGCAGAGATCTCTATGGGAGTCTGTGTTCGACATTTTTTGTGGAAATAGTTATTGAAGACATAGAATAGATAGCACTGATCCTTGTACTGCCACCCCGATGGAAATTCTGGACCCTTTAAAATGCCTCTATTACCTTAATATTTTAAAGGAATCACCATCTAAAATCAAATTTTCATTTTGAATTTAAACAATACTGTTTATGGTGTAAAGTTATATTTGTGATAAAGAGTTAAAAATAATTATAATGGCTACAACATTACATAAATGCCATAACTCATTACTAAACTTTTACATATATATACAATTTTTGCTAATCCATGACTGATTAGTTTGGTTTAGCGGTCCCACATTGCCCGTTTGTAATAAAAAAAGCCCGGTGAAATAAAAGACATGGTTTTATTATGATATAAACAACACCTGATTTCATTTTTAAAGTTCACGGAACTTTAGCTATACGCAAAATGTATAGAGTAACCGTTTCTTTCCAGTATAAAAAATGAACCTATACATTTTCTCGTCTTTATCCAATTTAATGTTTCTCCTTAACCTTGCAATTGTTATTTAGTGATCAATTCAATTATGGAGGGAACAAACATCATGATTGCAGTAATTTCTTATGTCAAGATATCTCAGAGAGTAGTCATTCGTATCAATTGCTTCCTTCATCTATAAGTACTGTCTGTCTAAGTACATATCTTATAATGTCCTATACAGTAAAGAGCTACACAAGTTAGCTCGCACAGTATATTATCACCATTCCTTTCTTCATGGGGCATACAATAAATTCATTGAATTTGTGAAACAATGTTTCATTCATGATAATACTAAAATCTTAAAATAAGGAAGAGAGAGCAATGGTACGAAATGCATGTTTGACATTCATAAAGGAGATCAAAACACGTTTTCAGTAAGTAAAGAAGGAATCAAATCCCTAACAATTTGTATTGTATTGTTTAGTATGTCACATGTGTCATTTTGTGCCAGTTATTATGTTTTAACCCTGTCTTTTCTCATATTTCGTTCGTTTTGTGATATATGTTCTTGAGTTCTCCGACTTGCTGTGTCTTTTTATGTAAATTATGTATATTTTCATCTTCAGTCCATTAATGATATCGAAGTATTTACTACAAACTTTCCCAGTAAACTGTTTTGTTTACTGTTTCAACTTCAGCATTCATGCCATTTCGTCTGTTTTAATTTTTTTATATTAATGTAGCTCTGTGGAAATGAACTGCAACATTCCATGTAATAACGATGAGGACACAAAGGACTTCGGCTCTTTTTTCAATTCAAGCATGAGCACAAAACAAATTATAAAAAATCTCATATAATGAAAAAGGCAAAAAAATTAAACAAGCTAGTTTTCTCTGAAGCTATTACGCAATCAAAAATCTTGAAATAATCAAATATTCGTTGAAGCTGAAGCTTTTTCTGGATAATTTATACCTTTGTCAATTTACGCGATGGAAGAACAATCACGGCAAAATAGTAGCGGTTGACATTTAATGATGAATGGATGTAATTTAAACAAATCATTTTTAAGTTCATTAGGAAAATCAATTGAGGTAATTTTTACCATTAGAATGTAAGATCATTAATCAATTGATTATGTTATTTTTTATTGTATCGCCATTTTACATTATTTTGATATCTATTTCACGTAATGGATAAAATGTTTATGGGACTTCAGCATCTCATTTCGATATAAAGACAATATACGACACATAAACATCGAGACAATGCCATATATTCTGCATCAAAAATATAACGGGAAATATATTTACATTTAAAATCAAATACTCCCACGTTGATCATTAAGATCAAAATAGTTTTGTTAAACCTAACAGCGTTCGTGCAACGAGGAAGTATTCTGCAGATGCAAATCTTTATGTCTTAAAAGCTTAATATATTTAAGAAATTAGACTGTATTTCGTAAACACGACACTAGTAAACATATAAGCTCTAAATAATACAATAGATTGCTGTCGTCAGATATCTCACTCTGACAATATCTTTAGTTTTGCTAGTGGAAATAACCATTTCTCCAAAATGATATTCGAAAACATAAAATGTAAGAATTTTGGCTAGAGTCAACAACGCGAGAAAAAAATCTAAATATACTGAAAGGATAAAGAAGCGCAGGGTTAACATTTGAGGTGATTTAAAGTGATGTGTTTGATAATATATACAATATTTTATAGGAATATAAAAACCCCATCTTTAATCAACAAATTACCAAAATGTCATTAGATTTTGACCAATAATTCATTAGTAATTGAAGCACATTTGACGGTACTCCCCAATACTACAAAGTGAAATCGACTGACTTGTCCCGATCGAGGTCGGTCGGAAACCCTTCCAGTTTCTCTCAAACGACGGACAAGACGTTCTATGGTGGTTGTTGCCTCTGACCTTGCATAACATGCAATAGCCTGACCCCTCTGAACTTCTGTCAGCCGTACCATGATTTCAAGAGTATCAAGTGGAATGACCAAATGTTTTGACAAACTTGTCATCATTATTCTGCACGTGTTCTTTGCTTTTTATCACTTTGTCTATGTGGCATGGTGCAATGCACGGTTGAGTGACTCTAGGCACCGGTTTGACTAACAACTGACCAAGATAGTCTTCTGACCGGTTTTCATAATTCTAGGCCAAGCATTAAAAACATTGTTGCATATATTGTTACCCTGCGTTTCTTTATCCTTTCAGTATAGTTATATCAGACAACCTGTTTAAAATGTTGATGAGCTTGGTTTGACGGCATGGCTACATTTCATGTTTATATTGGAATTTGCATCGCTCTATACATTTGTAGCGTATAATTTCAAAAAATACAGAAATTCTCTACAAGAATTATACTTGAAACTTTTTATTTGATGATGATTATTTCTACAATATGTTACTTTCAGGCAATTCGAACAACTAATGTTTTCACCAAAATATCAGAGCAGTTTTTAACTTGCAGTCTGCCATTTATTTGTTCTGTTTTAAAGTCAAAGGATTTGATTTAAGAAAATCAGTTTGTTATATTTGATGACAAAATATTTCGAAATATTTTATCAATTATTCTGGTGAAGTATGAATATTTGAGACCATAATACAAATTTTATGAATGAGTTTGTTCAAGATTGTGACAGAATCGCCTTTAATTTATATGTTTTGCTTGGTCGAACTTCTTTAGTTCTGCGATTAAATATTATAGCACAAGTGAACTGTACTGACATATATTTCACATAAATTCCTTGATGGTGAAGTCAGCATGAAATTACGGGAGCAGTTCGGATACACAGTTAAGTTTTTCTGACCAGGGGTCATATTCCTGTAGCATCTTCAGTAAACTATTAAGATTTTCCTTGAAATTAACAATTTCCTTAAGAAGATAATTTAAAATGAACGATGTGCATGTTGAACATTTATTAAATCTTCCATGACCATTTTCTATAATGATGATGAAATTACACACAATCATTGACTTTTGAGAGAATTATTATAATTAAAAATTAATTTTGGACTTAAGTTAAAATACTTAAGAAATCATTTAAGATGCTACTAGAATACGACCCTAGGCCTGACATAAGAAGCGATGATTATAATCTTATGTTAGCCGAAAATCTCTTTGATACATGCATATAGCCACTGAAGTACCTAGGAGCTGGGAAAAAGAGAGTGGTACTGCAACACATCTTAGAGTCACGTCAAAATATGCAGTTCGGGTTATACCAAACTGATTTATTGTATCGAGCTTGTGTTGAAAATAACAGCAAGATATTGATCATTAACGTCAAATCAAACATAACTCCAGATGTGACAGGATGAAGCAGTATGTTAAGACACTAATACATTGTATGTATCTATTTTGTTTTAATTTTCAACGTGAATATCTATATTTCTCCAATATGATGGAAGCCTGTAAGAGATGAGTTAGGACAAATCAAGATTAAACCATAGAAGCATAATTTGAACAAACTTGGTTGAGACCCACTACACGATGCAACATGCTAAGAAGCTTGGTCTTCTTGTTTTGGAAAATATTTTAAAAAATAATATTTTCTACTGTGTTATGGCAGCCAGAGTTATGAATGGAATGGAATACTTTTAGCTAGTTTGATGGAAGACGATCATACCAATATTTCTATTATGTTTTGTTGAAATTTGCTCAATGGTTTTGGAGCAAATGTCACCTGAAGAAAATTGTGAACGACGGCCGGACTGATGCATGACAAATATTCACCGCCGTAGTAAGCTAAAGATTTAATATAACTGCACAGCCATAATAACAATGTTTAGACAACTGTACACTTTTTCTGTTGCATTTTTTCATGGTATGCATAGGTCTGGTTGTTGTCCTGTCTGAGTTGTTGCCTTTGTTTAGAGATTAATTGTATGATATTCAGTCCGCTGCTAGTACCGAACGGATTTGGATTAATTGTTGTCATTGTTATAAATGTTTATCGACGATTAAAGAAATGTCTGTAAAATTAAAAGTAAAACTCTTCACCACAAAACAATTAGAGATGTTGTTGTAAAATTGAGGGTGGATAGCGATTTATTAAGGTCTCTATGGTGATTGTTTGTGCTGAAATGAGGCATTTTTCAATATATGTAGTGTATTTATAATTGTATGTATTTATCTTTTTACGATCATTGAATACATTATTTATGTTTGGAGAATATAATCTGCTAGACGTATGAGGTGTCCCTTTAAAGAACTACGGAATTCTGAATCTATCCCCAGTGCGAAATTGCTACCGTTTCTTTCGCTCTTTTAAATGTGTTGAATCGCATCGTATAAATGCATTTAAATATTCAAAGAGTAAGTGTGGATTGTTAACATCAGCTGCCTTCCACCAATTAGCAAGTACTTACAACAAAGTGCCCTTCTGTTTTCTTTGTTACATTTACGTTGAAAATATCCATAAAATCATTTAAGCATCTGTTCTTAAACAAGTTGAGGAGAAGAAAACGG
This sequence comes from Saxidomus purpurata, assembly GCA_022818135.1. Classification (NCBI taxonomy): domain Eukaryota; kingdom Metazoa; phylum Mollusca; class Bivalvia; order Venerida; family Veneridae; genus Saxidomus; species Saxidomus purpurata. The sequence goes on along the minus strand of JAFMSR010000010.1, from coordinate 17,824,967 downwards.
CCTTAGTTGCTCAACTAGGATTAACCAAAAATTAAAATGATCCCAAAACAAAATGGAATATAAAGGGCCTTATTAAATATTTGCTGGGAAATCAATATCGAGAAAACATGCTTCTTCAGGCTCTCAATCGCAGGTTAACGTCTATTTAAAAAAAAGCTTTAAAATGCACTTCAGCGAAGTAAAGGGACAGAACAAGAAATTATAGATAGCTTTTATTCTGTTTTGAATGTACATTTACATGGCATGAAATGATATTGATAATTTCTTGACTTTCCATTATTATGTTCGTACAACATGTGTATTTTCTGACTGACCAATATTCTTAATATACTTTCTCACTGTAACATATATGATTCAATTTTCCTTTTTTAGTTACAAACTGGGTACATTAGTGTTATAGTAATTTTTTACCTTGAACAATTTTGATAACGTCGTGTTCGTCTGCAAAATTTCAAAAAGACACATTACAGTTTACTGCCTTTTACGACTTTGGCTTAGATATACCAGTTTGCTTTTAAACAGCATGTTCTATCATTATCTGAAAGTTTTCCCTTGCTATTCCCTCAGATATCTGAATAAAAAAACGATGTCATTTAGAAAAAAAGATTGCTTGCAGATCTTAGAATAAAAAAAGTCTCATTGTATAAATTTAATCTGAAAAAAGGATCAGATGCCAGTCAGTAATCTTACATTATAGAATTAATGATATCACGGTACTTCAGGCTCAAAGATACAATGAAACCATGCCAACATTATCAATATCGGATAACGATACGGCTTTTCCGTAAGTTTTCGTATTTTGTTCTTTCGAAAAAGAATTTTTTTTCATGGGACACAATATACTTAAATCCGTCTTCAATATTGAATATATTCTGATATTTAGTTTAACATTAGTTATAGGGAGTGCCCCTTTTTAAGACATTTATTTTATCATACACAATTTGCCAGATAGATTCCTATTCTTAAAAATTCACATAGGGTAACGTACACAGGCAACTTCAAATTCACGTCATAACATAGTCCTTAATAAATAATATTTGAAGGTAGTATTACTTAATCGTAAAATTAAAGTTGTATACTCGAGATATCATCAGCACAAGCAGTGTTTTAGAGACGTTGCATGACCGTTAAATATGCAATAATCTACGTAAAGTTATTGTTGTATAAACATAGAGTTGATTGCGATTTATTCCAGAAGGTCTCTATGTTACTTATTTGTGCTAAAATGAGGCATTTTTCGATATATGTTGTTCTTCACAATTGTATTTATCTATCATTGAGCACAGTATGTTTCGAGACTATAATCTGCTACATGCAGGGAGTGTTCCTTTAAACCTGTCAACTATAGCTATGAGTTATCTGGTTTGAGTGTTTTATTCGATAAAATAATTTGTGAACAAATTGTATACCTTGTTATTAACTGTTTTAGTAAGAATGTTCGTGACAATAATTGGGTAAACTATGTTTTAAAACGCCGCTGTTAGGAAACTTTTATTTGTTTCCTTCCGAATGTAAATAACATTCCAACTCAAGTCTAACATTTATGTTTAACAAGCAAGTCTTTTAAACATAATGATAGTTGTTAACATTTTGTTTTCTTTGATAAGATTTGGTATAACTTAGCTTTTAGGAGAACAAGATAAAATTCGTTGAATTTTAAAATGTCATTCAGATGAAAAGCAACATTTTGCCTTTCGAAAGTAAAGATAATCAATAAAAGTTAGACAATGTTGTACCAGGTTATTACATTGAAAAATATCACAACATATATCGCAATACACATAGATTTACAACCAATCAAATTCTGGGCAAGTTCTGTAATTACCACGCCCTTATATTTAACTTTATAGGGCATATAACTAAAATACAGATTTAAGTCATTTAAATCTGGAGAAACAACTATAATAGGAATCAAATGACTCAAACAAAGGCTTTGACTACAGCATCACGATGTGTAAGGTATGACCGGTGCTGGCACTGATTTTGTATTTTGCAGATTTGAATTTATGTAGGTCATAGTAAAATATTGGCCGTTTTTACCTAACTGTATGATTTATGAAATGCTAAACCAAACTTATTTGTTGTCAATTAGCAAAGTGTACATGTATGCATAAGTTTATCGGGAATTATTTCAATGCAAAACAATCTCCAAATTTAATGGTTGTAGTATGTGTACCCTTGAGCAAGAAAATACCTTGCTAAAAACAATTACAAAGACTTACATTGGTACAATGTCACGCAACAAACTGTTTAATTTTGAAACATTCAATACTTTCTCGTATTCCGTTACATTTTCCTTAAAACAAATCTCGGAAGCACATAACAATACTATCTCATTACCGGCTGATGTTTGTTCACCTCCTGTGACTATAAATTGCAATATATCGTTTTATTCCATAACGCATACTGCTTGATAGCACAGTTATACAAAATAGGCCGGCACATATATTTAAGTCCTCTTTCACATGCTAGTTTAATGTGTTTCAATTCATTTTCGTTGGACATCAACGACGAATGTCTAATAACTTATGTCAAGGTAGTTTTTCCGTCGTCCGTCCGTCCGTCTGAAATTGACCTGCAGGTCACAAATATCATTTGGAGAGACCTTTGTTAGCTTTTCCTTGATAACATGCCAAAAGTTTTTTTTTACAAATTTTGTTACAAAAATCCAGTTACACAGTGACCTGCCGGGATGTTGAATTACTGCCAAGGACAGTCCGGTATTGTGACCAACAGAGAAATTCAATGTTTTTCGAACCAATGCAATAATTTCGAGATACGTTAATTTGTGACGTAGTTTATCCACAAGTTACCCTTTAGATTCAAATGTTGTTTATTTACTAAATCTCACGTGCTGATACAGAAATGGTTTGTATTCTGAATTGAAATTAATCTCTTACAAATTTCCTCATTTTACAGTGTAGCACTTTTCCTAACCGTTTACATGATATGCAACGAAAGAAAAAAATGTTTACTTTTTGTAGAGTTGTTTCCAGGCTTTTGAGAAAGATTAGTGTTAAATTTGAACAATGAATCCGTAGAGTGACATTAATGACAACGGCAGTCTTTAAGTCGATGTAAGACAGAGAGACTTTAAGTTTATGGTTTTTGAACACGTTTTTAAAATTCAAAATAGTGCAACACATGTAATTTGACGATTTTTTGTTCTTATATATGCTTATATATCTACTACATTAAACCTGACAAATGAAAAACCAAACATATACTCTGGGGTTTGTATTGGCTAGTTATGTTCGCACTGGACACTGAACTTTGACCTGAACTTTGACCTTGAACGTTTTCCGCATATTTCTAACATGTTTTGTTATCTAAAAGAAGGCAACCTCAGTGACTTTAAGCGTTTGTGAAGATGTCGATTTTCTATATATACATTGGTTGCCATTTTAGTCCAAAAACGCCAAAATTCACATGCTTTTCCATAAAATAATTAATGGTTGAATAATAAACAACGGGGTTCATTAAAACCGTCAACATATTTAAAACTAAATGAAATACAAAAAGAATTTTATGAATTATTCCCACTTTTAAATGATTTGTAGATCTAATCTACTGGCTTTCGACTGAAAAGAGTAAAAGCAAGTTGGTACATTCGGATTACAGAGAAATCATAAAACGCAATTCGAGGGTATGTTAGTGGTATTTTGGGTAAGTACCGCATGAATTACTTCAGACAGAAATCGGTGAAAATTGTAAGTTGCACTCTGCTTTGAAAGGATAGTTGCAACATTAATTAACGGTCCTCCTATATCAGGAGATACCAGGATAACTTTGAGCGTCGTCTTTAGGTCGTATATACTTCCACTAAAAGCGACAAAAGGCCTTACTTTCAAATAAGTGCTGCCCTATGTAAGGTTGTGGTCCAAATCAAGAATCCAATGTTATGAATATCGCATATTATATAATGGAATTAAATGGCGCACTAATGAGCCCTGTTATCATTATTATCTTGATAAAAACGAAACCGAAGAGCTCACCGTACTTGGCAATAAATCTTAGTTATCTTCAATATACCGGCAATGAAATGATGATAGCTATTCGATTAGATGCACAGATGTAAACTTTTGAATTTTGTTTCGTTCTTCAGCAGGGTTAATTAATTCCAATCAGAAAGAAATCAATTTTTAAGACGGATTGTGGTTTATCTTGTCCAATAATAATCTGTTTCCAAGGGTGAAACAACAAAATACAAAACGTATGTTTGTGGCATACAAAAAGCCGTATCATTATACAATAGTGATGATGTTGACATGGCTTCATTGTATCTATGAGCCTGAAGTACCATTAGTCTATCCTAGTGATATCAGTACTCTATAATGTTAGATTACTGACTGGCATCTGATCCTTTTTCAGATCAGAATTACACATTGAGTAGTTTTTGCCGATATGAAAGCAATTTCAATCTTTTTTTCTAAATTACATCGGTTTTGTATTCAGATAGATGGGAGAATAAACAGGGAGAACTAACAGATATACAGTAGATATTATTTCTTGTTTTAAAGCAAACTGATATATCTTAGAATCAGTCGTGGAAGACAGTAAATCGTAATGTTTATTTTTTATGTTTTTCAGACGAAGACAACGTAAAATTTGTGCAAGGTAAAACGTTTCTATAAAACTAATGTACCCAGTTTGTAACCAAAGCAGGAAAATTGTGTTCCTCTGACATTGCTATTAAAAGATATACAAAACTTACAAATTATCTGTAGAAAATAGGTTCTACCAGAAAATACACATACATGTATTTATAAAAAAGAAAATGCTATATTTGAATATAATAATGGTAAGTCAAGAAATTATCAAGTTTAAGGCAAAATCATTAACAATTCGTTGTTGTTCTGTTCCTTTACTTCGTTTAAATGTGCTTTGATGACAAAGCTAAAGGTAGGAAAGCGTGAAGAAGCATATGTGCTTGAAATTGATTTTACGAGCAAATATGTCAAAAGGACTAGAAAGATTTCAGTTATAGTCATTATATTCCTCTTTATGTTTGATCATTTCAAATTGTCGGCTATATCTGTATTGAGCATATTAACGCCACTAGATATTAACAGTTTACTTTTATAACAAAATATGTACTTAAATGATTTTTATGAATATTTTCAACACAGATTTAGCAAAGAAAACAGACAGGTGCGGTTATAGCTACTTTGTTACTTGTATTTGCTAATGTATGGAAAGCACTTATGTAAGCAGTCAATACTTACACTTTGAATATTGAAACGCATTTATACAATGTAAGAATGTGACCTGCTACACCAGAAATCTTTTACGACTTAACGCAAGAGGCGGCCGAATTCTGTAGCTCTAGGCATTGAGCTCATGAATGCCGTGGGAACCTTTCTGAAGTATCAAGCAAAACAGTAATGCAAACTAAACTATCACACAAACAGAAAAATATGTGTCTATGTATTATGTTTTATTTGTGCATGAGTCGCGGCATTATACTGTTGTATACATATTTCAAGTTTCATGAAATTCTATCCATTTGTTCCTTAGTTATAACTCCGGACACACGGACAGACGGATAACACCAAAACATATATAACATAACATATATACACTGTATTCTAATATTATATCTGCATGATACTATCTGTAGATCATTAATTGCTATTAATCGTTGATGTTTGTTTATTTGTTGTATTTGCGCTATGCGCTATTTATACTGATAAACTGTGTTTTAATATTATGTCCTCTCCCTGATGTGCAGCCAATAAAGATTATCAGTATGTCAACAAATATAACAATCTGATTTTCTATAATTGCAATAAATGACCTAGAATAAAATCTAGAATATGAAAAGCGAAAACGGTGCATAATTTAATAAAAATAGCCATCCTCTTATAAATAGATATCAATTATTTAAGACATCTGGTCATGATACAAACCCATGAAATCTTGCATCTAAGAAGACATCTTTGATCCTACCACTATGCCACTGCCTATGCGATATGAACTTCAGTTGGTGAAAGGGGTTGTTCGAAACGACAATCAATTGAAATAAAGAAACCACATTCGAACCTAACCGAAGATTCTGGCGAAGATTAAGAGTGCCAGGTAAATATTGTCGCACAAAAACATACTGAATGACTGAAAACAAAAATATCAATATATATAATGTTAGGAATTTAATTTCTTTTTTATGTACTGGAATAGAGAAAAAAATGCGTTTAAACATGCTCGGTGATTATTAAACATGTAATTCCTGTCAATGCTGTGGTATTTATTGGAATTATTGGATGCTAAATGTAGAAAAGAATGGTTATATACAACACGATCAAACTTGTTGTTAGACATAATAAAATATATACTTAGACAGACCGTACTTATAGATGAAGGAAGCAATTGATACGAATGACTACTTTCTGATATATCTTGGCATAAGAAATTACTGCAATCACGATGTTTGTTCCCTCCATAATTGAATTGATCACTAAATGACCATTGCGAGGTAAAGGAGAAACATTAAATTGGATCCAGACGAGAAAATGTATTGGTATACTGGAAAGGAATGTTCACTGTAAATCTTCTGTTTATATTTACATTTTGGAAGTATTGCACGGGTTGGTTGTTAGTTGTCGTGCCATTTATCGTAACTTGAAAATTCATATTGAGGACTATGTGTAAACGATTGACTTTACATGACATTTTGTTTCGTTAACCAGTATAGATTTTATAAACAAAATTATATGCAAATTATCAACATGTGAATTTCACTTGAAAAGATATCGCTCAAATATGAAGAACAGACCAAAAAGGGCCAGCATCGTTCTACTGGACTGACTGGTCTGTTCTGAATAAATTTGTGAATATCCTGAAATGCTAAGAGAGATCACTATGACCTTGACATTGACCAACTGACCCCAAAACAGCGGATATCATATACTCAGTAAGACAAATTATCCTACGAAGTTTGAGTTTGAAATCGTTATTAATAATTCAAGAGTTCAAAATATTGTCCGGAAACGAACTTAAAAATCGTGTCACTTTGACATTGAACATCCTATCAAGTTGAAGACAGCGGATAGGATTTTTAAAGTTCTGGTCACTGTCACCGTGACCTTCGACCCACTGTCCGCAAAAAAACTAGTGATCATGTACAGGTTTCAGGCAACCTTCTGAGAAATTTTCATGAAAATGGAATGGAATTTGTGACCTGTAAAAAATAATAGGGACCATTTACAAGTTGCAGGTAGACTTGTGAGCAAGTTTGATGAAGGTCAAATGAGCACCGTGATATGTAGAGTGTTATCAAGAAAAGGTTTATGGACAAACGGACAAACCACGATGGCATAATTTATGATTGACTATGCCTAGTCGAGCTTAAATGTACGAGTTAGTGGTGTAATTCCGCAATTTTGTTTGATCGCAGCCTTAACTGAGGTAGATGGAACTGGTTGTATTTTATGATTGTGTAATGATGCCGATATATCTTCGTTTAGTTTTAAAACAACAGAAATCTCCATTTGTTTACACTGGATTGTTTTTCTTTAAATACAATTAGGACTTTACGTCGGCAAGTAATATCAGTTTAATGAATTTGCTTGTTTAATGTTATCATTTTTATTCGTATTTTTATTGTAAACCTGTGCTTGCAATGTAAAGAATACATATTGATTATATCAATATTTTCAGATGCCTGGAAATTGTTATTATCAAGAGCGATGGTTGCTAGAAGACAAGTTTCAAAAATGGCCGAAGCAAGGACTTTCTGACTGTGTAGCATTTTGTAGTTAACGCAGTAAAGCTATCAATATTTCTATTGCTATAACGCCACATATCAAAGGCAAAAAACATATAAAAATATACGAACAGTGTCTAGTAATACACAAATGTTAGACTCATTTTTGACTCTGTTGCTGCACGTACTACTAGTACTACTAAGAAATCTGCTGACAAAACAATACCTTCAAGAACATCTGTCTGTGACCTTTTTACAAAAGACGATGTGCTAAAAGTATAATTATGGCAGTGTTCGAAAATTAAAAATTGCAATCAATAATTTAGTCCAAAGAATGATTCAGTGTTTGTTTTTCAAGAAATGTTTCCAGATTCTAGTATTGCGAAAAGAATGCAGCTGTATGTATTCAACCTGCTTTGGGGTAGCTTTTTTTGTGCAGCCTTTGAGAGGTCAAGGATTCCTCATAAGTAATGTTATTTGATGAAACTCTGAACCAAGAAAGAAAGAAAAAACAGCTAAATATTTTAATCAGACACTAGGACCATGATAAGGTGCACTCGAGATAACAAATGTCAGATTTGTGCATCTGACTTAATCAGAAAAGGTATCTAACGGAGCCAAAACAGTCATGCTGATTAAACAAGATAAAACACTAAAGGAATACAATCAATTAATAATTCATTTAGGTTGTCGAGCTATATCAATGAGCGTTCAAATTATATATGCATGTTTTGAGAGTCAACAGCATGTCAATTTAGAAAATAAGTAGCATTTAGAAAACATAAGTCAGAGTTATTTCTCCCAAAACGTTGACAATTCGTAAGTAGCTTAACTGCATAATTCTAAGAAATATACATTAAGGTGCTGTTATCCGTCTTCTTACATATATCGTTTCTATGGTTACAGATCCGTTTCTGTATTGTCTAGTGCCTTTTTGAGAACGACTGTCACGAAATTAGATTCAGTTGTTATACATATTACAGAAGACTGCATGTTTTGGAATATACCGCAATATTCTTTATTCTAAGAGCATCCGTGAATAATGTTTATCTTAAAATGTAGCGATAATATATTACTTTAAAGCTGCTCGTTCACAAATTTCGGTGATAAAGTTAATTTCACACGTTCATTAGGAAAACGAACTTAATCCTTGTGTTTATTATCAAATAGCATGATTTGAAGGCACCACTATACTATGTGTTAACATTGAAATTTAAAAAGCGTCTATAACGCTTTCTAATTGTATAAGCGTATACTTTCAAAAATGCAAAAATACATCACAGTATCAAGTACATCTAGAATATGTTAATTTCACAGGGGGTCGAACCATACCCCACCCACCTTCTATAACCTATATGATATACAATGGATAAAACTCGCTGATTCACAAGAAACACCCCGGTCTGCTATCGACTAACCTTTCTCTACTAATAATTGACATATCGGCTTAAACTTAGTCTTGTTAAAACGCCGACACATTATTCTACCCAATAAGTATAATCATGTAATCATAACTAAAACATAGCGTAAAGGCATACGCTGATTATTTCGATTCCCTTACGTCATTACCTCTAAAATATTCGAAACTGCCATGTGTTCCGTTGATTTGGCTACTTCTTTTTTTGCACATACTGACATTTTAGGAAAACACCTTTCAGACACTCCTTATGTGTACTGTCCTTGATGGATACAACTGACAGGCGTGAGGTCTCCCGAAAATATTAGCAATTTAAAAAGAATGTTTTTGTTCATCATTTACATTAAAATTATGGGTATGGTGGTATTTACTTTTGCAAGAGCATTTTTGCGAGAGGGACATAGGCTCTTCTTAAAACAAATTAAGAAGAGCTAAATTTAAAACAAAGACAGCAAACTCCGACGAGATAAAAGTTAGGATTGAAGTGTATTGTCTCCCATAGATAAATCACGGTCCAATAAATGCGTTCAGTGAGAACGTGCAATTTTTAAAGTTATATTACCTTTCAAATTTATAAATTATGGTCAAGAAATAAGCTTAAAACATAGCAGATGAATCAAAACATGTATGAAATGAGGTTAACTGAATTAATTCTCTTTTTGACATGCAATAATAGAGAGTGTGGGTTTTCACGATATCAAGATTTTTTTACAGATTCTTGTACATTCAATTGGATTGAAACTGTTTTCCAAGTTCATATTTTCTGGTCTTAACTATGACAATGTTCATTATTCTAGGAGAATAAAGCATTGGTTATTTCCTTTTTAAAAGTAAAAGGTAATACAACGTAGAAGATGGAATCTGGTGCCGGTATCGTAACTTTGTAGTTTTGCAGATATTGATTAATAAAGTTCATAGTAAAACATCTGCCCTTGTTTTGAACGAATTAAACGTAAAAAAACGGGTTATTCTTTTGTTAACAAATGTGTTGCAGCACATCTAAAGTAAACAAATCAGTCGTTGAGTTGTTAGTCTTGTACATGTACTATTTAAAAGTTTATCGCTTATCAATGTAGGGTAATTGTAGATTTTATGATTATTTTTAAATTTCTATATTCACAAAATAGAATATCATAAACGAGCAACTAAACTAGGAACTACCTATAATATGATACCATTGCCCAACATAAAATAATTTATTCTATTGGACCTTCCTATAACGGTTTGCTATTATGTATAAATAAGTGAAAGAAATTTAAGAAAAAAAATGTTTTACACTGTAATAAGAAATGTAAAAAAAATAAATTTATAAATGTAAAAAAGTAAAAATGTTTTAAAGTTAGAAATGTTAACAAATGTTTTATATGTTTAAATGTTAAAAAAGTCTATAAATGTAAAGAATGTTCAAATAAGGATACTAATTTTCTTAAAAATGTCTTCAACTTCAACTCAAGGTTACCAAGTGATTTATTTGTTTTTATTCTTCTTTGCGAAATAAATTTTTCAAAGCACCCTCACTCGGTAAAATAAACCGCGAAGACACAGCATACATTGGTTCAAAGATTGAACCTATGATGCGACCTACTACCGCTGCACTATAATGGTACCTTGGTTGCTTATCTCATTCTGTTTTGTGGGATATGAGAATTGAATAATTTACTTATAACTCAATGAGTTCCATACTGTAGCCTAAGTTTTTAAAATACTCTCGATACACTTCGAAACATATAGGCTGCTGTGTCTCCGCCCGACTGTAGACTGGAGTTGAACTTGAAACTGTAGGAAGGTCCTATGTTTGGCAAGGTAAAAGATCGTTTTTCGAACTAAACACTGGCGACAGTTCAACTACAACACAAACTATCTACTGAAGTAGTGCATACCAACTTATCTATACATTACTTATAGTCGGTTTAAGTCTGTATTAATTACACTCAATAATGCTTTAACTGGTGACTCTGACGCTGTTTGCAAAGTCGGCCATTTTTGTAGGAATATATTTACCTTGTCCGCAGAGCATTTAGTACCTTAAATGAATATCTAATTCATTCCTTTGAATGTATAATATGTTAGAATAAATACTAAAATGTTTAGATCTAATGTCTATTATGAAAACCAAATGCAGAAAACTATTTGATAGATATATGTACATATATAGCTTGCACAAACTGCCGTTTTCATAAAAAGATATGAATGAGAAAAGTTCACTTTACAATTAAAGGGAGATAGATCCCTATTGCAGCTTGAAAACTATCATATCCGTGCTTTTAAGGTTTCTGTCCCTTAGAGCAGATAATAAAAGTCTGGTTCTGTATGCCATAATTACGCATAAAAGTAGCTACTCGCTAGCTAGGAGTGAGGTGGTTATGTGTTTGAGTAAAATATAAATAGGAATTTTTAAAGATAATATACTAGTGCTTGTGTTGGGAGCGTAACCCTTTTAACACACAGAATCCACGAACATGTTAAATGGTCTTATATATAATATCAGTTTACATTATAGAGCGCGCGGTCCCGATTATGCTTTTTTGAGACTTTGTTTTGTCTTTTAAAATTCATTTAAAGAACCAAGCTTACAAATTATGATCTCCTCTTCCCTTGATCTTTACTTAACCCCTCAAATACCTGGCAGTATGAAAACAGGAGTGTTATCCACCATGTTATCAACACAATTATTTAGAATGACGTCCATTTGGCGCAGTTCGATTTTATTAACAACTGGTTCTCCGTCTCCCAACGTGGCGTAATTATTTGCCGGAACTGATTTAAACAAACTGGTATATTGCGGGATAAACTAAGCAACGTGATACAGACATGGATCATGATCAAAGCATGGCGTTTCACACTGTTTTGCTGTCCATAAATTACTCACCATATCACCTCCGGGATCATATGAAAAATTCATATTTCATATTACTAACTAAAGCGTTTTTCTTTGCCTTTAAACTTATCATATCTCAATGGATTAGTTTAAACATTCCTACTATCACATTTAAAATGACACTACCTTCCTCCGCATCTACACACACTTTGAACCAACCAACCATCTAACTCATATATAGTTACATTTATTTCTTTACTTTTCGAAATAATTCACAATCGTAACAGACTTTCATTTATTCACTGAAAATCATTATTGACTTAAACGAGGATTCGCGACAGAGGCCAACACATGAGACTCCAATGCCAGTTTTGAAATAGTAGTCAGGAATTGAATAATAACTATGTTTATAAATATCTATGGTTTACATAACAAGAGGGCCATGATGGCCCTGTATCGCTCACCTGTCTACCATTGGCAAAAATAAAAAGGTTATTAATAGCAGAAAGGATCAATTTTTCCTTTGGCTCATGATATCCTTTAATAGCCTATGTAAAATCAAAAGACCCCCCAGGCAGGGTTAATTTTGACCCTGAGGTCAGGATTTGAACAATCTTGGTAGAGAGTCAATTATTGCCACAGTCATGCTGAATATCTAAGCTCTAGGCCTCATTATTTTGCTGTCTGATCATGATCTGCTGTTGGCTATTCATTTTTTTTGCTGTCTGATCATGATCTGCACTGTAAGTTATTCATTGTATGTTGGCTGGTCATGATCTGCACTTTCATTATTTTGCTGTCTGATCATGATCTGCACTGTTTGCTATGCATTATTTAGCTGTCTGATCATGATCTGCACTTTCATAATTTAGCTGTCTGATCATGATCTGCACTTTCATTATTTTGCTGTCTGATCATGATCTGCACTTTTCTGACAAATTTCAAGGATATCTGGGCTGAAAATGTAACATCTAGAGTGTTAACAAGGTTTTTCCATATTTGGGCTGTGACCTAGTTTTTGACCCCAGATGACCCATATTCGAACTTGGGCTAGAAATCAACTTAACAACCTTTCTGACAAATTTCCAGGATATTTGGGCTGAAAATGTTACCTCTAGAGTGTTAACAAGGTTTTTCCATATTTGGGCTGTGTGACCTAGTTTTTGACCCCAGGTGACCCATATTAAAACTTGAGCTAGAAATCATAGAAACAACCTTTCTGACAAATTGCCAGGATATTTGGACTGAAACAGTAGCCTCTAGAGCCTTAACAAGATTTTTCTATTTTTGGGCTCTGTGACCTAGTTTTTGACCCCAGATGACCCATATTCAAACTCGTCCGAGTAATTACTGGGACAAACATCCTGACCAAGTTTCGTGACAATTGAGGAAAAAATGTGACCACTGGAGCGTTAATGAACTAAATGTGGACGGACGACGGACGACGTCCGACGGACGACGGACGACGGACATTCATCGATCCTAATAGCTCACCCTGAGCCAGCTCAGGTGAGCTAAAAAGACACAGGTCAAGAAAACCTTAAACAAACCTCACATTTTAAAACAATCAAGTCTGGAACTTAAAATATTTGTAACGTTTGTCAGTGGCACAGAAATTTACTTCCGCTTTAAATTTCATTTATTTCTGAAGAAGGCAACTTATTCAATTAAAGTGACATTATTCTGATCTTACTGCACATAGTGTATTTTTGGTGACAGTTTAATAAAAGCATTTTTCGGTAGATGTGCATTTAAATGTGTTAAACTAATGATAATGCCGCATTAATATTTGAAGTTGGTCCTTTAGAAATTAAAGAAATGGACTAATAAAATAATAATTCCTTCCTTGGCAGTGATCTCCCTTGTGTTATTAGTGTTGCTCGGCAGTGGAAGGGAAGCAACTCCGACATGCATTTGTTTATTTCTTAAATTGACTCTCCCAGTCAAAATAGGAAAAGTAATATTTGGAAAGTTGGAAAGTTATTATTTCGTACTGGTAGCAGGAAAAGTTTGTTGTATTGGGTCAAAAGTTATTATTTCCTCTACCCTTTTCACACACACCTATTTCAGCTGGAATTTCACATTTTAAAAAAAATGTGCATAATGTCACTTTAAATGATTCTGGGTATCGGTAAGAATTATTTTGCTTAAACAGTACTGTAAAATATGTATACTTTACTGATTTTCTTGTTCTGTGTCGTGGCAAAACAGTCTTCATTCAATAATGTTAGACTGCACACCCGCATCAGGAAATTTTTAAATGGAGGGAATGATTAACTGTTACTGTTAGATGTTTAAATCCGTCATTTGCTTTCTTACTGTCGGATATGATTATTATTGTTCAGAATGAATTAACATTTTTAACTCCCCTTGCTCCCCCTGGGGCCCCCCCCCCCCACAACAAAAAAAAAACCTTATTCATTGCATCTCTATCAAGCTAAACATCCACACACCATCTACTCTTCTTCCCCTATTACTGTCATCATTTTCAACAATGTGTCCAGTTCTGCCAATCTACCATGAGAACTCTTGATCAAAAGGAGAGAAATGCACACTTTTCTGGCAAAATACACCAATCAACCAATGAAGTGTTACTTATGATAAGTTTATGCTGTACAATACACATCAGAAATGTATTTAATAAAAATGTTCTCTTGAGTTAATGTACTGTTTTCAAACCAGGTACATTTCTTGTTGAAACATCGCCAACAACTAACACTACTGAAAAAAGTGGAGTCTTTCCTGGGTCTAAACTGGCCTTTTACACACTCAGGTAAAACAATACCAGCTTGATTTTAAATTAGCCAAATTTCAACTACCGACTTATCAGCTTGTCAGTAGATTTGCTGTTACTGATATTGTTCTTTTTTTGTAAATTATAAGGCAAAACACAACATCAATGAATATTAACTAAAATGTTCTGAAAATTTTAAACCAGTTACCTACTTATTTCCGGGGACCGCTAAACTGGAAGTACCCAATATGATTAAGTAACTTCATACAATTATCTAATTGAAGTGACATGTTTAAAGTTTTATTTTCGGCATATCACTGGATACAATGTAGGAAAGTATGGGTTCAAAGAACATGTAGCAAAATTAGCTTTACAATTTGCATACTAGTATCTTTTACGATAGTATCTTTTGCATGCAAATTTTACAATTCCGTTGGACATGGAATGAGGTGCTAGAGTGATGATGGTTTGTATAACATTGAACTTCAAGAATTTAAACAAACAGGCAAAGATGATCCTAGTATGACGTTCACCCGAGTAAAAAGAATATTTGCAATGCATTTCAGAAATATAGAACTAGTTTAGGTATGGAGGTGTGATAAATATTCCCTTGAACAAACACGGCTAATTGAATTTTCAAAAGTTTATTTTCTACCACTGTACCTGGTCGGCTAGGATTTGACTTTAGCATTGAACATACTTTCTAGTAAAGAAAACGTTCTGACGCATTTTGTGCTGACTCGGTACATGATGTGGCATATAGTGCGTTCACGGGATATTTTTATGCTATGAGTTGGTGAATAATTTTCACATCTGTGTAATCAAGTTCCAAACGCAGTCTGGAGCTCAATAAGACAGGAAAGATGGTTACATGTAGGTTCGAAATGTGGCTTCTATCGTATATGAAAGGTAAATGTGGGCAGACAGATATAAGCCAATCCAACAGCTCACTATGAGCACAAAATTCTGTTTGAAATGGTGTGTATAAGGAATTAACTAAAGCATCTGACTTATTTTTTATTAATAAAAGTATAGAAACCACTTGACAGCCATTTACAACATAATATTTGAGCGGATTTTTGTTTTGAATGAGTTTTCTATGTCAAGATAATTACAATATTTAAAAAGAAATGCTTTATTATTAAAGGAGAATATTTCACATGTCTATGATTTATGTAAAATATAATTTCATACATTAGGGACAGTGAAAACGCTAATGCAATTCAATATTACATTTTTCAATTTGTTTTCATATGTTATTTCATACATTCGTTTATGTATTCTTTTATTGTATCAAGAAAACTGATTAAACAATAATTCTCAATACATCAAACTACTACTTGCTAAGTGTTAAAATTAGATAATAAACCTAAACAATACCTTAGCTGCGTTGGCGTTCTTGTAATAAGTTCACCATAAAACCATAATAATGGCTTTTTGTGTAGACAAATATCATTTATACAGACGTAAGCCCGTTTTCATAAGTTCTCGTATAACATTAAGTTCGCGACTGATTCAATTAATAGTCAAAGTACATAAAATTATAGCCATTTTGCAGACAAAATTGTTTAATTGGAAATAGAAGAAAACCCCGTCAAGAAAGTAATTTTACTAATACTGCACAACATTATGTACTAGACAGCGGTTTATCTTCATGTGGTAATTAAACTTACTCTGTCACGTGTTCTGGAAAAAGGAAAACATAATATGATAAATGTATATCTTTATCTCCGAGATACCACACAACTTTTCTTTTTACAATGTATATATGAACTCAATACAAGAACTTCTATAATTCTTATGTTTGTTTAAAACAAGAGGACAAAATCGAGTTACACCCAAAGCAGAAATAGCAGCTTTGAAACAGACTCCAAAATACAGAGTGAAATTCTACAAACAATTTTCATCTGAAACCTATAGATGGAAGTCAGTGAATCTTGGCTTGGATGTTGCTTGGACGGGCCTCTTTCTAAAGATGTTTACGGAAGTACATATCATGGCAACAAAATGGATATATATAACCTTGTTAAAACCAGCAAAGCTTAGAACTAGATATTAGATGCATAGAAATATCTTGGGATCCTTGTTTCAAGTAATATCCCTTCAGTTTAAATTGGCATATTTCCAAATATTGCTGGAAAGTAAACTTAAAATATACCTCTTTTAATGCAATTTTAACAAGAGCCATGTTACACATGGTTAATCCCCCCGCCGGGAAGAAGTTACCTGAAGGTTGTACTTTCGTACATTTTACTTGGTGAGGGAAATCCTAAAAAGCCGTAAGTTATGGTCATGCTGAGACGTTTAAGTAAGTGGAAAAGAAAAGGCATGAAAGAAAGTTTGCAACAATTAATGTTCATTATCAGTAAGGTATGTTTTTCTATTTGACTAAAAGAGGCAAGGTAGGTTATTGTTCTTGCACACTGCCTTCCTACCAAGGCTATGTCAGGTATTAAGTTGAAGAAAATCCTCAAGTCCTTTGGAGTATGCTCCGGAAATATTTTTTAAAGTAATAGATCTGATAAGGGAATAACTCTAAAAGGGCAGGTAGATTATTGTTCTTGCACCTGCACTTCCTGCCAAGTGCTATGTCAGGTATAGTTGAGAAACCCTCAAGACATTTGGGTTATGCTCTGGACAAAACTTTTAAAGTAAATCTGATAAAGGGATAACTCTAAAAGTAGGCAAGGTAGAGCTTTGTTCTTGCACACTGCCTTCCTACCAAGTGCTATGTCAGTGTTTAAGTTTGAAGAAAATCCTCAAGTACTTTTGGAGTTATGCTTCGGACAAGTAAATCTGAAAAGGGAAAACCTAAAAGAGGCAAGGTAGAGTTATTGTTCTTGCACACTGCACTTTCTACCAATGTGCTATGTCAGTGTATTAAGTTTGAAGAAACCTCAAGTACTTTTGGAGTTATGCTCTGGACAAAACTTTTAAAGTGAATCTGATAAAGGGAATAACTCTAAAAGTAGGCAAGGTAGGTTATTGTTCTTGCCACTGCACTTTCTACCAAAAACTATGTCAGTGTATTAAGTTTGAAGAAAACCTCAAGTACCTTTGGAGTTATGCTTCGGACAAGAAATCTGATAAAGGGAATAACTCTAAAAGTAGGCAAGGTAGAGTTATTGTTCTTGACACTGCATTCCTACCAAGGCTATGTCAGTGTATTTGTTTGAAGAAACCTCAAGTACTTTTGGAGTTATGCTCTGGACAAAACTTTTAAAGTAAATCTGAAAAGGGAATAACTCAAAAGTAGACAAGGTAGAGTTTTGTTCTTGCACACTGCACTTCCTACCAAGTGCTATGTCAGTGTATTAAGTTTGAAGAAAACCCTCAAGACTTTTGGGTTATGCTCGGACAAAGTTTTCAAGTAAATCTGAAGGGACTCTAAAAGTGGCAAGGTAGGTTATTGTTCTTACACCTGCCTTCCTCCCAATGCTCTGTCGTGTATGAAGTTTGAAGAAAATGGCTAAGTACTTTGGGTTTGCTCCGACAAATGGGACGGACGCACGGACGGACACGCACGGACGGACGGACGGACGAGCCACACCCACCTTCGGGTAAAAAAGAATTATGACATTTTCCCCATCAGTCTGATTATTCATTGTTTCAATCTAGACTTTTTACAATCCGGATGTCTCAACTTACAATTCTCTTTTCTAGCGAACACTAAAGTTTTATCTTATTCTAAGTTTTCCCATCAATGTATTTGTTAATAACACGCAGCATGTACATTATCTGTGTTCATATACTTGAAATGTTACCGTAAAATAAACTGTGTCTAAAAAATTAAACTTTCAAGTAAACCTGTTGATCAAATATATTTGATTTACTAAAATGATCTAAACTACATTCAACTTGCTTTACATCATTTCAGATATTTGTTAAATTGAATCTTAGAATTACTCACATTTGTTAATAATATCTTGGTTTTTGTTGTTATTTTACAGGTTGTTAACAAATGGAAAGTGAACGGACAAAGTGCTCCTATTTTGTCACAATTTCGTTGGTTGTTTTATAATCAAGATCTATTATAATAGCGGATTCATTGAATAAGATTTACTCGCATCCTGTTTTTTCATTGTATAGTATATTAATAATAAAAGTATAAAGTTTCTTTTATATAATATTACTGAAAGCACGTTCGATTCTCGATAAGGCTATCAGAACAGCGAAAAATAATGTATGTTTCTTATTCTTAAACATTTGGAAATATATATATATTATAGTAAGACTGAATTGAAAATATTACTAAATGAAGATGAAGAAGCAGGATCAAATTGCACATGCACTAGAAATTAAACTTAATGCAGAACAAAATAATGCATCAGCTTCCACAGGAAGCTGTCAGTTAGTGTAATGGATATAACCTGTGTCATTAATCAATGGCGAATATCAACCTAAAAACATTTATCTTACGTTCTGTCTAAAGTGGATTGAATTAAATTTGTTTATGATAATGCAAGCGCAAAGAATCAAGACTGTTTAAACGCATGTGTTTCCGTAAATGAACTCAATATCTTGTGCACATTTATTTCAATAAGCGTAAGGAACAGTATACCATCCATATGCACTTTATGTATCAGAAAGTTTCAAAAATTTAAGTTAGTCGTAATATTGAGTCGTTATCCTAGGCTATTGAATGCCTGCTCAAAACATTCCTGTCATTTGTCCCTGCAGTAGCGTTTTGAAAATCCTTAGCTATGTTAAGAAGTCAAAATTACTGAAGCAGAATTTGTACATCGATGTTTTTTGTATACAGCAGTTAGGTAATCTTCAGCTAGCCTCGCAATTTGTTTCTGATAACAATAAGGGTACTCTCAAAGTTTTCTTTCAATGTTTTATCAATATTTCTTGGAATTGTTACCTTTCGGTTGTCTCTGTCATCTGTATCTATGGTGAATCACTGTTAAAACAAAACAAAAAAGCTTAGATTACCTAAAGTATTTCATTTTCAAATTCAGGTCTTAATACTAGTTAACCATGGCAATGAGAGAAATTCATGAATATCAATCAACTGAAATTTCTAGATTCCTGATAACTGCATAAAACATAATCTAAACTAACTTGCATTTAATTCATGTTTTGTTTACTGTTGTCGGCGGTGCAAGAACAAGGCTAAAATGGTGTTTCTGTAGAATGAATAGAGTAATAGAAAAATAGAACAAGATGTCATATTCTGCTTTTAACTTAAAAATTTGTTCATGGGTTTTTGTTGTACAACAATGTTCCTAAAATTGAAACGATAAATTACTGAGAAAAAGTTATTGGCGTCCATAAATTAGTGCCTATCAGCATCCAGTTGGAAAGAGGCATGTGTTGAATTAAGTATTCAATCAACAAATCTTAGCCTGCTTGGATCGAACCCGGGTTATCGTCACTGAAACAATTACAAAGTACAAAAAATAGAGTGTTGTGTTGGTTTATAAATTACTTTAGTACACAAGGTATTGTCTGCATAGTAAACTGTGTTAAAGTTTTTGCACTACACTAGCACTTACATTGCATTCTTCCGTTATTTCATTATCTATTACTGTAAATTATGTTCAACGACTTAATACGAGAAATTTAGTTTACCGTTTATCAGATCGGTCATGTTATAGAGTATGAGAGTAAGAATTACAAGTTCAATAAACTTTGCATTTGAATTTGATCTCGTCGCATCTAAATATTGATGTGATAACAAAGTTGTTTACCCAAAACATCACTTTGATGGTAACAAACAAGTTAAGAGTTCCCACCGAATTCAATTACCATCATTTTACAGAGACAAATTTGACAAGAATATCAAAGAAAAAATATTGCAGCGAAGGTTTGTTTTATTGGAATATGTAAGCTGTCTTCGAAAACGTAATTATCAACTTGGCTCTAGACTAAAAAAGATACATCTATTAAGGTAAAGAAATAAGATAGAGCATTAGTATAGATTTTCAGCGTCATATTATTCAATGAAACTTACCAGATGTTAGACTATCCTCGCCCTTGTCTGTGTATGGAATTTTAAGCTAAAGACCAAACCACTCGTATTATTATACGTAAAGAGTTTTTACAAAATGACTGTTAGCGCAAAAAAACAACACCACAAACAGTTTTAAATCACCAAGAATGTACTTTGAATACAGTTAACGCTATAATGTCTAACAAGTGTCACACAAGTTTCGCCTGCTGGGAGACATGTAAGAATATAAGAATCTGTCACTGGTTGCACGTGCATATGGGAATATTTGGTTCGAGGGTTAATGTTTTTTGCGGTAACGAGGCTATGCCGAGTGCAGCCAGTGATAGATTGTTTTTCTTACATACCATAATATACTTATAGTAGAAGATATAAAATAAAACTTATGACTAACATTTACGCGCTGTTTCATGTAGTTATGTATGAATTTACGCATCCATTCATAAACGTAGTTCGTTTTGACGTCATAAAGTCATCGAGATTTTCCAGCATTGCTTAAAACTGCAGATATCCCAGTCTGGTATTCAAGAAAGCTAAATATGCCTGACTCAAGATTTTGCTCGGACAAATTATGGTTTTAAAGACTATACATCTAAATGTATTCATTTCTACCAGCTGTCTTCTGTTAAAATGTTTCAATATAATATGAAAAGTTACATTAAACAGTGTTCAATAATTACTACGATACTTTAAAAGAAAATGTAAGTAACGGAAATATTTGTAATACTAGTATACGCTTTCAAAGGATCAGTACTTTCTCTTGGTTGGTATTTAGCCGTGGATCAAGCTTAAAATCAGTATTTTCACGGTTGACATGTTACGGCCAACACATTCAAACATCTTTAAAAAGAGACCGATATGCGGCTGCTTACTTATTTCTAACTTTAATTATTCTCAGTACCAAAAAGCCAAACGCACTTAATTAACTATCAAGTTCAAAAGAAAACGTATTATATAGAATATTTGTTCTGTAATTATGCATATTTATGTTGTTTTTAAATGTAATAAATTGAAGATATGTTAAAAGACTGATAATCATCACCTCGGTTTATCAATTAATACAATACGAGGGGAAGAAATGAATCAAGTATAGAATGTGATTGCCTTTGATTATCTTTTTAGTGTGTCTATACATGGAACATACAATCTGCATACTTTAAATTTAGACCCAATAGCTTTGAATACTTTATTTTGTGTACGTTCAAGACACCATTTAGTACATTTTTTGCCATTTTGATACACATTTTTCTTTTGAATTTAACTCTATGAAATCTGTCAAAGAGGTTGTGGTATGTTACTGACAGAAATCCTTCGGAGGGTTTATAGAAGTCTTCTTTCCATCAGACAGATATATAAGAGATGTAAATTGATATGTAATTTTGTTTTTCATCCAAAACACTCAAATTTGTTTATACATCTTAAGACTAGTTACTAGTACAATTGCAACATGTTTTAGTATTAGCTTTCTTGTTGTGTACATAATTTAGTATACTACTCAATTACCCTATGGTGCTAAAATATACGACAGTTTGATATTTAAACCAATACTGTATCCATGTCACAAGTTTTATGCATATCGTCAAGTCTATTTTACTAGATCGATCTTTAACATCAGACCAATGAAATGTCCCAATTGTTTCTTCCCAATGCAAATTGCCACTTACGAAGGTCCTACATGAAGATTAAAGCTATTATCTACATAACTCCAACTTAATTAAAGTATTAAGTTACTAGAATAATTTTGCACTAGTTTTGAATACGAAAGTGCTTAATTGAAGTATGATTCATGATATTCAGACGCTATTACTTTGCCCTGCAGAGAATGAAATCAGATCAGCCCTCATTTTCATATTATTAACTGTTTTTTGCAAGAAGTGTGGAAAACATAAAGTATGATAAATCGTTTCATCTAAAAGAATAGTGTATCACACAATAGCACAATAATTACGTAATGGATGTTGTCAGTGTTTTAAAATGCATCCTTTATTTTTTTTGCATATGCGATATGAGTCATTTTATTGAAGGGTTAAGAAAAGTCATAAGAAAAACATTGATGCAATTTTCAGTGTATCCTTTGAACACATGATAGCAAGTTTGTCAATTAAAGAATGTATTGTTAAAATTGTGTAATGCAAGACAATCTTTCTTCACAATCGAGCTAAAACTAAAAACGCAAGTGCCAGAATTTAGGGCTAAAAAGGAAAGTTCGAAAAACATCTTATTAGAAAACACTTGACTAATTTAAAAAAAAATTTAAAACGTTGCACTCCATTTACCTTGGGTCTATGGATCTTCCTCTACTGAGATTGTTCACATTACCCGAAAGCGTCAAAAATCATCAAAGCCCGAATGAAAGAATCTATTTTTTTCCTTTATGACAGCATTGCCTTTTAAGCAAAATATAAATCCTTTCGACAGAAACCATACCTTTCCTTGTCACAATAACAATGTTACTTTAATATGTTTTCGTGCTAATCAAATAAGTAAAGTTTACATACTGATAATTACTCTTTCGTTTTTCATTTTCTTTTAGATAATCTTAACTAGACCTGGAGTGAGCATTTGCTGTTTGTGTCATCAGTACCGCTAATGTATACGATGAATAATAATGTCCCTGTTGTAGCAAATAGTGTTTTTATTTATCACTCTTTATAGCATTATATTATTATTTTATTATAAATATATTTCATGTTTACAACATCTTACGTTTTTTTTCCAGCAATTTCAAACTTTGGTCACATAATTAATATATAAGGTGAAGTTTGATTTTTTTTATTTCTGTAATTTATGTTTTCTTTAAACCACATCAAGTTTGGTTTCCTCTCAGCTACTGCACAATTTAATACATTTATTACATATTCACCATCATATTCAAAAGAAAGAATCAACATGTACGGTATTTGATAATAATTGGATTTTGTCATAGGCACCCTTGAAATTTAAATAGTTTTATAATGGGACTTTTCTCAACGCATTCACATACCATATGTATCATTCATTCTCTAGGAAACAATAACACACTTTTACATACTCCGCCAAAACATTAGACATTTATTACTGTCTAATGCTTTTACACCAATTCAATTTTAAAGGAATGTATAGGAAATCCAGTTAAGTATTCCTTATCTATAAAACTCAAAATTGAGACGGACTTCCAGACTCCATAGGGAAACAGTAAAATTATCAAAATCAGTTTAATGTAACTGTTTACGACAATAATATCCTTGCTGTGGAAAACTGTGCAGATATACGCTTTGCTGTATATAGCGAACGTCAGATTAGCAAAAACACTATTAACTTCTATCCACGATTAAAGTTATAAAACGTAATTCATCATTCTTCTTCTAATTTGAATTTAAGTAGATCTTAGTGGATGTAATCTATTTTTATGAGTACTATTTTGGCCTTAATAAATCTGAAAGAGCAGTTCTTCTTTACATATACAATGTACACAACTTTAGATACAAATGTCCTTTAACGTTTAACTACTAGTACTTATCAACCTATTTTAAAAACTCAATTGTTTGTATATAGTTATCGATGACTTTACATCCTGAAATCCCTTATATCTCAATATTGTTCTATAGGAATATCCGTATGCATGACAACAGTGGCACTGTGCTTCAATCCTGTACCCGCTGAGAATGGTCCTAGGTAGTAAACACAGTATTTTAACATGCTATCGTTTAATTCCCACTCACGGGCACTACCCAAATAAATACTTGTGTTTTTAGACTATCTCGTCAATTTCCTTGCAAGCACGAGGTATGTTCCAAATGTAATGCTGCCCCGTGCCAACTATTCTAACCGCAAGGGAAATGAACAAAACTACTATTTCATTGCTTCTAATATTGTGAATATAGATACTACCAGCGCCTGTCTAGCACGATAATGGGACCAGTCGAGGTATGTCTTTAACGTTGGTAACAAATAGGTGCGAGATAAATTGTAACTTTTTCTGTACTTAAATAATATTTAAAATGTCAGGAGTGTGTGTTGGTGCATTATAATTAAGGAAGTGGACAATTTTTAAACCACTCTTTGGACGTCTTATAGCAGAAAGGATAATACATATAGTTATAACATTCGTTTTTTTTTGTCTCAATATTATGCAAGAAACGGCCATTTGTTTATTTTAATCAGCAAGATCAAATATATACTTAAAATCGAAGTATACAAACAACTACATCTGCGCAAAAAGACTGATGCTTGCATATAACTGAGATTTTAAAAAAGCTTTTATAAGTACCATGTTTAATATCATTTATCCGGAATGTTTGGTTTGTACTCTAATCTCTATAATATTCGCTTAACCGATTTCACGCCAAGGTCAGTAATAACAGAGTTTGAAGAAAATATGTAACTGTCTACACGGCGGATTACCAAAATGATTGGTCTGTTTCATGAGTGTCTGTCAATCGTCATAAGATAAGATTTTGATTTCAGCCAGGCTAAATATTGCGTCATGATATTGTATTAAACTATACGTACTGCAACGGTGGTAGACACTTACAAATGCATGGCAAAGGCAAGCGGTACTAATTAACTGGTAATTAACAATACGGTGATTCAGAAATAAAACGACGTTTTTTAGCATTTCTTACATGATAACACATCTGTAGTAAACGTTTTAAAATGGCATTGAAAGTTGGAGTCTTTTTAGGTATATGGTGTTTCGAACTGAGCCTAGAATTTTCAATGTAACAAATTAACAGGAGAAAAGTCACGTTATTTCATTTATTCACATACATACATTTCAAACGCAAGCTCGACTTTGAATATTACTGAAGGTCAAACATCTTCGTTCATTCTATAAATGTTTGTTGTTTTCCAAATAGTAACATAAAGGTCAAACATTTGGGCCGCACGTGATAATGATGCTTTGAGAAATAATTTCAAATCTAGCCTATGAGTCACCGACACGTCAGATGTCAATTCTTCTAGTGACAACACGATCTAGACGTCATGTAAGTATACCCAAATCAACTTTTTAAATGTCTTACATACTGTTTTGACAAGACATTTACAGCGAAATCTTTGATAAAATATGGTTTTTGAATATACTATTTATATCTTAATATAGAAATACTTTAACTACAGACGCAGTTCCTCATTTCCTTAAAAAAACAAAATACGCTACTCTTTTAAAATGAGCATTTCCTTATAAAAAATGTACATTTCCATCAGAGTGAAATCGAAGTGGTGGGATGCTGTGTTTTGGATATTAAAAAAGACGAAAGCAATTCATATCTCATATTGACTTATTCGTCGGCCTTACAAGGAAGACTAGTTGATATCAAGCTGTGAAATTCACCATATATTGTATCTATGATAATGTTTCTATGATGTTATTGACAATAAGTGTAGTTATTTTTTTCGATACCGATGGATCTCGCCACGTGAGGTACTGGACGTTAAAAATACACTTTGTATTTTTGTTCTATAAAATAAGGAGTCTTGTGGAGAATATGATGCGCTTGACATTTTCTAACGTTTCAGTTGGCTAGGTATAAATGATATCAGTGCTTAGAAGTAAGTAATGCATATGTTAATAATATGTTTGTATATCGAAAACATCGAAAACAAGCATTTGGTCCTACTAAGGGAAAACCTGAGCGTGTAAACGGGACATAATTTCATGACAGAAATGGCTGCTGCTAAGAGAACATTAAAACCATTAGCAAACAAATTGAAAGAGTTGGATGTTAAAACATGTCTGAACAAATAAAAAACATTGCTGAAACCCCAGGGCAGTTATTCTGTTGTAAGGACGATATCACTAAAGGGCAATGCTCAGTGATTTGGATAAGAAACGTTAAGTACGAATGTAAGTTGGAAGATGTGTACGTAATGTGTAATGTAATGTGTATTATGATGACATATGTTGTACTATTAAGCAATCAATTGTGCAATATGACAAACAAGATCAAAAATACCTTGACACCTCGGCTTATTTGTCACTTTGTAAAGATCTTCTTTCTCAAAATATGTTCAATGAGTGTGTAAGTGATGCTTGCATTGATAGTGACAAACTTTTTAAGTGTACCGTCTACCGATATCGTAATGTAGGCTTAAATGTGGTTCAGTTACATATATCAACATTGAAAACATTTATTCCCTTTAGCGTCAGTTATTTATACCCGATCTACAGTTTATTACACAATCCTGTTTGGTAATCCTATTACATGTAACATCTATGCTGATTAATCTTCGGTAATGAATGAACGTGACAACATATTGATGCATGATAATAGACTTTATACCATGAAAGTTCAAACTTACCCGATTATCCGTACTTTAGTCTTTCATAGAAATAATTACTGTCTCAGGTCACGTTTGTGTGGAAAATTAACTGATGACGCTAGATATCCGGGGAATTTATTCTAGACTTAGTACGGTATATTCGGACTTCGATATAGCAAAATAGGAGAATGCTGTTTCGGCACAAGCTTAACATTTAATCTTGGTATTGCCGTATCAAAACAACTGTTATCGGTGTATAAATTCCAAAGTAAAAATTCGCAGAAGATTGTTGTTTTCTGTTAGCTTCTCTTTCACCAAAAAACTATCTTAATTGTTAAATATCAACCTAGATTTGAAAAAAAAGTATGAATACCCGATGTTTTTGGAAAGCGTCTGCTAAAATTGAGTAAAACCATATCTGTAAACTGTTTGTTTACTATATACGAAATATGTTATTTACAAATAAATCTTATGTATTATCGTTATGTATGTTACGATCTAATAGAGACATCCTAGAACAATTATTTGACTAATGCTATAAGTGTGAGAGATGATTGATAAACGTCCATGTATGTGCCATCGGTCACTGATCTGTGTGCTCTGAAATAATATTCAATTTACTGTACCTTCTATGCCTGGTATAATTGTCTGTTAGAAAGACACTGCAAATAGTCTGTGGATCAGTATGCGAAGGTATATAAAGCTAAGTTTAATAAGGAAAACATCCAAGACTGGCGTCTCTCTAATTACGAATTCGGAGAATATACAACATTTGGCTAATATCCACTATGTCGGGAATATGTCCAACAATACTGGTAACTTTATTAAATAAGTCTTTTTCATCATCTCTTGACAGTATAATCTTAACTCTATAATCTAACAGAACACACTATTGATATAAGCATTACTATGATTGTTGGACTTGTCACTTAAATGTCAAATACAGTCAACTATAAGGATTATCCTGCGTTTGCCTGGTCACTACATCAATGCGTATATACATCATGACGCAGTTTGTATCTGAAGGAAGGCTGGGAAATTAACAGCCACTTGTAGACTATCGTTATGTTGATGACGACCACAGAGGGGCATTTTCTAAAAGCACTCTTCGTTACTTGTTACACGTTAAAACTTGTCTTTTCCTGCCGATTAAGATCCCTGAAGACTGAATGGTTCGAAGATCTAACGCAATACTGAAAATTTGACATAATTTCAAACACAAATATTGTTGATGAATGCCTGTTTTTATTTTGATATATATATATATATATATATATGTATATGGTGCTGTTTAACTAAATAGATTGAACCTTGGAACTAATTGCTTTATAAGTAAGTTATGTTATCACTAAAGCGTTGGAAAAAACACTGTGGCAAATATTTAAAGCATTTTTTAATAGATAAGAGTCACGTTCCAGACAACTTTTCAGAACGTCTCTTTGACTAGACTAATGACACAGTGTTTCCAGAGGTTACTTAAAGTACGTAAAGTAAATGTTCGTTGAAATTAAGTATTGTTGAATCGATCCGACCGATATTTTAAGTTAAAATTCACATTCCTGTTCAGAGTTGAAAATATCACGTTATCCCTAAAACAGCCATTTTCAAACGAATGCGCAGATTATGTGCTAGAAAGAAAAAAATGATACTTTTTTAAATTTCACCTACATCATGATCAGATCACGGGCGTCAACGGATATAACAATGCTAATCTATGACATTGCGCCATTGTTCGAATAAGTCCGTATCTAGCCGGAACAAGTTAATGTGTATACATATACGTTTTTAGCGTCCAAACAACAACATAATATATCAAGTATTTACCTATACCTGCTTAAAATAAAGCTATTATATCATATAAGCTGCTGGAAAGACTGCAAACTGATGTCAATGCTATTTCTTCAATTATCTCATTCACACGATGATAATACGGTTAGATTCACGTGACTTGCGTGACATATTTCTCAAATCGCTGACGGAGGCGATATTAACACGAAAGTAGGACTAAAAGTTAAACCATGCCAATCTTAAGAACTTCAAAAGCTTCAATTTATTTCTCTGCCTGCTAGTAGGTTTTTAACAGGAGAATATTCCATGATAATCGTAGTTATTTTAACCCATTTCAATACACGCACGTATATATTCCTTAATTTCTATAGCTCATATTTCTTAGTTTTATAATTTTAACAAATTATAAACGATATTTATTAAGGTTAAATCAATCATGATTTAAATGTACTAGTATGTGGTAAATGTTGTTAAGAGGTGAAATTCTTGCGGGCATAATTTTCTTCTTTTTTTTTTAATACAAAAGAACACTGCGCTTATGCCACCATGTTATAACTGCGTGCCGCCGGAATGGGCCATTGATTGTTCAAAACTGTGGTAATTTGGCACTAGGCATGCTTTTTGAATGGAAAGTATAACAAATTCATATATTGTACATTCAATTGTTTCATACCAGTGCGTGACTTTTTTATCACGCCATTTCGATTCGTCTGTCACAATGCCTGTTTGGTCTGTCTAAATATATAAACATGCATGCATTTACAAAACAAAGACGGTCTCATCAAAGAAAACAAGCTAATATGAATGCTCTCATGGACAGACTTTTATACAATTTGCTTCAAATCAAATCAAAATACAAAACAAAATGTCATAAGAATTACTAAATTATTAAAGTGTATGTATTTAAACGATGTTGCAATAAATTTGAAGCTCATTTCGGCATTTGCTTTTCATGAAAGAAAGTCACTCTCCGCTTAATAGCAAATGAGATCAGCTGTTACAGTATCAGTAGTGCGTTGGGCAATGTTAAAATGAGTAAATAGCATATTTAAGAAGTTACAGTTTAGCAAGAGTTAAATAAATCATTAAACACATAAATAATAGAATCTGTGGAAATATTATAACTTAACCTAAAAGTTTGAGCTATTAATTCCCGGTCAGTATCGATAAAAGCAGTTTAAAATATACGACAGTACCGTAAACCATTCAATAATCTATGTAGAGTTGTTGGTGTACAATTAATGGGTGGATGCGTTTTATTACAGAAAGCCTCTATATTGATTAATTTTGGTAAAATGAGGCATTTTTGCCATAGCTTCTTCTTTGCAATGGTGTTTATTTATCATTTTACGTTCATTCAGTGCCTTTTGAAGTTCAAAGATAATTCCTAGTTGCTCAGCAGATTAACTACTGTGTTATCATATGTGTGATTTTGTATTTTATTATATACCTATAAATATTCATTTTACGTTCATTCAGTGCCTTTTTAAGTTCAAAGATAATTCCTAGTTGCTCAGCAGATTAACGACTGTGTTATCATATGTGTGGTTTTGTATTTTATTATATACCTATAAATATTTTGTCAAAAATACAGCCTATATTCAACCATCAAATACGGCCTGACAGAAAAAAAATCGTATTGTATGTACGTGCAATACAAAAAGCGCGGCATAATTTGTAAGAGTGCATTCAATTGGCCCTAAAATGCTCATGACGTTAATAACGTCGCTTTTGACTGGGTCGTTACTATTTGTTTATACGATGACGTCAATAAATTGACGTCGCACACTCCGTATATTTCGCGCTAAAAGGGGTTTTTCTTCAATTTTATGCTTAGCATGTCATTTTAATTTAGTTTATCGCGCAGACAAGTGTCAAAAGGTTTATAATAAAAGGGTCATTAGTATAGTAATGTGATCCATAATCCGGATTGGCTACGCACACGTATGATCCGACGCACGACTCGAACAAATCCGGCATTCTGGATCACGTTACTATACTAATAACCCTATTATATTTGTACATGTCTGTTCAGCTCAAGTCTCCCCTTTTGCGAATTCTGTACTAGTCCAAATACAAATATTACAATGATGAAGCATTTCAATTTTAAACAGTTCATTATGTACAGTCTTACAAGACCTTGGCACAAATGAGGAAATGTAATTAATGTTATAACTTGTTTTCCTTGTCAGCTGTCATAGAAGTTAATGCAGTCTGTTAAAACATCAGGCAAAGGTGTGGAATATTTCGATTCAATGCCTCACAAAGTGCTCCTGTCTTGAAAATTCGAGTTTGTTTTGATTCAGTCCTAGAACTGTTTGATCGTTATGATACAATTTACTTCTCAGTCATGCGTTAAATAACCCATAGGGAATGAAAACGTTAAACATTATAAAGTTATTGAGCGAAATGTAGAAAAACAAGTAAATGTGTATATAAATGTTTTCTTCATGCATTATGGTAAATTGTTAACAGACGTCGTTTGTAGTGTTTCAAACCTATCCTTGGCGCACTCAACATGTTTAGAAAAAGTGGCAAAATATTTATTTTAACAATGTTACCGTGTTTCAAATTTATTCAAATTTCATACACAACAAAAACAATATAAAATTGAATTCTTGTAAAAGTTTCAATAATTCATCGCAAAAAATGACTTAAATAGAAATAAAAACAATAGCGTCATTCAAATAAAAATGTTCAACAGGGGAAATCTTTGCGTTTCTAAATCGGTTAAGTGTATAATAGATCGTAACTGATTTATCATTTTATTCACTTGATATGTTTTACAACTAGCATATTTATTAAACATGTTGCGTTTTTGAGATGTATCAGATAATATTGTGTTTCTTCATTTACCAGTTGCTAGAATTAAAAACAATGCGGTTGTTTCAAAAGATTTCTTTATTATATGTAATTAAAGTCCTCTGCTCAACTGTATGGCAGGGACTCATATATTTCATTTATCAATTAGATATAAAAATGTCTGTAACAATTTCTTGATAAAAATTCTGAAAACATGCTCATTTTTGTTTTCATAACTGTTATCCAAATGCAGATTGCACAGTGCCATCATTTTGATAACACATGCCAAAGACGGCTTCTTTAGCAGCAGTGGCACCTCTATGAGTATTGATTTTTGAATTAGCAAAATTCAGTCAATTTAAATGATAAAACGTTAGTATTTGTAATCAAGATGTTTTTTGTCTATCAGGCTATTTTACATACTCACTTTAAATTACGCCATTTTTAAAAGCAAATAGCTACTCACACTTTGACTACAAGATTATTGTGAATTTCATGGTAATATATTGTAGACAAATTCTGCAAGATCATTTTGGTTTTTCTGACGACAGAGGAGAGACATAGCAGACAAAGTCAATCAAAGGGACAAATAAAGATTGTAAGGAAAAGATCACAGTGCTTAAGACTATCAAAGCCAATACATAGAGGCATGACTAAAGTCTATATTTATTTGTAATATTTGAAACAAGTAATCCTTAGCACAGAACACAACATGCTTAACGTTCATTTGAATGGAATAGTTATTATACTATTTCGTTAACGAATTGCGAGTGGTGTCTGTAAACAGTAGAATATTTACTTTGACGATGGCCTTTGTACGAACAGTAAACTTTCTGGTTAGGCTCCACAGTCATCGAAAAGGAAATATTTCAGCCGATATTATCTTGACGTTACTCTCTTACTATCACAACATCGTATCTTAAAACCACTATTTCTGATCCATTTTGTGAAAGAGGCTTTTAACTTCAGCTGGCAAGATACATGCGATCCATTGAATTACATTTACGTATATGGATGGTTAATATCCAGCCTACTATTATAGAGCACGCCATGACATAGCATTTTGGAACATAGAAGATAGCATTAATGTACTTTATTTAAAGGATGAGAAGACAAAAATAAGGGTGTGTGCGTATGTCTCATAAATATTAGAAATTTTAGTTTCCAGCTGTGGAAATAGCTCTATACAACATGAATAATAAATACAACTAATATTTTCGCAGTTTTATGTTCTGTGTCTGTCATTTATTTCGACTTTTGCTTGTGTCAAATTAGAACATTGTGCTCATGGCTGTGCTGCAAATGTCCAATTGAGCATAATCGCCATAAGCTATCTGTAGTGTGACGAGCCAAGTACTCAGCATAATACTGGGGAGGACTTATAGTAACTCTGATCCTGGCATGTTTTGGCCATTCGTTCATTCATTTCAGTAAAACTCCGGCTTCTCTACGTTATCACTGGTAAATATAAACTGCTTAAGCCAGTTTCCGTTTTCTCCGAATCTCTGGCCGCCAGGGATTGTCAGGGTGGTGCATATTTTAGCGTTAGGATCAGTATAACTATAAGGTGATACGGTGTCCTTGTAGATGTTTTACATTGTTTTACGTAGACAGGTAATTTGAATATATGAATAATGGGGTTGTAATTCATCTTATACAATTGCTTGATGCATAATTGTCGTGGATACAACGACCAAGAGTATCTTTTTTAAACATACTGCCGAAAACGGTACCTAATAGCACTTGAAACAATAAACGTCAATGACACGTGCACATATGCAGTGCTCTTATTCCTTAAATGTATCCAAACGAGTTAAAGTGGCTAGCACAAGGATAGAACAACTGTGCTGAGATGTCACTGTAAAATAGGTATAACCACAAGCTTGTTTTTGTCTGAGTTAGAAAGTCACTAAATCTGCACAGAACTGTTAAACGTGCATTTCGTTACGTTATAAGGGACCAAACCATACATTTCAAGGCGATTTGTTGCACCTAAGTACTGTACAGATTAAACTAAATACTATGATCTTTACATTTAACATACAGTTGGGACTGGGATTTAAACCTTTGGTATCACAAACACGATGGACTATCATTTTTTCCGAAAGAGCAAATCAATTTTGCTAATGATAATGCATTAAACACCAGCAATCATTTCTAGATCCTAAGGATACATTCAATATCCATCGCAGTGTATATGCTGTGCAGAAACTGAACAATTGCAGAATAATCAACAAACAGAAGTATATATCATAACATTTCCATAAACTGAATTGAGTAAAGGACTTTATCTAAACACAAGGACGCTCATTTACTTGAGACTTATAGATACTTTATATACAAGCTTATCTAGTGATCAGAATTAAATTTATTTGGCACAAAGTAAGATCCAAAGTATGTGCAAAAAGGTTGATCCCTTCAAAAATAAGACATACGTCCTGGCTAAGAATAGAATAGTTAGAAGATTCATTTTTGGCCTGGGGACTGAAAGTCCCCTAGACCTAAGTCAGCATACCACATTTCAAACACTGCAGACAATTTAACTGTGCTATGTGCGAATAAAAACTGTAAACATGCGCTATGCGAAAGTATTGCAAGACAGACCAGATCAATCTTCAGTTTGAATGTCGCATATGATAAGAACATATTACAAATAAAGAGTACATACAACTTCAAACGATTGCAGAAAGGTATATAGCTTACGGGCTGCATTACACATTTTTTTCTGTTTTAGAAATTAATGCGCTGTTAGCTGATTACGGAAGATAATCATATGCATATCACGGAAAAGTACGGATATTTACGGAAATTTACGGAAACGTACGGAGCTCGATATATAGTTTGTAGTTTGATTTTCAAATTTCCGATGTTATTTCATTGACAACTTTGTTATTTACGAACGATTACATATATATTTACCTAAAAATAAATTTCTCTAAAAAAAGATATAATTTACGTACATTCCCGAGAAGGAACTCACGTTATCAAAATCACCCGCCATTTATCGAGGACGCTGCATGTCAAGGCCCAGTGGACGGTTTCACCGATTACAACTACAAGGTAACCCAGAATCATTTATGGTTTCCTCTGTTATACACATTGTACAGTACTGTATTTATATTTCATTGCTGGTATTGCTTTGTTTATTTCTGTTTCAAGGTCTTGTCCTTGGTACACAATAATTTTCGATCCACATCATCAGATCATATCGCTTGAAGTTGTACAAAGCGCAGATCGAATTACTTTTGTCGGTTTAAACAATGTTGACTATGTGATTATTTTTCATTTAACGTACGTTTTATAATAAAACAAACTTCCCTGCCACCCATATATTTGTGAATCATTCATTCTGTGTCATATATTGAATTTCGTCCTCTGCACATTTCGACCCGCGCTTTAGGTAAGGTTCAGCGCAAAACACGTAGGTCAATAGTTGTTTTTCGGGGAGTTAATCTATAGCCCCCAGGCCTTCAGCGCTCAAAGCGCTTTGATTTCAACGTGTAGTTGCATGTCTGACAGTTTGTGAATGATGTGTTTTGAGTGTAAAAAGATAGTGTTTTTTTCATTTCAAGGGGTTACGGACATATGACGAAGCTCCAAAAACCAATATACCGACCGATAAAGTGTTCAATTGTTTTAATGAACACTTGTTGGGTACAAAATGTAGCTTCTAGATTGTTCACAAGGTTTTTCTATGATTTAACCCCAAGTGCACCAGTGTCTTGCTTGACCTTAAATTCATAACAACAGAAATTCTGACCAAGTTTCATGATGATATGGAAAATAAAGTGGAAATGTGGCCCACTTTATAACTTGACTTAGAGTTTATCAAGGCAAACATTCTTAAAACACATTCATGACGATTAGGTACAAAATGCAGCTTCCAGAATTTTCACAAAGTTGCCCTATGATTTGTACTGGTGACATAGGTTTTTATCCAACGTGTCCAAGAGGTCATCAAAACATACATTCTGACTTATTTTCGTTACAACTAGGTATAAATTGTGTCTTCTATTTTTCACAAGCCTTTTCTATACTTTGGTCTGTTGACTTATGTTTTAACCTGTGACCCATTTTCAAACATGTCCAAGAGTTTATCAAAGCATTCATTCAGACCAATGCTATAAACTGCGTTTTCTATAGTGTTAACAAGGTTTATCTAAGATTTGACCTGATGACCAAGTTTTTGATACCACGTAAGCCAGTTTCGACCAAGACTCAGAGATCATCAAGAAAAATATTCTGACAAATAAATTTTCATAATGATTTAGGGTCAAATGAGGCTTCTTGAGTATTCATTAAGTTTATCTCTTATTTTAACTGGTGACCGAGTGTTTCATCCCACATAACCCAGTTCGTACTTTCCCTAGAATTCATTGAGACAAACATTCTGACCAATTTTCATGATTATTTGGCTGAAACAGATGCCTCTATTGTTTTCACAAGGATAGACAACGGGCAATCAAAATAGCTCACCATTGAGAACGTCGTTCCATAGTGCGCTGCTTAAAACGCTGCGTTATTATAATCCCCGTATATGTGTACTTGTTAAAAGCTAGACATTTTACTAGTTTAATATTTTATGAAGAAAATCTAAAATCTAAATTTCTCATTGAACAAGGTCAATTTTTTAACAGTTTTATACTGTTTACGCGATCGTTAGTATCTAAATACATGAACTCAAGTCTTCAATTTCAACAAAGTATTTAAACAATTTCCGGTACAATTAGCGAATTGATACATGCTTTAGTTTTCAAAAAGTTTCATTTACAGATGATCTGCATATTTTGTGGATCGCGATTAATCATAGTTTTTTTTATTGGCACAGACATCTTCTTAAAATAATGCATTTATCTATTATTTGTGTACTTTCATCTTCCGTTATACAATGCCTAGTTTTAAAGCATGCCTTTTTAATACCTTCTTGCGTTAACTTAACCGGTTCAATGTCTTTTCATCATTTCGTATTTACTTTTGCACTTTCCTGATTTGTCTTGTCATAAATATGGTATTCCTGAAACTGATATCCTTATTTCAGATGATCGTTGTATGTTTTTCTCAATTCATTAGTTAATATATGGAAACAGAATTTGATATCTAATATTTAAATTCAATATTCAGTTCTAGGAATGAATTTTAGAGGATTAAGTTGAATAAAAAAAAACATGAGTTCGTTAAAGTTCCTTTGTTTTTGCCGTGTTTCTTAGAAATAGTTCTTAAATATTTTGCAACTTATTTGGAAATAAATAACTAGGTCAACGAAACAATTTGTAAAACATTTTACTTTATGTGATAAATCGGTTTCTCTCACTTTTCCCTTCCCCTCTCTGCAACCTCCGCCCGCACTAATCACCGGCTATCTGTACCCACGTACTTTTCGCTGAACATTGCTGTTTATTCCTTTTCCACTGAGATTTTCACTTTTCACATGCATTTCAATTGTTATTTTCTCGTTTTACCCATTGTACGCTTATTGTCATGGGATAGAGTTTTCCCAGGTAATCTTTCACAATTTACTTAGCTATAAATGGGCTATAACTTAGCTACTATGTCACTGTATACTCCGGACACGCCAGTTTATGCCCGTAGAATTTCGGTTTACCAGCGTTCTAACTTTCGGGCTTTGTCACAAGTTAGCAGAGACGTACTAATGGAGAAACGTTGAAATTTGACAAGGCAGTTATTTTGTCGAAAGATGATGAGAAATGGTGAGAAATGAAATGAAGTGGAGAGTCCAGCTTCTAGCCGGGTTCGAACCAACGGCATTCTGCTCTTGCGTCCAGTGCACTTACCACTGGGCTATATCTATAGCTTTATAGAGCGATTTAAGTTACTTGAACATAACTTATCTGTTCGAACCGTTTTAACCACTCACCTTTCTGCGCCTGACTGTCCGTCTACCATTCCACAAATACATTTCCTCTGAAACCTTTAGACTGAATTCGCTGAAACTTCGGTTGGATAATTTTTCGACTGGCCTCTACTAAACACTTTTACGGAATAACATGACATGGCATTCAAATTGAAAAATGTAACCTTCCAAAGTCCAGCAAAGCCGAAAACTAGATAGTTGATGCATTGTATTGTATCGTGGTCCTTTGGTCATGAAATACAATTCCAGCTTAATTTGGAACATTTCCCAATATTGCTGTTAGGTCAACTTAAAACATATTCTTTCTGTAGAACTAACATCTTAATGACCCTCCATCAAAGTTATTCAAGAAATACTGGTTTATCTTTCAAGAAACTCCATACTATGTGTATAAATGAACTCTTCCCAAAATATAACAACCCATGTGAGCGATAAAGACGATGAAGTGCGCTTCACTATTGGCTGTGTTTTTCATTATTTAAATAATTCTTAATAAACGATGTTTAAAAAAGAGAATTGTGATATTTTCCCCATCAGACTGATTGCTTATAGTTCAGTCTAGACATCTTACAATCTCGATGTGTCAACTTACCATTCTCTTTTCTAACGTACACTAAAATGTGATGTTCTTTGAAGTTTTCCACAAAATGTCAATTTAAATTGCACGCAACGTATAAATTATCAGTGTAGATATACATATACTTCACTTAAAATGTCACCGTAAAATAAACGATGTATGAAAAATAAATATTTCCTGTAAGTTTGCCGATCAAAGATATTTGACCAACTAAAAGAATCTAAACTACATTAAAGTAGCTTTAGATCATTTAACATAATTGTTAAATTGAATTAAATTAATCACGCTAAATCTCATATTTACTTGGTAAATAATTATATCGTTTTTTTTTTCATTTCACAAGTTGTACACAAATGGAAAGTGAACGGAACAAGTGCAATTAAAAAAAAACTGCTTACATGTACTTCTACTTTTAAAAGTTCTTGTCATCTCTTATAATTGATACGGAAGGAAAGGAAATACGTAAGATGATTTCATGAACGAACTTACAATTGTTCTACCGATTTGCTGACTTATGGATCACAGGGATAACCGGCTATCATTTGAACAAAAATAATCAAAACTTAACTACATGTCTATTGAAAACGTATTTATCATGTAAATCAAAATTGATGAATAGTATATATAGATTGAAAAAATATGATTTTCTGTCATTTTAAAATGAAGCAAGTCCTTTTCTGTCTGCAAAATATCACCATGATGACCATTTGAATGAATTAGGGAACTGTTTGAATTATTTTCTTTTTCCCATTTCCAAGCAGCGATCTAGCATCCCCATTTCTGAAAATTAAAGAGAAAATTAATGGTTCATCCAGCCAAAATAGAAATCACTTAATTAAGAGTTAACTTCCAACTATAGTTCAGTTGAAGATTTACAGAAATAAAAGTGCTTAAACACAGTCTGAGCAAAATAGCTCTCAACAAAAATTGTCGGAAAAATATCGTGCTTGTTCATTTTGAAAGGTGTTAATACTACTGCTGAATTTAATAGCTTGACTTAACTAAAAAGTAATCAACCATCATTTCGCCAAACAAACTGGTGAAGTTTTGTTTCTTCTTAAATTGTGTGAATCCCTACAACTTTTTTGCATTTGTAGTTTGAAAACTCTTTTTGAAATGTTTGTTTGTTTGTTTGCTACTTAATATTGAAATTGAAAGAAAACATTAAAAATACCCTTCATGAATAAAAATTGCATAAATTCATCCATCAGGGATTCAGCTACATGATGTGCTTTCACATTTTCCGTATATGCTGGAACGTTGTTATAGCTGAAGGGATGTTGTGTCACATGTCCATTTTGTATTGGCTGAAAATCAAACGGTCCTTGGGCACCAGGTATAACATTTGACATTTCGTTCTTCTCCGAGAGAGGTATATCAGTGTAATCAGGCAAATTGTTAAAGTCCAGTTCATTATAGTCCAATTTCTCACTGTTGTCACCCGCATCACTTTCTAGAAACATCGGATCGTTTAATAGTGCATCTAGGTCCAGGGTGTCAAACGTACTTCTTTTCTCGGCTGCTGTATTAGAATTAAAGAAAACTAGTATTAATATAAAACAATGGAAGTCATCACAAATACAAAAAGTGATAAAAATGTTATTTTCAGAAATATATCAAGTCAGGAATTCGACATATTGTATTTTAAATATGTCACTTTAAATTGCAGTGTAAAATTGTCATTTCAGTAAATTGCGCAATAAGGAACATCCAAATTAAAACCAATTTCATGGTAAATGTACAATTAATTGTAGCCAGGTCTGACGATAAAAATGACAGCGATTGCTTAAGATACACAATACTCTCATATCGTTGCTTCGGCTACCAAGTCTAGAAAGTTCGTGTTTTACTCTATATTGTATATCAATAACAAAAGTATACTTTTTAAATATAAAACTAATGAAAGCTCGCTCGATTTGAGATACGGTTAATATCTGAAAAGCGAAATGTAAAGTGTGTTTCTAATTCTTATGCCTTTGAAAGCTTATTTTAGAAAGTGACAAAATTGAAAGATAACAAAATGAAGATGAGGAGCAGAAAGAAACCCTAGCGTATGCCCTCGAAATTCAACTGAATGCAGAACACAGTAACTCTTACAACGGAAATTGTCAGCTCAATATAATGGATATAACATGACACTATGTCGTTAATCAATTGTGAATACCAAATCAAATACATTTATCATATGCTCTGCCTAAAGTGGACTGAATTAAAGTTCTTTCTGGTAATATAATGATGAAATATTGAGATTGTTGAATAAACTAAATATTACGCAGTTTACTTCTTGTGCATATATAATTTACTTCTTGTGCACATATAGTTTACTTCTTGTGCACATATATTTCCTAAAGTGCTACGAACATCATGCCATCGTCCATGTAAACAATTATTTTAACAAAGTTACAGAAGGCCTCAAATACTTAAGTTCGTCAAAATATTGAGCAGTTTTCCTATTGAATACAGGCCTAAAATAAAATCATTTACAATGTATTTCATTTGATTCCAGCTGTATCGTTTTGAAAATCTTAAGCAATTTTTCGGATGGCTATATTTCCATAGCCACAACACCAAAGCAGCTTTTGTACATCTACGTTTTTGTGTACAGCAATTTGGTAATCATAGATGTATGTACATGTACCACATGTGTAACCTTTAGCTAGCCTTGCAATATGTTTGTTATAACAATTAAGGTAACCTCAAAGTTTCCTTTCATTGTTTTTTTCTTCTTAATTTTTCGTTAATGTTACCTTTCGGTTGTCTTTGCCATCTGTATCTATGGTGAAAGACTGTGAAAATAAAAGAAAACCAGCTTATATTACCTAAAGTCTTTTATTCTTCAACTATGATCTCAATATTACCAAAGCAATGAGAGAAACTCGTGAATATTTAATCTACTGTAAATGAATGGTAATTTTTGAAATTCCTGGTAATTGCAAAATAACCAATCTAAATGTGTTGTTTACTGCTACAGGCGGTGCAAGAACAAGGCATAATTTGTTTTTCTGTCAAATGAATAGAGTAATAGAAAATTTGCACAAGGTGTAAATTTTGCCATATATTTTAGAGTTTTAGAATTTGTTTAAAGGGTATTGTTGTACATAGAAGTGTATGTTTAACAGTGTACACATAATTGAAGCGATCACCTATAGAAAATTGTTTTTGGCGCGTATATTATTAAGTGCCCATCCACATCTAGTTGGAATGAGGCACGAGTTGAGTTAGGTATTGAACAACACATCTTAACCTGTCCAGTATCGAATCTAGCCCGTCTTAACAGCACAATTGCAAACTACAAACATTATAGATTGTGTTAATAAACCTTGTGTATACTGCGCAATATGTCGGCTTCATAAATTTCTATAGTACATAATGCATTGCCTGCATAGTAAGCTTTGTTGTAGTGTGTACGTTGCCTTAGCACTAACATTGAAATTTGATATTGTATATAATATAACGACTCATCAAAATCCTGGTGTGAATACAAAGTTGTTAATTCGAAAACATGGCTTTGGTGGCAACAAAAAAGTCCCCGTCGCATTCAATTTCCGTCAGTTGACAGTTTACAGAGACAATTTTGATAAAAATATCCAAGAAAGAAATATTGCAGAGAATGTTTGTTTTTTAAGATTATATAAGCTGTCTTAGACAGCGTAATTATCAACTTGACGATATACTTCATACGAAACATCTTTAAAGGTAAACACATAAGATAGAGCATCAGTATAGATTTTCAAGCGTCATCATCATTCTTTGAAATTTTCCAGAAGTAAAGCTATCTTCACAAATGTCTGTTTGCTGTGAGAAATATTGATTTTTATATCAAGCGCAATTCCTCCCGTCGTGTTTGTACGTAAAGGCTGTTTCATTGTGGTATTTACAATAGAAAATGTTAGAGCAAATAAAAAAGTTCATTGAAAGTTACAGTATATAACACAACATACAGTAACATGCCATACAGTGTGAACTTTGAAAACATCTATTGCTAAAATGTCTAACAAGTCTTACACAATATTCGCCTGCAAAATATAATCAAAATTTTGCTCCAAAAATATTATTTTAAAAGAATTATATTCAAATTTATTCACGTTTACTAACTGTCTTCTGTTATAATAATTAAACGTTTCATCAAACAGTCTTAAATAATAACTACGATATCAGCTTAAAAAGAAAATATTAGAAAGGAAAATGTTTGAAATATATTGTTGCAAAATATCAGTATTTTATGCACTGTTCTTTCCTTATATAGGCTTATGTTAAGCTTAAAATCAGTATTTTTACGGTTGGTATGTAACGGCCAATCAATTAAAAAATCTTTAGGAAGAGAAATACAGGCGGCAGCGGAACTTATTTCTAGGTTTCTTTAATTTCGTACAAACCCCGAATTTCTTCATAAGCAGTCAGAAGACAACGAGAGCAGCCTTTCCGTATTTTCTTCGATAAAAATGCAATATTTTGTAACAAAGGCGTCGATAGACTTGCAAACCTTTCTTTGTACTTAAGCGTTTCTATTATATTTTATTTGTAGGAAAAAACAGATAGCTTGTTCAAACAGACATTTATGCTATCTACATGTTTTGTAGTCATGCAACTGCTACACTTATATAATATAACAACGATGCTAACAAAAACATGTAAATAGCTCACCATTAT
Organism: Saxidomus purpurata; assembly: GCA_022818135.1. NCBI lineage: Eukaryota > Metazoa > Mollusca > Bivalvia > Venerida > Veneridae > Saxidomus > Saxidomus purpurata. The sequence continues at coordinate 17,782,408 of JAFMSR010000010.1, read as the reverse complement.
CCAAAAGCACGGATCTCTGAAATGTAAACAAATTGTTTATTAACTATGAAGTTCATGAAAGCGTACTGTAAAATATCTGTTGTGTTATGTTCTATAATTATGCTGTTCATTATAAGTTGATATATGTTGAAAGACTGCCAAGATTCAGTGCGGCTATACATAGAACATACATTCAATTCTGTGTAGTTTATGTTTCTGTTCATAAGGTCCAGACACCATTTTCATATTTAATTTTTCATTTTGATATACATTTTTCTTTTAAATCTATGTCCATGAAATAAATCAAAGGGCCTGTAGACAAAGTGTGTTATGACAGAAAGCAGGGTTAACATAAGTCTACCTTCCACCAGACATATGTATTAGAGATGTAAATTCAAATAACATATTTCGTGTTTAAAGGTAATATATTTTATTCAATTGATGCCTTTTAATAAACTGTCCTCTTTTCCACCGCATAATAAAAGATTTTGCTTACCTTGGCTCTTGTCCTTTCAGAAGAGGAGGTTGATAATGAATAGACCATGTACACCAAAGACAGTGAAAACAATAATTGTGTCGTGCAATTCTTCATTACTCTATTAGATTTTCTTTATGTATTTGCGGTGACTTCAGTCCAAATTCTGAAATGAGATTATTACTTTGTTAAACATTGATAAATGTATGCAAAATATTGCTGTCACACAAGGACAGAATAAAATTTATACTTTCACACTTAAATGAACCGCAAAACTACTTTGAAAATTATAGATTTTTGTCGGCAGACTTTCTCAGCCACTTTGCTGAGTTCTTTCTTCAAAGTAAAACAAAGTTCCAGTAACTTGCCACTTTTTCCATTCAAATTCAGACCTTTACTAATACGATACATCATACTATATACAAATGTACCTTCTGTTTGGCTAGCTGTGATGAATTGTTATATTTATTATCTGACATGTGTGAGTAGTACATTATTCAAGATCTGTACTCGGTTCACATGTCAAATAATGCTTTCTGACAAGTACTTAATGTTTATAACGCGATATTAAAAAAGTATTATTTCTTTCCTTAAATTCTATTTGTTCATGCATCATAAGATTGGCTACAGGTAACATTGCACTAGAATTTAATTCAAGTATTAGTTTACTTGAAGTGCACAATCATATAAAGAAAACATTTACTTTCAGTAAAACACTCAATTCTTCTATTGTGCTAAATATATGACAGTTCGATACTTGAACCAATACTTTTTCCATGTCTTAAGTTTTATGCATATCGTCAAGTTTATTTTAGCAGATCTATCGTAGTCTTTATCACCAGACCAGTGAAATGTTCCAAATGTGTCTTCTAAATGCAAAATTGCCACTTACGGTGGTTTTACATGAATATTAGAGCTATTATCTACGTAAAAGAATATTTATAACTGAAATTGAATCAAACTATTAAGTTATTTAAATAATTACACTAGGATTATCTTGCACCAGTTTTGAGTATGCAAGTGCTTAATTGTAGTCTGATTCACGATGTTCAGACGCTATTGCTTTGCCCTGCAGAGAATGAAATCAGATCAGCCCTCAATTTCATATCATTAACTATATTTTGCAAGAAGTAGTGAAAACATGAAGCATGATAAATTGTCTCATCTAAAAGAAATAATTACGTAATGGCTGTTGTCGGTGTTTTATAATGTATCTATCATACAAAAACTGTGCATGTGATTCATTTTACTGAAGTGTTCAGAAAAGTCACAAGGAAATTGATGCCCTTTTCGGGTGTATCCTTAAAACTTTGAACACGTGATAACAAGTTTTGTCAATTAAAAAATCCATTGTTGAAATTATGTAATGCAAGGCAATCTATTATAATGAAACAATGGTACTTTATGTCTGTTGCTTAACATGAACTAGTAAGTGTAAGCTGTAGACGTGACCATCAGCCCGTCGCCTGTCTTCAACTTTTCGAGAGAACTCCTTAGTAACCGCTTAATCGATTCAAACAAAATTTCACTTGAATAATCTTTAATTATATGTTCTATCAGCATAATTCACATAATTGCATTTCAGGCAGTAGGCTAATATTTTCCATGCTAAAAGACAACTGATAAAACATCTTCCTGTAAGAAACTGCCTGTCCGATATTAAAAGTTTAAGTTGCTGTCTCTACGTGACCATGACTATAAGATTCTTCATTTTGTCTTGAATTTTCAAAAACAAAAGTGTAAGAGTCTATTGCTAAAACAGAAACTTTTAAAAACATAATATAAAAAAAAAAATAATTTTTTTAAAAAAAAAAAAAAAAAAAAAAAATTTTCTTTTTTTAAAAAACCCCCCCCAAAAAATATTTTTTTTCCTTCTTTTTTTTTTAAAAAAAAACACCCCCCCAAAAAAAAAAAAATTTTTAAAAAAAAAAAAAAAACTTCTAATAAAAAAAAAAAAAAAAAAACCCCCCCCCCCCAAATTAAAAAAAAAAAAAAAAAAAAAAAAATTTTTTTTTTTTTTTTTTTTTTTTTTTTTTTTCTCCCAACTTAAAAAAAAAAATAAAAAAAAAAAAAAAAATAAAAAAAAAAAAAAAAAAAAAAAAAAAAAACCCCCCCCCCCCCCAAATAAACATCTCTCTCTCTTCCTTCCTTCCCTTTTTCATGATAAGGGACGAATCTCTGGGTTTCATAATGGGTGGGAAACACTAAAAAGTTTTTATAAATTTCCCAGCCCCCCCAGACCTCCGATGGACCTTTAGCATGATCTTGTGAAAATGCTTGAAAAAATAAATACGTTACTAAACCGACTTTTACTCTTGGTTGTAAAACACCTATAAAGTGCCCAATCATTCCGTTTTTTACAAAGCACATTGTTCTAAAATACGAACACATAGTCCTTGGTGTTGTGTTAGCCTAGTATAATTATATACCGTATTTACCAATGGAGCATATGGAAATTTTTCGACAAAGTAAATCATCAGAACAGGCACTCTTCCATGTATATTTGATATATTCAACTCAAGTATAGCTCTAATTTACATTTTCTGAAAAATTAAGCACTTTTTTTGGGGCGATTTCATATTGTAAATGTCATATTTATTGTAAATTTTGCCCAATTTATTGAACGCATGAAATTGTATCTGACAAATTCTTACTTTCAGCGTAAATTGTAACCAATTTTAATTCAATTTTATTGTTTTTTAAGGCTGTTAGGGGCCCCCCCCCCCCCCCCCCCCCCCCCCCCGGGAAAAAAAAAAATCCCCCCCCCCCATGTGGGGGCGGCTTTTAGGTTTCCCCCCCCCCCCCCCCCCCCCCCCCCCCCCCCAAAACACCCCCCCCCCCCCCCCCCCTCGAAAAAATAAAAAAACCCCCTTTTCCCCCCCCCCCCCCCCCCCCCCCCCCCCCCCCCCCCATTTATTTTTTTTCCCCCCCCCCCCCCCCCCCCCCCCCCCCCCCCCCCCCCCCCCCCCAAATGCTGACCATTTGCTGTCAATGTCGTCAATAAAATATGTATACACAGTATGACCCCCTTGACCGTGTCGGATCCCCCCCGATCCCTCCCCCCCCCCCCCCCCTTTTTTCAATCTTCATAGCATTATATTATCATAAATATGTATATTAATAATAATTTAATTGTCCCAATAATTCATAACATTGGTCATATATTTGATGAAAAGTTGTAGGTTAGTTTTTTAACATTTCTGTAATTTATGCTTTCTGTTAACCACAACAGAATTTGTAACTGTTAACATTTACATCATTTCCGGTATATGACAGTTTTTTTTACTAACTTCATCACAATCTGTTTTGAGATGAGAAACAAAAACAGCGTATGGTCCTAGACTCTGACATTGATCCGACTAATACAAAACTGATCTCACGACATTCAAATACATACGTAACATTAATTCAATAACAAACTTGACTATCTATTTCTGAATTACATTATTTCCCATTCTACAAGCTCCGCCAAAAATACTAGTCATTTATTGCTGTCTTGTATTTTGCACAAATTCAAATGAATGTAAAATACATCAAGTGAAATATGTCTAATCAATATAACATCCAAACTTAGAAGGACTTCTAGACTCCATCAGACCTGGGTTCAATTATTTTTAAAAGTAATTAATTAATTACAATTAAAACAGAAATTCTTCAATTAAATTATAATTACAGAAGTAATTAATCAATTACAATTATTTTAAGGAAAACAATTAATTATTTTTTAATTATTTGGCAATATATTCACAATTTCACATAGAATCATGTTACTATCAATGACATATTAAAAATGCAGATTTATAATTCCTCATTGAATTTTGAAAACTTGAACACTTCAAAGTTTACTGTCTGTCAGTGAACACCATTTACAGATTCTTATTGCATTTCAAAAACATTAATGCTTCAAAGTTACTGTCTGTAATGAACACCTTTCAGGCCTGAACACTTTCCCAGCTTTTGAGAAGAGACGTTCAACTGGCGTAGATGAAGCTGGTAAAGCCATGTAGGTTGCGGCCATCTTTGACAATCTTGGTAGACTCTCAGCATGTACATACCAATATTGAAGAGGGTTTGACTCAGAACTTTCACAGTCATCAGACAAATAGATGTCAAGTTCTGATCGTTTTAAGTAATACCGCTTTAGATGTCAAGCAAGTGTGAAATTTATACCGCCAGGTGATAACAGCTACTGCACAATAACCTGTATTTTTACCATATGTTTGTGACACTTTTCTGCATGTAATTGAAGAGTAATTGAATTTAATTGACAATTATTTTGCATTTGTTTGGATTTTAATTAATTAATTACAATTAAAATAATTGATTTCTGCCTCAATTATTAATTATTTTGTAATTAGTTGAAAAACTGTAATTAATTATAATTTATTAAATTATAATTGTAATTGGACCCAGGTCTGGACTCCATAGGACATGACTGTAAAATTATCAAAATCAGTTTAATGTTACTGTTTACGGTATCAGTATTTGTGCGGTGGAAAAATGAGTAGATGTAAACATTACTATGTAAAGGGAGCAAAAATTAAAAACGGAGCGTTTACTGAAATTGAAGCTTATTTTGCATACTAATATAAACAACTATTCTTTTTTAATTTGCATGGCCTAAGAAAAAATAATAAGATTAATAGGATTTTATTTTATTGTCCAAAGGTAACATAAAATCACTTATGTTCCCCTTGATCCATTGCTAGGGAAAAGAATTTCCAGCGTACTAGTCATGCTTCTCACGTTATATATACGAAGAATAAAATAATAAAAAGGATGCGATATAGTTGTATTTGCAATTATAAACCTTTTCTTGGTGACTGACTAATCAATGTGCGCAACGTATCTGTTTTATTTTTGCCTTGACTCTGATATTGATTGTTTAAGATTATATACTACGTGATACATTAAATTGACCGGATTGTCAATGAGATTATATACTACGTCATATTGAAATTTTATCTGATCGGAGGCCTATTGCATCCTTGTAAGTTAAAGATGTTGAAAATTGTTATCACACACCATAACAATAAAATAATTCAGAGACTTCAAAGAAATTAAAAGATATTTTTCAATACTATCAAGGTTAAAGAAATTTATGCTCGCACTGACTGTAAGAAAACAGTTTTACTTGATTAAAGCCATAACTAAGGCAAGTAAGTCAAACTGTGTATTTTGTCATGTAAACTGGTTTACTCACGCCCTAGATATTCCACTTATCTTTTCATATTCGTTTCAACGATTTCAAGCCGAGTGTTTGACGAAAATATTGAACTGTCTACACGGCGGGTTACCTCAAGGATTGGTCTGTAACATGATTGCCCGTCAATCATTATAAGATGAGATTTTAAGTTTAGCCAGAATGGATATTGGATCACGAAATTGTATTAAAGTCCCTTTAATGGCGAGTGGTAGACAGTTTATGACAACAACAAGCGGCACTGATTAACTGGTTATTAACAACATATTGATACCGAAATCAAACTCCAACGGCACTAAGCATATCTTACATGAGTAAACTTTTGTAGATGTCTTAAAAGTCTAATCGTTTTAGATAAAGCCAATAAAATAAACACTAAGTAGGAGATAGTAGAATTCCAATAGTATTTCGAGCTGAACCGAAAATTAGAAAATGTAATACATTTACAGGAGAAATGTATTTTGTAGTTTCATTAATTTGTATACAGACAACGAAAACGCATTGCTCGACCTTTAATATTCCTGAAAGTCTAACATCTTCGTTTATGCCATTAATATCTTTTTTAAATAGTAACACAAAGTTCGTGGCATAAGGACAGCACACACAATTGATGCTTAGTGAAATCATTTCAAATCAAGCCACTGGGTCATCGGCATGACCTATGTCTGCTTTTGTTTACAATTTGTAAAGAGTATTCAGAAGGCATTACCATAAAATTGGGGATGCATCATCATTGTTCCGCGTTTTGATTAGACAATCTTCTTACCAGAAGTACTTTCTGACGGAACTCTGGCAACACTCATATACTATTCTTTATTTGAAATAAAGTCAGTTGACAAATAGGGGAAAAGTGTAGAAATGAATTTTAGGGCACAAATTAGAACTCTTTGGTTGTGTTGTTTTATGAGTGGAAGGATTTATTCAAGTTCCTTTTATAGCCGCATTCAAGAAATGAATAGAAAAGGAACATTTAATCTCGGTCTTTTTGTCCACCTAACCAGCCATATAACCAGGTATCTTGAAAATTACGAGCTAGACGTAATTTTAGCATACCCATATCAATTGTGTTAATATTTTATACATATTCTTTGGATAAAACAGTTTTACTGGCATCCGTGATCAATATATATTTTAATGCAGAAATACTGTAACTACAGACGCCTAACATTAAAATGCGCTACTTTTTTAAATGAGCATTTCCGTATACTGAAAGTACATTTCCATCAGAGAAAAAACGAAGTGTACAACTTGATGCTGTTTTTTCGGATATTAGCAAAGATGAAAGCAATTGATATCTCATGTTTAAATTAAGAGAAGACAATAAGAATGAATACTTCTTAAGCCTTGCAAGGTAGAATAGTTGATATCAAGCTGTGAAATTAACGCCATACAGTATAAGTGGTAATGGTCCTTCGATGTTATTGACAATAAGTGTAGTTATTTTTTCCGATACAGATGGATCTCGCAACGTGGGGTACTGGACGTCAAATATACACTTTTTATTTTTCTCCTGTAACACAGGACTCTTGTAGAGAATGTAATGGGCCTGCTCAATTACAAGTACGTAAGAAACGATAAAAATACGTACTCGCTAATCTTTCAATTTGCTAGATATTTTAAAAGTAAGTTGTACATATGTTACCATATATAGTAACATGTTTGTATATATCCGTCCTCCAAAAGTTTTATCAGCTCCCTGTTCGCTGATGGTGATTAATTAGGAAAACTGTCAGTGCTGAAATATGTCGGAAGCAACTAATGACGGCTGCAATCCTCGGACAAATATTGCATTACCGGAACGATAATAACTGAAAGGTAATGCAGCTACATTTTATTCTATAAGTAAACAAGAATACCATTGATGCAAAGCATCAAAGGGCGCCGAAAATAGTTTTGTACATGTGTGGCGTTAAATAGCTAAAATTAGCTTTTTGATAAGCAATCATTATTAGTTTGATTTGAATGAAAAAATTTATGAATATTTGCAGAAAACATTTAAAATCATGGTGGTTTTAAAGCTGAAAAAAACGGAAGAAAAATTTTTTAAAAACATGGGTTTGCAGGTTTGACTCCACTCGTAAAATTAGGCGGTCTCAGCTTACCCACTACACCACCGAGACTGACTTTAAACCGTGGTAAAATTGCTGATATTATAATTTGGCAATACCGATAAGGGAGAAGTTGTTTTACGTTTTCGTTTTTTTCTAAAAGATATGAAAGGAACTTCATTAACTTACGTTTTATGAGGAATGTGTATAATCAATTTTTAATGTCTCTTTTCTTTATTTTTTTGCATCAGTTAAAACCATTTTTCTTCGCTTCTAATAACCGCTCCTAGCTGTCTTCCGGAAACTTCCAAGGCGCGCCTAACAAGTAAGTTCTACCGTAGTAGAAAAGACACAAAAGACAAAATATTTAGGTCGTGTACACTACTGCTAGACTCCAATGATAGTGATTAAGATAAAATACGGTAATTTAGAAAATAAGTAGGTAGGTGTGTAAGTTATTTGTTCCTGATGGTGACAGATTGTGTACTTCTTAACCAGATTTTGTGCAATATTTTAAACAAGATCAAAAACACGTTGACTCATAGGCTTAAATACCACGATTGTAATTCACCTCTTAAAGGTGTCCATTCTAAAATATTTACAATGAGAGTGAAAGTGATGCCTGCATTGAAATTGACAAGGTTTTAAATGGTTCGGTTGTCAACACTGAAAACATGGAAATCCTGTTGCGTCAGTTATTTATACTCGATATATAGGTCTATAACAAACACTTGCTTGGTAATCCTATTAACATCTACACTGATTAATATGTGACAATGACAATAATTGTGACTTTGGCTTGGAAAATGAGTCAAGATGAGAAAAATCACACATTTTGTTTTAAATGCTTTCTTAAAGTGTGTACATTGTAGTCTGTTGAGATTTTTTCTTGAAAATTCACCTGATAGCACATGATTTGTCGTCAAGTATTATGCTTGTTTCAATTTTGTTCTCATGTCTCAGCTTTTCAATAAATCCTCATTGTGATTTACTGTACCCTAATTTTCAGTCTTTCGAATAGGAAAAATAAATTGGTTGCTATGACAATATGCTTTATGATAGAATCATTTTCAAGCACATTTATGAATGCTTTTTCCTATGAACATCATTTTTATGCTTACGTCTATTGGAAATTATGTGACAGTTGTTTGTTTAATTTTAACATTTGTGCAATCATAATTAATGCTTATCTGGAGCCATTTTCTAAGTCACATTCACATTATGTTGATGCATGATAATGGACTTACCAGATTATTTCTGTTTGCATTGAAATAATTACTATCATTCTCTGGTCACGTTGTAGTGGAAAATTAATTAATGAAGCTTTATGACCTGACTATTGTTTTCTAGACTGAGTGCGGTATTTGCGGACTGCGATATAGAAAATATGAGATATGATGTATGACTTGCTCAAAAGAAACATTTAATCTTGGTATAATGTACTGTCATATCAAAGCACCTTTAGCAATATCTGAATTCTAAATAAAGAATTCACAGGAAAGCGTTTCTTCGTTTATTCATCCTTTCACCAAAAATATTTAATTTGTTTGTCAAACTAGATGTAAGGAAACATATAATGAATATAAATGACATTATAATTTTGGAATGCGTATGGTAAAATTGAGTAAAGCAGTTTACATTTTGATACCAAAATTTGTATATTGTTTGCTTACTGTGTTTGTACGACATGTGTCATTTTCAAATAGATAAACGTATCCTCTAATACAGACACTCAACTGACAGATAATATCAACAAAACACAAAATAAAACTTTTAAAACCGTAAGCCATAACATTTACGCGAAAGGTGCTATAAGAGAAGAGATGATTGAAAAACGTTCATGTATATTCCACCGACCACTAGTTTGTGTGCCCTGAAATAATAATTTTACTGTTCATTATGTGCTTAGTATGATTGTCCATCTTTGGTTCCGCGTGCGAAGGTATTTAGAATCGTTTTGCTTAAGCTATGTTTAATGAGAAAACTGTCTAGGACTGTCGTCTCTATAATAAAGAATTCGAAGAATATACAATATTTGGCTAAATTCCACAATGTCATGGATATGGGCAATGCCAAACAATACTGGCAACTTCATTTAATTAGACTGTTAATTTATTGAAACAAGTATTACGAGAATTGTTGGACTTATCTCTTGAATGTCAAATACAGTCAAATGCGAGAGTTATCATGAGTTTGTTTGATCGCTTCATCAATACGTATAGACATCATGACGCAGTTTTTATCCGAAGGAAGGTCGGGAAGTTAACAGCCACTTGTAGACTATCGTTATGTTGATAACGACCACTAAGGAGCGTTTTCTAGAAGCACTCTGTGATACTTGTCACAAGTTATTAATTAAAACTTGACTGGTCCTGACGTTTAAGATCCCTGAAGACTGAATGGTAAAAAACCTTACACGACACTTATTCTTGATGAAAATATGTCACCAATATTATTCATGAATGCCTAGTTATATTTTATTTTTATAATACCAGGTTCTTTAACTACATGCATTTTATTTTGCCACTTATCGCTATATTTGTACCTTAATAGTTATATCACTTAATCGGTGTAAAGAAGCAGACATACATTCACATTGCTACTCCATGTAGCAGACACACAAAGCATTGTTTAATAGATAAGAGTCACGCTCTAGACAGGTTTTCAGTACATCTCTCTGACTAGACAGTGTTTCTTAGTGGTTCTGTACGTCTTCAAATTTTAATTTGATAAAACGATTCGACGATATATTTAGCTTAAATGTTCATTCCTGTGTCAGAATTGAAAATATAACCATTAACCAGCTTAGAAAAAGTGTTTGAACAACTGAAAGATTACAGATGTTTTGATGATTTGACAGACCTCCAGCCCTGAAAAGAACACGAAGGAATGGTTTAGCATGATCTGACATAGCAGTCTCTGTACAGTATGAGCTTGCCCTGTATAATATACAGTCATGTTCGAATGAATAAGAAAAAAAACACGGAAACCAAAATAATAATTATGCGAATTTCGTGACTTAATGAAACACGTAAAGCTACCACTAAGAACATAAATACATTTAATACATGCCAGGCACGACTGAACATTGATAGTCCAATAATTAGATATTTCTTTAGATATAACATCTATATCAATAATGTATTTCAAATAGCAGATGACAGGTATAGCGGTTAAATGGCATTTGAACGATAAGCAGAAATTTGTTGATTGAAGTGTCTAAGTCTAGAATACCAGCGAGACGGATTTCTGAAACCGTACCCGAAGTTCAATCATTTCTATAGTAACTTGTAGTTGACGGAGATCAAAGGTTGTATTACAATCAACTTTCATTAATATAGACGTTTATAAAATAATTCTTGTATTAAGGCCTCGTCCCCCATCGACTCCAACCACGCCACAAAATTTGTAAATTGAAATGTCGATGAACATGAGACCCGTTGAAATTACATTTTCTATATATGGACTATTAATTTCCAGCCGACTGGAATAGTGCACGACATGACGCAGCCTTTTTGAACGTGAGAAGAGAAGATAGAGTTAATATATCGTATTTTAAGCATGAGACGGCAAAGAGGACGGATTGTAAGTAATTCTCGTGTATGTTTAAAATGTTAATTTCTCTATACGAAATGAATGATAGATACAGACCACATTTTGGAGGTTTTATGTTATGTGTATTTCACTTGTTTTGACAATTGCTTTTGTGGGCTCATATGAGCACTTAGCCCTCATGGAGACTTTTAAGGATCAAATAAATACCATAATGTATGTGATTTGTTACCAGCTATGTGTAAATAGGAAAACACTTAGCAACAAACAATAATACTCTATAGTGAAGAGAATTTGAAATAAAATACAAATGTACCTTAATCTAATTCTTGCATGATTTGGCCATGCATTCAATCCAGTAAAAGGTCACGTTGTATAAACGCTGACATAAAGTATCTTTCTCATACGGTTGCCGTAGATTTTAGAATTAAAGGTTAATCTGGTCAGAAATGTCAGAATATGATACAAAAGCGCTATTTACTGCTTTTTTTTGTATACCACCAGTTATGTAACTGTCGCTGTTACGCACAATTTCTATATGTATTGAAAAATTCTAGAACATCTGAAATTTTGTCAGCATCTCTACGTGATTGTTGCTAAATAGACATTGCTCAAACCTGTTTTAGATATTTGTCTAATCCCTGGCCGCCAGGTACAAATCGTCGCATAACTGAATGACCAGATCTCATAAAAATGTTTTTCTAGTCACCCTCTGACGCGCTTGTTAAACAAATGCAGATTCGACAACACACATGGCCAGAAAAGAGACTATGTGTTTCTCCCTATACAACTATATTTTCTATGAATTACACATGAAACACCTACTTTTAACAACGTAATTATGTTTGTTTCAAATAAAAATGTCCGTTTTAAATTGACAATCAAAGCTGTTATATTCATTTATTTTTCTAAAAATGTTTAGACATCAGCTACAAAGTATTTTGTTTAAACTCTTTCAGACACCATTGGGCACAAATGAAAATGTTCCTGTCAGTCAAAAGTCCCATGATCATTTTGAATATAAGCTTATTTTAGTAGGACATTTGTTTTCTTGGTGAAATTAGACGCTGTTTGTCCGCTTTATAACTTATATAATATATAGTACATTATTTCGGGTGATAATAGGTCTTACGGGAAAGAACATTATTGCACACTAAGACATGCTTAACTTTGTTGTAGAATGCGTGGTAGTAAGGTGAAACTCCCCTTTGTTAGCTTTAGTTTATTATACCAAGGAGAAGGATACAGTGCAATTATGGTGCATGCTTTTGAAAACTATCATTGCAAAGTTTTATTTTGCTATGCCTTAAAGCATAGCGCGAGCTTTGTCTTGGGACCATTTTAAGACATTTATAAGAGAAATTTAGTATGCAGTACGTCAGCATCTAAAATAAGAACAGATTATTATCTCTAAAGGAACGCTTAAAATATAGCCACCTCCAAGGATTCTAAAATTGCTAAAATTGGCGGAAGTCATTACTATCAAAGGACTGACTTGAATTCATAATTTGAAAAACAATTTTATATGACAGAGGTTTAAAACCATTTACGCCCTGATAGCCTAGTGGTAGAGCGTCCGCTTTGAGTGCGGGAGGTCGTGGGTTCGCTCCCTGGCCGCGTCATACCAAAGACGTAAAAATGGTACCAGTAGCTCCCTTGCTTGGCGTTCAGCATTGAACAGGAAAACTGGCTTCTCTTTTCTCATACCCTCACGGTAATGGATTCCATCAGGAATGAGGTGTCGAGAGTGATTAATATAAGTTGTATTACTTGTTTTACAATCGACTTAAAATAAATTAGTATTAACTATTAAATCATTAACAGTTGGTACCTTAATGTTTAAATCGGTTTGTAGCGTGCCATGCACACCCTCCCCCGGACACAATCTCAGAGAACGTTGTGAAAATAACACTTATCCCCGCTAAGCAAAGTTCTTGCATTAGCAGCGATGTACATTGATATAAAACTGAAATGAAAGAAAACATGAAACATCTGAGGACATGTATTACAAAATAAATCAATTACAACATATTCTACACTGCAGGGATAGACTGGAGCCTCCATGTAGACAACATAATAATGTTATGTTGCACTTTAAAATGAAATTAATCCCTATTTAACACCGCGCATGAGGAAAGAATTTATTATTACGGTTACCTGTTTTGCCACATTCTGCACGTTCCCTTTTCATAATTATGATTACCGTACATGCAGTATGCTTATTTTATATATGAATTTAATTTTAATATGAACAAGTTATATATGATTTTATTATGGTATAATTGTATTTAAGCAAATTCATCAATATGTATCTGCTATGTTTTCAAATTAATTTTTGAGACCAGGAGCTTATTTCCATAGCAGAAATTTATAACCAACAGTGATACTACCAATAATGTTTCGTTTGTATGGTGTTATCTATAAATGTCAGATACGCAGAAATCACCCAAAACACCGAACTTTGGATTGGCTTTATAATCAGTCCTATCTTGTAGATCATTTCTTTTGGTAGATATACGCCTCTTGTAAATTCGTCATATATTCCAATGCACTTCAATGTGAAACATGGAGTGTTTGATAAGAAATGTAAGTAAAGATTGAATTATTTGTATATCAAACCTAATGAAACAGTCCATATAAAACAGAAAAAACAAGACCTTTTCATCGAAGTATGTATACCAAAACATTCTAGTCATATGTGAGTACAATCTGTGCACATATATGTATGTCAATGCAAGATGGTCACATTTATTAAGAATTTAGTGATATGTTGATTAAAGGAACAACAAGAAACGACTTTGGAGGTAGTTTTGATAGACTTCGCCTTCGGGTTAGGAATTTAAAGCCCGGAAACTATATAATAAATACCGTATACATGTAGCTCTTTGTCCCTTATTATGACTTTTGCTTTGGGCAACAACGGTATGACACAATTCGTAAGTATGATTTTATAGTCTGAAAGCGAAGTTTTGTTGTATTACTCTGTCTAAAAGTTTTTAGGCCCAGAATGGTACATTAACGTTGGGTGGATTACATGACGCAATCCTTGCTACGATCTGAACTATGTGAAGTAAACTGAGGTACATGTAGAACATACATTCCAGATACGATATTACATACTCGGCTAATTTATGTCCACACTTAGGACATGAATACACCCGCAAAATAGCCAAAAAGTAATCAATGATGCACACATGTCCCTTTTATTTAGTAAGCCTTTTTGATATCTTAAAGCTCATTTAAACATTTTATTCAATGTTTTAAAGGTCACTTTTTAAAGGACGTTTTTCGGTATAGTATTTTCTATCATTTGCAAATGAACAATTTTTCGAGGATGCGTCATTAACAGAAAGCCGTAATTGTCTTTTATCGTACTTTTTATTGCTAAAGTTTCAACAAATACTGACGGCTAATTGAATTAGATGAATCTAATGGTATAAATTAACAGTTCGATGCCCTTTGAATTTAGCCCATTGTACTACGTTGTGCTCCCCGGGAGTCTTATAAATGCACAAATGTCAAAGATTGTATTAATTGAATTGTTACATTAACCTACAATGTATGACAGCGTGCTTTTATTCGAAAGGTTTAATCCAATTAAGAAATCACAAATTCTTCCTCCACGGAACAAGACTGTCAATATAAAGTGACTTGTGCCCCTTGAATGGCAGCTTTGATTGAAACTTGCAACACTCTATTCAATGCATTTAACAAATATGATTTCCTTTTCTCCTCTGATGTAATTTCAAACATTAAAGGATTATCTTCTATGATATCTGAAGCGATTGTAATGACAATATTTGTTAAGGTAATGAAGCTAAGATTATGGCTTTTGTGCACTGTGCTTTTTCTCATTGTCCTCTATTAAAATGTGAAGTATCAATTGATTTCGAGCTATGCTCCGTACAACAAGTAACTGAGGGCAGCAACTCCAAAAGTAATGCAGTTGAAGTTATCGGTCTTGCAAACTGTGCTTCTTGTAACATCTATGGTTCGCACACAAAATTCAAAGCGCTGTGAGCGCTGAAGGCCTGGGGGCTATAGGTTAACTCCCTTGACCTACGTGTTTTGCGCTGAATCTTACCTAAAGCGCGGGTCGAAATGTGCAGAGGACGAAATTATATATGACACAGAATGAATGATTCACAAATATATGTGGGGCAGGGAAGTTTGTTTTATTATAAAACGTACGTAAAATGAAAAATAATCACATAGTCAACATTATAAAATGTTTAAGCCAATAGAAATAATTCGATCTGCGCTTTGTACAACTTCAAGCGATATGATCTGATGATGTGGATCGAAAATTATTGTGTACCAAGGACAAGACCTTGAAACAGAAATAAACAAAGCAATACCAGCAATGAAATATAAATACAGTA
Organism: Saxidomus purpurata; assembly: GCA_022818135.1. Lineage (NCBI taxonomy): Eukaryota > Metazoa > Mollusca > Bivalvia > Venerida > Veneridae > Saxidomus > Saxidomus purpurata. Next base: position 17,766,769 of record JAFMSR010000010.1, on the reverse strand, counting down.
CTGTACAATGTGTATAACAGAGAAAACCAAAAATGATTCTGGGTTACCTTGTAGTTGTAATCGGTTAAACCGTTCACTGGGCCTCGACATGCAGCGTCCTCGATAATGGCGGGTGATTTTGATCACGTGAGTTCCTTCTCGGGAATGTACGTAAATTATATCTTTTTTTTAGAGACCTTTATTTTTAGGTAAATATATATGTAATCGTTCGTAAATAACAAAGTTGTCAATGAAATAACATCGGAAATTTGAAAATCAAACTACAAACTCTTATATCGAGCTTCGCACGTTTTCGTAAATTTCCGTAAATATCCGTACTTTTCCGTGATATGCATATGATTATCTTCCGTAATCAGCTAACAGCGCATACCTTCCTGCAGTCGTTTGAAGTTTTATGTACTGTTTTTATTTGTAATATGTTCTTATCATCTGCGACATTCAAACAGAAGATTGATCTGGTCTGTCTTGCACTACTTTCGCATAGCGCATGTCTACAGTTGTTATTCGCACATAGCACAGTTAAATTTCTTGCAGTGTTTGAAATGTGGTATACTACCTTAGGCCTAGGGGACTTTCAGTCCCCAGGCCAACAAAAACGAAATAAAGGAATAAATAGAGGAGCTAGAGTTCTTTATGTCAGAATATGCAGTTTCATCGATTCTCTTCAATATGGTTTAGTTATGCGCCGCGCAAGATAAAGCAACTTAATACAGTAACTCCATAATTGATGATATCAGAATTATGAAAACTATGGTTCTTAGTGAAGAGCACTTTCTCACATTGTCGTCTATCAATAGATAAATATCAATTGGTTTCTTTCAATACCTCTCCTTTTATGCTCCGTACAAGAAATAGTTATTCAGTCTAACCCAAAAACAAAGAAGCTAGAGTTATGACTCGTGTGTACTACACTTCCTTTCATTATCTTTTATTTATAGACGAAGTATCTAAATAAATGATTCCCTTCAGTACCAATATCGAGTTATGCTACTAACAAAAGCGGGACGGATTGAAAAACGTTCCTACAAATTCCACTTCTTTTGTTAAACAGGTCACTTAAAAAGTGTTTTTTTTTTCTAACAAAACAGAAGAAGTCCGTAGCTTTCCAACGTATTGTATTAATGCTGCTTGATTGTTTTTACAAGAGTAACTTGATTTTCATTTAGTTGGTAAAATAATCAATCAAATGCTTTTGATATCGCTGTTGTTACTTCCATTCTAGCTTTTACGTGGGCAGATCTATCAGTCATTCAATTAGATAAATTGTATACTGGTCTCAATTGTTTCCCTTTGAAGCTGTTCATTTAAAGTTGAGGTAAAAAATTGGAAAGAAAAATTGGTGTCGTCCTTTGTTTTCGAATCAACAAAATTGAGCACTGAACAATATTAGCAATCAATGTATAATTCTGTTCATTACATCTAAGATATTTAAGAGAGAAAACATTATATGAGAATCACGGAATTCAGTTAACATAATCTCGCTGTGAAATAATAAATTGGCATTTAAGGATCCTATTATCACAAGGAAATTCTGATAATTGACCGTTCAAAAGTAATTATACTATTACACTGGTTGCAAATATGACTTAATTGTTTCTAATATACGCTTCCTTTGTCTTGAGCTCACGATCCGTCTTAGTTTTGTTGATAGGAATATTTATATTCATGTAAATGGGTAGATGACGCATGCCAATCACTTGTTCCGGAAGACCTGCTTTCTTATATATTTTTATAAACGGATAGTCGTTTATTCAACAACTGTTGCATCAGCACTTGCATGCAAAGCATTTGGCTGCCGAAGTATACATAATTTACTTAGTACTTGGATCTTTTCCTTTTATATGGATTGAACGGCCGTTTCAACGGTGTCTTAGCTATTTACCATCCTCCGTAAGAAACTATGATCTTTTTGACATACATAGGGCAGTAGCAGGGCTTGAACAGATTGCCAATATTCGGTGAGAGATGGATTCTATTACCACTCGGCCGCGGAGGCAGGTCAAGGTTTGGATCACCTGAGTACAGTATTTACTCGTTTCAGGTTAAATCACTATCTGAAAATCTTATCTATACATGACTACCCTCTACTGATATAAGTTACTATCACTACAAGAAACAAAACATTTCCTTTCTCTGCCCAATCTCACCACTTATGTTCGACTTTGGCTTAATTCAATTACAAAGTCAGGGAATATATTCAAAGGTTTCTAGAGTCTTGATTTACCACGCTAATTTTATTTCGTTTTTCCCAGTACCGTAAGAAGCTTCTCCCATTTTAGAAATGAGTGAAATTGACTGTTTAAAAACGTGGGCATCCTGCTACAGTCTATCCTTTATGCTTTAGAAATTGTTTTAGCAATACCAGTCAATATCGCCGTCTTTACAGCCGAGCAGACGCTCTAAGAGAGAAATACTGTCTAATTGATTCCCATGCAAGCTCAGTCCATTAATTCATTTTCACTGTTGTATTGTATAATGATTCTAAGTCCTTCCCTAATGTATTTCAAAGGAATATAATTTATCTCTCGCTTTTCGTGTTGTTGTTTTTGTTTTTTTTTGCATTTGTTACATTTGCAACAATTTGGTGGATATATCGGTGGTAGAATCATTGTTGTCATTTAAAACATAATTTACATTACTAAAGCACTTTTAATGATTACGGGCTCGTTCCAATAACATATCTTGAGTTTTTGGCAAAACTATTTCTTATATTATTCCTAAATATCATTATATACTTGTATCTGTTTCAGTTCATCGCAGATGCTTTGCAAATTCTGCAGTACCATTGCTCCAAAACACGCAACGGGTCAGAAAAAGGTCGTTCAAAGTAAATATTGCAATTAATTGGCAAAATTTTACACATGGTCCAGATTTCAGTTTTGTAGTTTTAAAAGTAAGAAAGTCAGGATGTAGGTCCTCTAAGTTGAAAAACTGTATTTATGGTTAAAATTTCTTTTCTGTAGCTTCAAAAACAACACAGAAGGTCAAAAGATCATGGTCAATGTAACAGGGCGTGGCTAGGTGTGGCCAACTTCAACCACAGGGAGATGATACGAATGAAGATGGTAAGAGAGCACCATATATAGTATACTTATAAAACAAGCAAACTAAGGAATATACTTAGGAAGTGATATTACAATATGGCATCTGAAACGTTGGCATCTTAAACATTTTTCATTTGTCCCAACCGAATCGAAGATCGTTTGGGACTAAAGATTCGCTCTCTTTCGTATGTCCGTCTTACATCATGTCAGTTGTTCCTGTCCCGGCTGTAACGTCTCTGTACAATGACTTATTTCTAAATAACTTCACACAGTTGATGCCATACCACGAGGGTGTGTCATGCACAGAGAGCTACGTTGAAAGTTAAGATCACAATTAAGGTTCAAAACCTGAATTGTAGGGCTAATTACTAGTATTTCTGTCCAGACTGTTACTTCTACATACATGCATTGATTTTGAAATAACTTCGTACAGTCGTTGCCAATATACAAAAGGCCTGTAATGCACAAAAACATGTAATTGCTTACATTTGTTACCCGTACCTTGCCTGCCAAAGGTCAAGCTACATGTTAGGGTCGAATGTGAAAAGACTATGGCCCGTATTCTAAGTCAGAACTCAAACTGATGCTCCACTTGAACTCACTAGAGGAATGCTCAAGGAAAGCTCGAGGAACACTCGAGTGAGTGGCCGTCAAGTATAGAATCGTTATCTATATTCGCCACTCAACCTTGACTTTATGGAGTACACTCGAAGTTGACTTACTACATGCATTTAGTAGGCAAAGCGTATTTTTTCACAGACTTGGAAATAAATGAATTAAAAGAATTGGTGAAAAAGAAAGTATCTGTCATAGAAAACAAAGGATGTTAAATATATTAGTAAAAGAAATCGGAGTTGCACACTGCTTACTTGTTAATGGGAAAAAAATAATTTCCTGTTACGGTACCATTAGCTGCTGGACCATCTGTATTACAATGCAAAACAATTAAGCAAGGATTGCAGCTATAAATATTTATTTCTTTAGCTGAAAATATAAATATTGCCATTTATTATTCGTATTTATCAAGGTCGAAATAATGCAACCCTATCGATAGATGTTTCGCCTGTTTATAAAACATACAATACATGCATAAATGATCTTTTAAGTAAACTTTCGAAATTGGTTCTTAATAGTAGAGCATCAGATTCCTTAGAAGGACGAAGTGTCAACGGAAATTCACAGCGACTTCCTTAATTTCTTCTTTCTGCGCAAGTGCTATGGACAAGTAAATTGTTATGTTTTTATAAAACGATCTCTTAGTACAACATATTTTGTCCTAAATGAATCAGATTTGGCTTAAAAATAGCGGTCCGATAACGCAACAGGTTTATCATCATCATCATCATTATCATCATTATTTATAGTCAGCAAGGTACAGTAAACAACAAATAAACGCTAATGCGAACTTTTGAACCGACCGCACAGTGGCATCGGTGAAACGCGAGTTGTGAAGGGACATGCCCTACATTTAGCAGATTATATTATCGAAACATAAATAATGTGTTCCATGAACGTAAAATGATAAATAAATACAATTTTGAAGAACAACATATATCGAATAATGCTTCATTAGCATAATTACGATTATTTTTAAAAGGTCCATTACTAAGACCAAATCGAATTTTCTTTCAAATCTGGAATTGTAACGGGCGTCTTCTCAGAAGGAAAAATATGACATACTGCATCGAATGTGACCATATTGTGTTAAAAATTTGAGTTTAACAAAAGAATTAATAAGTTATATTTTGCCGTTTCAAAATCGAAAGTAGGTTTTCCAGTTTTCAAATATCTTTGTAATTTACTAGAATTATCACAGGGAGAGACTGTAAATAGGTTATACAAGAATGAGCATGCCTATTTTTAATTATAGTTGAAAGATCTTTACTTTTAATGACGTGCAACGTATATCTCGACTGTTTACAACATGCAATAAAGCGAAAGTAGCTCAAAAAGACCACCCAAAAGAAATATAAAAACATTCACTCGTTTTTCTGCAGCAGTATTTCAAACAGGGAAATACCCCTAGCTATTGTAAAGTTTAAGAAGCCAGTTTCAAACTGTATTTCCCTGTTACAATTCCATATTTAAAAGAAAATTTGATTTGGTCTTGGTAATGGACCATTACTAAGACACCCGTTACATTTCCAGATTTAAAAGAAAATTCGATTCCGTCTTGGACCTTTAAGTTCAACATTTTCGGCTATCAGCCTTATAATATACAACATACATTTTGTATAAATTTTAGCCATGTGATGGAATTCTGGCAGCAGAGAAATTCTGGTACAGTCATGCACATTATTTTGAAGTTATATATTTAGTTTTGTACTTTCTGCGTCGAGAGACACCGGTAACATGTGTAATTAATGCAAAATGGGTAAAATACGAGTTGATAACCTAGGAATATGAGTGAGATCCACATGGCAAACATGTATATCTTATATTATAAGGCGGATAGCCGAAAATGTTTAACTTAAAAAATAATCGTATTCACAAACAATACTTGAGTGCATCTGAAGTGACCGTGATGGCCACTCAACAAAACCTAACTATTTCGAGTGAACTCCAGCGAAACTAACCTTTGTGAATACCAATTGTGACTTATCCGAGCGATCCATTGTACCGTTAGGCAATTACACCTACTTACAACTACGTAACTCACTGAGGGTTAGTTCGAGTCGTGACTTAGAATACGGGCCTATATCTACTTTATCCATCGAAAGATTTTTTAAAATTTGAGCCAAATGTTCACCTAATGGAGACTGTATGCAATATCAATTTTTCATCGTAGCATGCTCAAGGTCAAGTCACATTTAGGATCATAGATCATGTTTCTATACTCCGAAATCTTTTGAATCGTTTACTTGAAAACTTTGCGTGGAGAGAATGTGAGGAATTCGTTTCTAAACCAAGATTGGCTCCAGGTAAAGGTCATATATAAAAGTCAAAGGTCCCCAGACCAAATATCTTAAGCATTTTAAGGGATTTTCATCAAACTTGGGTCAAATGTGTCAATCAGGATTAAAAATTCCTGGGTTAATTTGGTCAAAGGTCATGTAACTATATCCCAAATTTAATGAAGGATTTTTCTGAAACTTATAAGTTATATTTTCATCTCATCTCGTCATTTTCTGATAAAGATTTTATATTGCAATATATGTTTTTATATTTGAATGGTTATACTCTATCCCCCCTCTTAACGTTTACCTATTATGTATATATATTCGTTGCTGTGTCTTACTTAAGAATTGTAATGAAAGGGAAATTACATGCAAGTGCTTTTCTGGTACGTCGCAGCGTTCTCGTTAACTGTAGTTTTGTATGGATACAGTATACAGACATCAAGCAGATGCATCACATGTAACTTGTGTATTCATGGATATAAGCCGAAGAACCGTTTTAATTCAGAAAATATATAATCAAATTCGTATGCAACGGTTTGTTCAACATCATCAACATGACAAATGAACGGAAAGAAAAACAGACGGGAAACACAAGAACTTAGGTGGACTGTTTGCAAAATCTTTCCATTGTGTGGCTGTAAATACCTACGCCTATGTTAGCCTTATTTTTTCAATGAATGAAATGACTTTGCTTGCTTTTACGTTCTAGCAACACTATTACAAATTACTACAAGAAGCATTAACTGTTGTTAAACGCTCATTTGGGTAGTAAAATTGCAAAATCCTAACAATTAGTATAACATTTATGTTGGATAGTCCGCAAGACCATGTACATTGTATGTAGAAATTTAAGCTATTGCATCATTATAATTCTTCTATCAACGTGTTTCATGATTATAACGTGGCAATGATTAAGCATGAATAAACATGAATGTCGTTGGTGTAATATAAGGTTAGATAGTTATATTTAACATACGTTAATCTTCCTAACAGATACGAATTTCATATAAATATATATAAATTATATTACACAAATATATATAGAGGATTTGTTTGTTTTGAGTATATATGGAATATATCTCATCGAAAAGTGATACAATTGTATTGTTTACAAGCGCAAAGTGCGAGTTGAAATGTGAAAATTGTATCACTTTGAGTTGATTTATATTTTATATCCACTCAAAACAAACAAATTTTCTTTTTATTGTATGCTTACTATTAAAATAAAAGCAAAATTATATATATGCATTATTTAGAAAAGTAGTTCCGGCAGACCTATATCACCCACACTGTGACTGATATCTATATCACCACTCTATATTTCATTGATATAGCACAGTTTTTAGTAGTTAGCATTAAATAGATACTCTTTCCATACAGTTGTTGATCATTCTTAAATTCTGGTCAGAGATATCCTTTGAACGCCTGTAACGTAATAAACCGTATACGCGGGTTAAGACAGGTTTGGCCTTTCATAGAAGTGACAGTGATCGTATGGAACACGTATTGTCTGTATGAATTTAAAGGCTGTGCCGACAGCTCCTGAATGTTGAAAACTCAGACGTCCGAGGCAAATGCTGACGATTTAAGACGACCTTGAAAATGACCTTGGACACATTTTCCAGCTTTGAAAATTTTCATTTTCCAACGTTCGCGTACAGGCCCCTGCGGGATAGTGTTTTGAGCGCGTGCAAATAATTTTTCACGACAAAAGCAGACATGCGTAGTAAAACCTAGGTAATTGCCATTTATGAGAACGCTTGAATTTACAGTGTTTACAAAAACACATGCATGAGTAACAAAATATGCCGGTGTGCAAATGTTATGGTGAAACTGCGTCTATCATCAATCTCAGATAGGAACATGCACTTTATGTTGTTTTGTTGCTCTAATTTGATAATATTTTCTAGCAAAAAAACAAACAAAAGTTTTATAGTACGGCTGATCTTGTCAGTTATGGTAGAACATTATTTTGTTAATCGTCAGAGAACTGGTTAATTTACATTTTTGAATTCAGGTCACGTTTAAGTTTGCGACGGGTGTCGAAAACCGATGAAGTATCAGGCAGGCAATATTTTTATATTGGCCAACTGCATGCTTGCTTTGTTTTTGAAGCACGGTTAAGCTTTACTAGTACGAGTATAAGATTTGAATATTTTCTGTCCTACAAATGTTTGGATGCATGTGACTTAAAAGGTTTATGCCTTCATTGTCTTAATGTTGGTGTTTATACGAACATGTTTTTAGATTTGGCCTTAGGCGCCATAGATTGTGATGTTAAACTTTTATCTTTGTTTACGGGAAAGGTGATGTGCTTTGAAACAAACATATATGGCAAGATCATCCTAGCGTTTGAGTAATGTGAAAGTTGTATCACTTTGAGTTGAGATATATTCAATACCCACCAAACCAAACAAAATTTCTTTTTATTTAATGCTTACTATTAGAATAAATGCTAAATTATTTATATGCATTACTTAGAAAAGTAGTTCCGACAGACCTATATCACCTACGCTGTGAATGATATGATATTTATTTCATCAATTTATATTTCATTGATTTAACATAGTATTTCATTTGTTAGCATGAAATAAAAACTCATCTTTGCAAAAATTGACTGTTGAATAAATTTTAAACACATCATGATCTGACAACAGGAACATGTCTATTAGAGTTTGATCTTTTTAGAGGCACAACAATCACCATGTCCAGTCAGCACAGTTGTACTAAAACTGTTGAAAAAATATACGAAATTATTTAAATCAGGAAATGTTCAGTTTTTATGTCAGTTTATTTTGCGTCGAAACATGCTCCTTAATGCTATGATAACAATTTGATGTTAATTAATGAATGTTTGGAAATGTAGTTCCTTAACATTCGGCTACCTATTGTTTCAAGATAGCCAGTTTAATTTTGTGCTAGCATGGCAAAATGTTGTTTAGTGCGCATGTTATCATCGTGTCGCTTCTTTAGGTGTGGCATAAGTCTATTGATAGTTTCTAAAAAGGCGTCGATGTACGCATTCCTCTTGAAAGGTAAAAACAGCCTAGAAAATATTAATAATAATAAAGTACTTACAAAAATTTACAAATTTGTATAACAGTTTTATACTTATAGAATAAAGTGAAAACTGATATCTATGTATTGTGACTGCACTTAGATAAGCCTAGATTTAGCACTTAGTGCGTCGGGCGCTAATGTGATATCACAGCAACGCAATGACTTACAACTTCCGAAACAGGAGAACCTGAGCTTGCCATTCTTTATGATGTTTTATCCTACGTAACACAGAAATGACCAGTTAAATCCTATAAAACCCTTTGGTTTGGCAGCGGGTCATATTACATTGGATTTTCAAAATACGTATTGTTAAAAGGATCTACGTGAATTATGAAATATAATTTCCAAAGTTCAGCTTTCATAAACAAGAGTCGATATTGATCAACATTTTTCGAACTTTAAAACACGTTATGATCAAAGATGCTGCGTGTGTACACAACATACTTCAACATCGAAAATTGATTGTTTTAATATCTGAGCTTACGTGCATTAACTAACACAGTTTAAACAAAGCACTAGCATGCACACGCAGTATCACTACAGTATATCCTTTAGACCAAGGTGGTTTTAATACTTGTGTTGGAGGTGATTACAGAAAACAGGTTGGCTGCTTTAAAATCATCATATGTGTTATGCAAAGCAACGCGAATTCTTTCGTAGTGGTAACATGTTGGATTGTCCAGTATAATATGATGTTTGATGTTCCCTCTGTTTGGAGTAATGTTTTTGGCAAATTTCATATTGTTTCGCAAAATGAAACAAACAAACAAATACAAGCCATTTCGAGTTGAAACGTTTCGAAGAAGTAATAAAAAGAACGTTTTTGGCCATTATTTAGATATTTTGTCCCATTCAATTACTCAAAATCGACAAACAAGTGTTTTGTTTAAGCTTTTTGTGCGTCAAATTAAACAGATATTTGTAACAAGTATTAGCACTAGAGTGAAATATGACTAATTTGGATGTAATAGGAAATATTATACAACTAAATAAAGATAATGTTATTGTTTGTAGTAATATCCATCTAGCACATTATGTGATGTTGAAATTATAAACTAATGAAGTAACAGTGACGTAATAGATATGCGAGTACAAAATAGTTTTTCAACCATTATATTAGAAAGTAGATCAAGCATGCAAGACAGGATTTAGAACTCTTATTACCTTATGTACGATGTGATATCAGACTCTTCTCCCGAGTCACTGTCTCAGTCACTGGTGGAAGAAACGTAACTGTCTCCAAATTATAAATATTCTTGCGAATATTTGTTGGTAAGAATGTACACAACTGTATTTGTGCGCTGACCAAGTTTTTGACCATGAAATTCTTTTACATGACACAAATTTATCGGAACTTACTGCATGTATAGCCTAAATGTTAATACTTTCCGTTAAAGTTTGATTCAAGGTCCAATTGCACACCGTTTTGAAACATTGTTTCATTTTTCTTCTCCATTTTTCACCAACCCGAATGAGTATCACACATTTCTTACCCTGAATCTTTCCTTTCTAAAATAATGGGACAATTGAAAAATACACAACAGACATATTGTAGAAAAGAATTCTTAGCTATTTTCACTAACCTTCAAGTTTTAATTAGATGCGATGCGCTAAAAGTTAAAATATGCATTTCTACGAACCGGTGTTGTGTAATTTACAGCTAACACAATTTAGGGAAGGGAGCAAGGTTAAATGTGTATGAAATGTATTCGTGTTTGCGAAAATGGTACAAATATCGGAAACTATCAGTTGCTTTTTCGAAACGGTTTGCATTTGGGCATTGAAGAAAATAAACACTTACTAGGTTAACATATGCACCATATTTGGATAAATGTGCATCATTCTAAACGATTTAGTAAATTATGCGACTAGTTCGGTGGGTAAATTTTGATGTTTACCTTCTCAATGACATTTGTTCACATGTGTACGTACCTTTCATCCGTGATCTCAGTAGCTTAAATGAAAAGACAATTTCACTGAAAATACCTATATATGTAAAATATCAAATTTTCGTTAACTTCCTTACTCCACTCCTACTGAAGCAGTGTTCTTACGGATATATCTTAATAGTAAAATATTTAGGACTATAACGACTAACCGGTATTTAAATGCCTCGTGCAGCCAATAAACTACATCACGAGTCTTCCCTTTCCAATCTCTTTCATTGTTGGAAAAAACTTCTGCTTTAGTCATAAATCACAATATACAGAAAATAACTACCATCAGTCTGGTGGATAAATACGACTTGTTCTATTAAATATCACTTAGACATTTCATATTGTGTTCTATTTTGTCACACGGCTGATATTGTCGGCTAACTGCAATAGTTTCTTAATATTATTTTTGTCACACAGCAGACGATCTAATTTGAAATAATTCATGGGATTCTTATTTAAGCGCGACTGGTAAAGTTTAAATTAAATTGATTGAAAAAGATCAGACTTTGCAAGAAATTTCTTGATGTTTCAAATTACTTTTTAATGAAGAATGCAAGAATATTGAATACAATTTGATAGCAGGCCAATGTGCAAACAACCGACTTGTAGAGATAAGGCACGAAAGTGGAATTTGATAAACGTTTTCTGCTTTTGATGTATTCATATCATACCAAAAAGCTGAGCCGGCTCACTGTGCGCCCATCAGTCAGAACAAAACTCGAATAACCAATGGAGCCGTTTACATTATATCCAATAAATACACATTCTAACGCGTTAAAAGAACAAAGAGAAATTACCCTTGTATTATTTGTAACAGGTGAAACTACCACAAATGCAATGACAAAACTAGAACTTTAAAAACATGAACTACCTAGAAATACAGATTTTTATTATTATTATTATTATTATTATTATTATTATTATTATTATTATTACCTGCCCCCAATCCCTCTCCCCGAAAGAAGTCACTTGTGTAGGCCGGCCCCTCCGAAAACTTATAGTCTCTCTGGTAAGAAACCTAGAAGTGACCCATAATAATTGTAATATGCATAATTACAATCCTTACTCATCCTTCAGACCATGTTTGATAAAATCAAACAAGGATTTTTGTAGATACAGAGCAGACATGGTTTTTCTTCAAACGCTTTGACCCCAAATTATAATATGCTTTACAAGACTTCACACTGATGCTTCAAAATCAAGTGGGTTTTTTTTAATGAACAGCGGACAAAACTTTTAATTTTCAGGCATCTGTGGCCCTTGGCTACACGATTCCAAATTATAATACGCATGACTAGATTTGAAATCCAACAAGAGGGTTTAAGGAGAAAAAGAGAAAACAAAAGTTCCAATTATCAGGCCTCTGTGACTTATGATATGCACAACTACATTTAATTGCCATACGTCCCTTCCAAGTTTGATGAAAATTAAACAAGGCGTTTTGGAGATGAAGAGTGGACAAGATTTTCAAATTGTAATATACACAATTTAACTTCCACCAAGTTTTAAGAAATTCAATCATGGCGTTTTGTAGGCGAAGAACGGATTTTTTTTTCACATATCAGGTCGTTATAACCTAGTCATTCAACTATTTGACCCCAACTTGTAATATGCTCAACTATAAAAATTACTTTCGCCAAGTTCGATGAAAATCATTCAAGGTGTTTTGGAGATGAAGAGCGGAAAAGGCAGGATGACAATGGGAAAATGCATGCATGAGGTTATATACTACAATGGCTGTTAAGATAATCTCCGGAAAACAACCATCTCTCTTTTATTTATCAATATATGCAGAAATAAATAAGATGGTTACAAATATAAACCGGTTCAATAATTTGGACTTTTATACTTTCTTTAAAAATCGTCTATAGTTGTTATAGCAATGACATGCTGTCATGAGCGGGGCAAAGTCGCGGCGTTATCAGTAGCTGTTCAAGTGGCATTGGATTGGACATCACTGATAGTAGAAATCCATATAACTCCGTAAAAATTGTACTGAATTGCACTCAGTGAAACGGAACTTTTTCAAATGATTATGTAAGACGTTATTGATTTCATTGTAGGTTCATTCAATCAAAAAGATGTGATACTCTTTTAAGAGGGATGGAAATATATCCAGACCAAAGATGTTTGTGGAAATGAAACGTTTCACAGAATAAAAGTTTAAAAAAACGCAGACCAGTTATTAAAAGTACCTTTGACAATGAGAGATGTCATATTGAAATGTGTTTACGTAGTAAAAATATGGCGAGATATACAACACATGTATGGATAGCAGCTGATTGAAGAAATGTCATCGCCGTAAAATTTCAAGTTTGTTTATATAGGTACGACGTGGAATTAAATTCGCTATTGGGCATATCAGTCTCTATTTTTACACTTTTATATTTCAAAAATTAATTTTTGAGTTGATGATACAATATATAACATTCGCGTATTTAATATGATGCATGTAATTTAAGAACTTATATCCGTTTGTTCATCGTCTTATATACAACGATTTGGGGTTCTGGCGCGCCGTAATAAACCACAAAGGATGTATGTCTGAGTATGTCATTACTTAACAATTCAAAAGATAAACATTGCTTTAAGAATATTTTATTTCCATTTTAAGATAAGTAAAGATCCCAAAAAACGGGCTATATTTTACGTGGACTTTTTCGAGTACGTCATAAGACAAAATCTGTCGTCATGTATGACGACATAATGATTTGTTCGTGAAAACGTTCTTAGCTGATGAATTTACAACAGTTTTTTGTGTGTTTTACTTAAGAGCCAACGTGACGACTCATGTTAGAATCACAATTTAAAACAATACAATTTACGTGGCTTGTTGCAAGAAATAAATCAATTAAATTACAAAGTCTCATATCTAAATGACCAATATGCTGGAAATACTAGTGAACGTTCTTGTTTTCCTCATGTCGGTTTAACAAAATCAAATTCAACGATTTTGTGATGCACGATTGTCTTAAAGAAGCGACTCTATAACTATTTAAATATTCAGTGAAAACATCAGTCAGTATGACCACGGTTTGCAACGCTATTTTGCAACATTTGTCATTATGCTGATATTTGACAATTTTATAAAACGTTATAATACGCAAAGCGAATCATTTCTCTCTAATTGCATATAACAAAGAACATTGAAGAAAATTGTCATTTACAAGAGGAATCAACAAAACATCTGTAACACATTACTCGAACTTATTCGTGTATACAATGTAAGGTATGAATGCAATAAAATAGTACTGTGGCAGTTAAAATTAAACATGACTTCTAGAGTTTTCACAAACTTTGATACAGTTTCTGATTCCAGGTGATCAAGTTATCAAAAAAATTATAACGATAACTATTCTAACAAATTTCAATGGGTACGAACTATAATCTCATTGTTGTTTTTATGATCTGACACAGTGGTACAGTTTTGACCCATGTCATTTCATTCCAAACTCGATCTATATTTGACGAGGAGAAATATTCTAATAATGTTTCGTATCTATCATGCTTAAAACCAATGCTCATCAGTGTTTCCAGAGTTTTTCAATAATCATACTTAGTTGCTGACCGTAGATGTTTCGAATATAACCTACCTTTCATAATGACAATCTGTCTAATTATATGTCATTAAGATCTATTAGAAAGTGTTTTCCTAGGATGTTCACAGGATTTACCTACGGTTTAACCTAATAACCTAATTTTTAGCTTACTTTAACTTTTTACCCAACTTTACAGATTTTACTATGACAAACATTCTGACTAGGTAGAAAATGTGTATTTACACATGTATGTAGATCAACTAAAACATCTGGCCTCTAAAGTGCTTACGAGCATTTTCATTTGATCTAGTGTTTTAGTTCTTACACCTACTTGACTGAGGGTCACTATCAACAGTATCTCAATTAACCTTTATTGTTTGAAGGTCAACATTGTTTTCAAGTTTTTTTATCAAAAAGACAAACACTAGACAATATTACTTATAGAGTTTTCGTGCTTCTATAAGCTGAAAAGAAAATTCATAATTCCCGTACTTCCTAACAATGCCTTTCTATTAGGCTTTTGTGTCCACAGTAATTCAATCATCGCGTCGTGTAAATGCAGATTTAGTTAACAAATGTTGCAAAATCGTATTAAATTATTTGCTTGTAGGCTCTGGTGTTGTTGTTGACAGCAGTTTTGCTGTGACATATTATCTTTTAATACAATAATAGAAGTTTTCGTGTTGTTAATTAGCTTCATAAAATCCGAATAAGTCAGTTAAAGTGCTGCCAACATAGCTCTAAGGGAGCAACATCACTCATGCAATAACGTTTCACGTTTCAGATTAACAAAATCTTTGTAGCTAGCCCAATCATTATTATGAATGTGCAGTTTTATCATGAAACACAAAGGGGATCATTTTCCGTAACAACAGCTAATATGAATTACTGGCATCTTTATACAGACACATCCGAGAGTCATACTGGCATTGACTGTGTGGATATAATCTTAATCTATCTAAACTGAAATTAAAATGTCGAACTTTCAATTTTTCATTCCGAAAAAAATGTGTATGACTGACTATCCGATGTGGGACAAAACTGATTACGAACAAAATCGGAACTGTAGATCTAGCTTAATATTTATTCGCCGCTACCTTCGTTTCTTTGAATTCTAGTACAAAATATGCCAATCCTGTATACTTTCAGTATTTCGTGTAAGTTTGACTTAGTTGGTCCAAAACTCTATGGCTTTCATTAATATAAAAATGATATATGGCAGTTTGTAAAGGATTTAGCGCTAGCCCTAATGACATTGTGACAGGATGTTAAAACTTGCAAGTTCTCCATCAAGTTAGTTTACATACAAATTTGAACCTACGAATATAGCTGCAGTTATTCGAGTATATCTTAAAACTGTTATTTCTTGCTTCTATTTATAACTTACTGTGATATCTTCATTAACGAAAATTACATTTAACAGGTTGCATTAAAAGAAACATCTTATCATGAAGAAAATATTTTTTTCTAAAACATGGTGTGATAACTTCATTAATGAAAATTACATTAGCAGGTTGCATTACAAAGCTAACATCTTCTCATGAAGAAAAGTTTTTTTTCTAAAACATTTTGCCATTTGTTATTCCAATTTAGCGCGAACAGTGTCAATTAGTACATGTTCGTGTCTCCTTGTTAACTTGGCTTTGTAACAAATTTTAAAACTTTTTTTTCTATCATCAGTAGTTCATTATTCCACGAACAATCGTAGACAACGTAGTCATATATTACTTTTTGTTGATATCGGTACTCTATAGTTGTTACGCTTAAGAAACTAAAGAAATTACAACCTATATGTTATATATGGAAATGGAGAGCAGAAACCTGTAACTAAAAAGTAATTTTTAAGATGCTTAGCTGTTCTTTTCTATACGTGTTTGTTTTATTATCCCCCGCCTTGGCGGAGGGGATTGGTAACGGGCTCCGTCCGTCCGTCTTTCCGTCCGTCCGCACGCATGTTGTGTATCTTAGGTGGTAGGTGGTGTGGTCTAAGACAATAGAAATCTATTGTCTTCATTTCGTCTTTTGTCCCTTAAGTGGTCATTCTTTTGTTACTTAAGTGGTCACTCTATTGTTTGAGAACAATGGAAATACCACCTAATACCACCTACGCAGGGGTGTCCGTCCGTCCGTCCGTCACACTTTTTTCCGGAGCATTACTTCAAAAGTCCTGAATGGAATTACTTGAAACTTTACACACAGACAGAGGGCATTGAGGGGTAGTGCAGTACTTGAAACTTAATACAGCGAAAGAGTATAATGAGGGAAAGTGCAGTGCCCAAGAACTTTAACTCTATCTTGCCTATTTTTTTATTAGTCCCCTTTGTTAAATTTTCTTGATTTTTCTTGTCCGGAGCAAAAGTACCAAAAGTACTAAAGAGAATTACTTGAAACATAATACAGTGATAGAGCACAATGATGGGAAGTACATGCCCAAGAACCATAACTCTGCCTTGTCTAATTATACCCCGCCAAAATATTAATATTTTATTAAATTAGAAACTATACCATATCCATTCCTCTCACCTTAAATTTCTTGGTCATAGAAAGAGCACTTGGTGGGAGGGATAGCCATGTCTAACATGGCTCTTGTTTGACTTGTCATTTTGATGTTAAAACAGAGCAAAGAAAGCAAACTGATTTTTGGGCAATGCAACACCCTGTGTTTGATAAGATACTGCGAAATAAAACCTATAATGACTCTCTTTTTTACAATTTGTGTTTTATAGGTTAACTTTTTATTCATTTTCAACCCAAACAGACTACCAGACATTATTTACACGGAACGTGACGAAAAAGTATACAACGCAGCGTGTAATACATGGTTAATAATTTCATGAATCATGTATTACTATTTCCATACCTCGGAACCTTAGGATCTATTTTTCTTTCAAAAGACATTTGATAAATGGTTTCAAATTTAAAACTTTATTTTCGTATGGGATAAATGTCATAGGTCATACAGACTCTTTTTCTGAAATAATCTCTTTAAGTAACAGCACATAGCTTATCAAGTACAAAAAACATACGTGCAGTTAAGATTTAAAACTATGATATATTATTACTGCTAAATAATTTGTGCAAGTTTTTTCATGTTTGAAACAAAAACGATAGCAAATATTATTTGAAATTATTTTTTGAAGGAATAATTCAATACTGGTTTGAAAGCGATTTTGTCGTGAAGAAGTTATTTATCTAAATGATGCAATTCCTTGTAGAGTGTCTCATCAATATTATATAGTACAGATTCATTTTAATTACACAATTCTCTAAGGAAACGTCATCACTAACTTTAATTATGGTTCCTGTTCCAGATTAAGACGTATCGGGAAATTAAACGATGGTTTAGAAATGAAAAAGACAACCAATTTCAGCGAAATAAAGTTTTCAAGCATCTTGTCTCTTTTATACACTTTTCATAATTATCGTAAAGTGTAT
Source organism: Saxidomus purpurata (assembly GCA_022818135.1). Taxonomy (NCBI): domain Eukaryota; kingdom Metazoa; phylum Mollusca; class Bivalvia; order Venerida; family Veneridae; genus Saxidomus; species Saxidomus purpurata. Next base: position 17,748,854 of record JAFMSR010000010.1, on the reverse strand, counting down.
AGTTGTCTTACATTAAAGAAATATTACCGTTCAATACGTCCATATTGATAGGTCACGAACGATGCTGAAAACACTGTGAATGCTTTGAAAATATGTATCTAATGCATTATGCTGAGTTATTTCTCTTATCAAAATATATAAATTGATGCAAAAGCACCAAAGAAGCGGTAAAATGGCTTTCAATTAGCAAAATCCTAAAAGCTACATAAATGATATTGCGTGAGAATGCTACTCTGAACTATCGCTTCATAAAATACGCCATTTCCCCATTGAAATACGTATTTCAACATATATGGCGGCCTACAGTATTTCGTCAAAACAATAATACATCTTTATATAGGAAACAATTAACATACTGTGACCCCTTTACTCTTTGTTCGGGAAAAATCAACGATCACTGCATTAATGCATTAAACACTTCGATCATTTTTCCGCTTTACAGGGTCCGCACACAGTTGTTCCGTGTTAACATCGAGCGGCCTTTATTTTGGATAACGTATTTAAATAAAGTTAACTTTAACTGCTTTAACGGATTATTTTGGCGATGCATTTGCTTGAAATATACACAATCTCAAGCGTAGAATTCAACCATTTCAGAAAATTAAACCCGTAGGCGTGTATTAGTTTAGATCATACTTAACGCAAGTGTTGATACTGGTTTTATAAAAGCAGAACTGTTTTGAGGTAAGAGATCAACTCCAAAGACAAAGTGTAAATACAACAATTGTACATTATTTACTTAAGAATAACATCTGACAAAAATGATTAGGATAAGTAGATCAATTAAAATAGTTACTAGAGGATATGTGTTTGTTTTGAGTGGATATGGAATGTATCCCAGCGAAAAATGACACAATTTTAATAACTTTACAAATGCGATTGAAAATGTGAAAATTGTATCACTTAAAGTTGACATATATTCCATAGCTGCTCAAAACAAACAAGTTTTCTTTTAGTTTTATCAAAATTTTACATTAACTACTAAAAAGTAGTTCCGACAGACCGCTATCACCAAACTGGAACTGATATGAGATTTATATCATCACACTCTCAAAGATAAAATATGAAATTATTTCACTGATAGAACACAGCACATAAAATAAACCAGATGATTTGCACAGTGATCTGTTCTTTTTGGCAGTAAATGTTTAACTGAATGAATTGGATTCTTACCCCACAGGTTGAGTAAGTCCCACTAAATTCAGTATAAAAGCAAGCATACTTACTTCCATAAACAATATGATAGACATTCGAATTGCTCCAAGTCTTTATACCTATCCGATCTTCAATACATGTATATAGATATAAATATATATAGATATAAATATCAAAACAATAAAATGTACTACATGGTTGATTGGCAATATATATTATCAACAGGTTGAATTAACAACCCACAACTATATGAACCACCTTTAAGTATTGAGACAATCAAGCTAAAACGGTAATGTCTGTCACTTACTTTGTATAACGATTTATGCTACTTATAACTTAAGAACCACGATGTTTTGACAGACTTACGCAAAATCTCTACACTTTCATTGCACCTTGGGGATAGCTCATTGTATTAAAACAGCTAAAATACTAGTATATAGCTTTTTGTCACACAATTGCTTAAATGTCAGAAAAATATGCCGCCGTTACTAAATCCTTTACCAAAGCTTTCAATGCCTTTGTCAAACTTATAAATATTCTTAAGGACAAATCCTCTGTACGGTTCAAACCTTTTCTTACTTTTGATTTTTGGTTTACTTTTAAGATTTTATATGCAAATTTATATTTGCCAACCATTTGCTACAGCACAGAATGTTGTGAATTATATACAAATGCATCAAACTTAAGCATAAATGGTACGTTTATCTTTAATTATGTACGCGAAGTTTATAACCGAAAACATTTTTAATTTAATAGGTAACGAGAGGATTATCCTTTCAAAAGCCGTAGACCGGTTAACCGGTTAGACCGGTTAGACCGGTTATGAAGCTTTAAAGAGGGCACAATTGACGTGCTTTAGGTCGGCTTGATCCCTGTGAACCTACAACACATGTTGCACATGTGTCAAACGACCACGAATATTCGACTCAACGCCTACGTTAGCGTCACGAACATTGAAAATTTGTCAGTCGGCCTGAAAATGATGGATTTCATACTACTTGAATTACCCGAGTTAATTATTTGTGTTTGTTTGATTTTACTGTGCAGCACTTTTGTCCTAAAAGTATTAGGAATATATCGAAAACATGGAAACATTCTGACAATAGTTGCTTCTGACATACATTTGTATGCATAATAGCACATGTATTCATTTAATCCAAATTGTTGCTTTAATATAACCAATACAATGCTAAAAAGGTCTTTGATAAACAACCATGATTGTGCTTTTTAAAGAAACGCTATGTCAGTATACACATCTTGTAGACAAATAGTAATTATTGGCGCCGCCGATGACGGCGGCGGCCTATTATGGAATAGTTTTTCCGGAAGTACATGCTAGGAGCGGTTATTAGAATGCGAAGAAAAAATGGTTTTAACTGTATGCTAAAATAATACGAAATAGACATTAAAATATTGATTATACACATTTCCTTCATTAAAACGTAATTGTTTAATTGTAATGTTCCTTTTCATATCTTTTAGAAAAAATACGAAAACGTAAAACAACTTCTCCCTTATCGGTTTTGCAAAATTATAATATCAGCTTATTTTTTACCACGTGCTTTAAAGTCAGTCTCCGTGGTGTAGTGGGTAAGCTGATGACCGCCTAAATTTACGAGTGGAGTTCAAATCCCGGTCAAACCCAGTTTTTTTAAATAATTTTTCTTCCGTTTTTTTTCAGCTTTAAAACCACCATGATTCTAAATGTTTTCTGCAAATATTCATAATTTTTTTCATTCAAATCAAACTAATAATGATTGCTTATCAAAAAGCTAATTTTAGCTATTTAACGCCACACATGTACAAAACTATTTTCGGCGCCCTTTGATGCTTTGCATCAATGGTATTCTTGTATAATGTTGATTTGAGAGAAACATGTACTGGATGGAATAATTCCAATGATCCAATGAGCTGTTTATCATTTATGAATATGTTACTTTAGTTTTAAGAAAGTGTTTTAACCTTCTTACAATTGGGTTCTTTTCAAGACAATACAAGACAAGACAACTCTTTATTTGTACAATCAGGTTACACACATGAACATTTTCAAATAATGCATGGGTAACAACATGATCAAAGTTTCATCAATAGTACAAAGTGTGGTGGACAAAAAATAATTATTTTGATGGTATTAACCAATGTGGTAATTTTACGTTCCGGTTTCTACGGGGGAAACTTATAACATATAATATCTCATTACCATTTTTTTTTGTTTACTTCTATAATCATTTTAATTCATGTTTTTTCTCATTGTACTTAGAACAAATTAAACAATCAAATGAAGATCAAATTTTGCCTTTATTTGACACCTCGTCAAACAGCAACAGTTCATAGGAACAATGTATATACCTTCATTACTTGTTGAAGAATTGTCTTGGACAAATCATCGTGATTTTGGTAATACTAATTCAATGTACATATTCCATTAAACGAGATGCCAGTAAGCACGAAACGCTCGTGATTGAAATTATTATAGAATCTTTCAAAGTTTTAAGCATTTGACTTTCATTTACAATTTATTGTTTGTCTAAAAAGATTGAACAAAACATATATCTACACAACTAAAATTTTACCTGAAGTAATACTGAAATAATTCAGGAAACAGATATTAAGCTTCAATGAGGATCGAACCAGTCCTTAAAATCTTTATTTGTAGACACCCAACGCCCTACCCACTGCGCCAACACACCGCTCTATCGTATGTTCATGTATTTTAAAGCCTATAATCCTTTTCTATATACATGCTCTACCTGTGTACGCAATGCTTGTAAACTAGGTTATACTGGATATTATTTACAGTTTTGAACACGGTAATATTTCATTTTCTGCTTTCTAAGCCGTTGAATAGTTATTTGGTGATTTTCAGTATATACGCTATGAATTGTTCAAGGTTTCGTAGCAAGTAGATGTTAAACGTGTTTAGAATGTTCTTAAATGACAGAATATTTGGGTGCTTGATTATGTCTGGGGGGAGTAATTTTTTGCGTAGTGATTTAAACCTTTTACGGCATATAAGTGTGTGAAATTCGTCCCCCAACTCTGAGAAGCAGAACGTACAGTTTCTGTCTTTATATTCTTTATGATTATTTTTCCAGCGACCTGTTTCTATTGGGAGTTTGAGGTTCGCTGTTCTAAATTTTAATAGTGTTAGTCCTTGTTGTCGTGGTAAAATTTTCAGGTAATTTTCAAAGCTTATTGTTTCTTTTATATGTTCTTCCTTTAGTTTTCTAAATTGTTCGACCTTTCACATCCAGTTTGGGCAAATATGAGTGTATATGCACATTTATAACCTGAAAGGCTTACATCTTAATCATGCACAGACGACATTGTATTCTCGTCTGCTTCGGAATATTGGTTTTTGAAAGGGTATATATATAAATATAAATAGACACTAGACCCAAATTATTTGAAATGTACTGTATGGAAAGTCCATCTCGTCCACTGCTCTAAAATGAAAAGACAAACTGTTTTGAAACAAAAGAAGTTCGACATTATTCTACGGCTGGGATTTGGTTGTGGATTGGCCAAAATGTCATCACATATAAAGTAAACCATTGTGGTTGTCGTACATGAAATTAATTTTCAAAAACATACGGAAACTTTGAAATCTGGTATTTTGAATGGGTTAATTTTATATAATTATTACTGAATATAATATCAAATACTTCTCAACTGTCAAATAGGGTAGCTTGTTTCAGTGGCAATTAACTTAATCACTGTCTAAAATTGTATAATTTAATGTTAAAAAAATATGATCGAAATTCCATACATACTAGACTGTTGGTTCATGTGTATTCAGCTTATTCAGAAATCATTGAGACAATTTAAAAAACAAGGAAACGGACGGTAGGACAAACTACCAATTACATCACTAAATATTTGTACTTTTTTGCTATCCACACGCAAAAGGCAAATCCGCTGGCACCACTTGATCATTATCAAGATAAGTTGGAAGTGTATCACCTCGCAGGACCTGGTGTCAGTGAACGTCGGACGTATCCGAAACACAGACATTTGTGGACGCAAAGAACCTACGGCCAAATGTATAATGTTATCATTGGGTCGATAGTTTAACCGTTTCAATGACCAAACCTTCTTGAAAGATATTCATTGGCTTTTTAGAGATATTGAGCCGACACAAAAATCCAACAGAGTGACAGACAATTACACAGACCAAACACGCTGACTCATATGTACCACCAACATTAAATTTGTTGGAGTATACAAATATATAGCTGTTAAGCTGTAATAGTTATTAGCGTTATTAGCGTTTAATATCTCACCCGTGTTCGGTTGCTTAAATGCGGACACACGACGAATATTTGAAGATTTAATGCCATTATTATAGATAGGTAAATACCAATACTAAACCGGACATGTGACTATTTTATGGTTCTTACAATCACATATACTGTATTTCTGGCATTTCGTTTCTAATTACACACAGAAAGATGGGATTGACTCTATTTTGTACAAAAATAATTGTTACTTAAGTAAGAAAAACTCCGCGTTTTCCCTTTTGCTTTTTGTCATGAAGAACTATTAAACAAGTTCTTGTGAAATAGCATCCGGGAGCGGTTTTTTATTTAATAGCTGCGGGACACAGCAACAGACGTAATGTTTATCTGATGTATAGATTTTGTATATAATCAAATTGAGAGGAACGGTGTCATAGCATTGTTTTCAAAGTGTGTCACGTAAGGTTTAACAGCGTGTCACATAAGGTTTAACGGCGAAATTTTTAAGAGAAACCACAGACGCCGGAGTGAAATATTATTATATTTGCTAGCTTTTAACCTAACTTAATTTAATGGCATTTCGTCTCAAACTATTTTGAAATACTGCTCGTTTGATTCCGGGGGCTAAACGCCCTTTTCCACCATATTCAGTTATTTGTAAAGGCGGACACCTTTCTAAGAAGGATTAGTACTTTAAACATAATGCTTCTTAAGAAACGATGTCGATATCAGGACTTGAACAATTGTCTGACAATCGGTGAAAGGTTACAGTGATTTCAAGACAACGACTCTAACTGCTCGACCACGGAGGAAATGAAATTGTAATTTTGTTTTCGAATGACTGTTTTTAGCGACACTTCAAGAGAACTTAAGCGATAGTGTTCCGCCTGCAATCGCTTTTGTAAGCGGTAAAAAGAGTAAGCAAAATAATACTTGTATTGTATAACCTCACTCTGATCTTAAAGTACTTAATGTGTCTGAAGGAAAAAAACGTTTCAGACATTACTTTCTGCGAAGTGATTTTTGATTAAGATAAACGAAACCTTAATCTATAAGAGACGCTCCTTTGACTCTTAAATGTAGAATAACAAAAGTATTACTGTCATTTGACCATTTGGATACAATGTCTTAGATTCCCAGCATCTACTGCCGATAAGTACTATTCCATTTATGTGTTCTGGTTAAAGCCCTGTAATCAGCTTAAACACTGATGGAAAAAGTAATGATCCTTTTTTTGTCAAAGAGGTTAAGCTTTGGTGGTTACTTATCTCCACTATTCTTCATTGCAAATAATTTTTAATACTTTACCGTCAAGTAGACATCTAACATTTTTATTTTCATCTCGTTTTCTATTTGAATGGACTTGCCTTATCATAGGCGTTTAAGTTTCTAAAACTATTGTAAACCATTATTTTAATATATATCACTAAAACAAACACAATATCTAAAATAAGGATTATTACTCGGATACAACTTCTTTACTTCTTGCAATTACAATACAAATGGTGTTTATCTTAATTTCAGTTAAGACACGGAGACACTAGAGTAAGATCGTAATTATTTCAATTTTGCGGCAATAATGTCACTGATTAAATGGACTGCTACATATTATACATATTATTATTTTATAAAAATTCAAATATTTTTTTGCTATATAACTAAAGTGCAAGTATAATCACAACTTTCAAATCCCAGTAGATATCGTATCAATATTGCCGAGTGGCGTAATGGCGATCTGGTTAATAGGTAGAGTTTCCCTTTCCTTTTTCTTTTACCCTTACGCATAAAGTATAAACTCGACAAGACTAAGTTGCACTATGGTCTTTATATACATTGATTTTCTTAAGAAATAGATTAAACAATCAAATTAATCAAAGCAATGAAACGATCTTGAAGTAGTATTGAGTCAATCTTCCTGATAACATGTAATCCATTTTACACGCTGATACCTTCTTTCGACGCCAACACAATGCCTAAAAATAGCTTTCAATAGTCCGCGATAAGTCGAACAATTATGATAAAATGCCTCACTTATTATATTTAAAATTGGACAAAAATGCTTTTCGGAAAAGACACACTAGTATGATGATTAATGTATGTACTTTGTACTTCCCTGTTCATACAACTATCTTATGAAAACTGTTAATTGGTGCCATTGTCGCCTTAGAATATTGACTTGCCAAAATTGATTCTAAAACTCTTAAACATAATGCAAGAACAATACATTGTGTAATACTATATTTCTTGATTGTCATACAGTTTCCCTTTAATAAAAAATCCTTTATATACACACGTGTGGATCTGATACATGTAACTTGTCTACAATGTTGCCCCTTTTTAAAACAATTTCGGATGCTCAATACGAAATAGTTTTATAAAGTGATATATTAAATTACTCAAACCATTTCATGCCAGCAGACCTTTACAGTTTACGTACTATGAAAAAGTCAGAGTTTAATGAAAGTTTTAGGGCAGGTTGTATTTCAAATGTTATAAATGATACATTGTGTCAAACCTGTTAGTAATGAGAGAAATGTTTTCACATATAGAAAATACAGATTTCAATACTTTATCGAGAGGGTCGCTTTCGCTCTAACTAAACAATATAGTTCAAGACGAAATCACCAACAATTTTCTTATCAATTATATTTGCAATATCACATATTCTGAACAACTTTTAAAACGCAACAAGGGATTTGACAAGTATTTTGTCGCAACTGCTCGTGTAATAGGTGGTGGTGTGGTGGCCGAGTGGTTAACGCTCTGGACTACCAATCCGGAGGTCCCCGGTTCGATTCTCGGCCGGGGCACTGGATATTTCAGAAACGCTTTTCAGTGTTTCCCACCTATCTGAGATGAACTGGTTAGAAACCCAGAGGTAGTCTCGCGTGTATCGGGCTTATACACCGGGCACGTAGAAAAGAACCAAGGGGTCTATTCGTAAAAGAGCTAGGGTCTGGTACCCGGATTTCCTTGTATCTGCTTCTGTCTCTAAAATAAAGGACCACAATGGAAATAAGAGCTTGCTCTTTATTGTGTTATCCTTGGTACTTCGTACTGAAAAAATCAACTTGGACATTGATTTCAACAAATTTGTTACAAAATTTCAGCTTAAATCAATAAAAATAGGATAAAAGAGCGATTTTGGTCACTGCTTAAAATTTAGGACTTATCGAAAGGGTTGCGCGTTTTTAAGTGACTAAGCATATAATCATGTACATATGCACTGAAGTTCCAAATAGATCTTGCACAAGCTGTCCTCATTTTGTCTGGTTTTTCAATTGCGTTGAATAATGTTACTGTACAATTTATAATCAAATAATACGTCTGATATGTGGATTCTTCGGAGACAGAAAATGCTGTAGCAATTTTAAATTACATGATTCTCCTAACATTTGAGCTAGATTATGACAATTAAATTGATATATATGACAATATGACAGCCGAAAGAACAAAATATGTTATAATTATTACAAACCGCCAGATCGTCCCGAAGTAAAGACATCTACGTCACATTTTGTGACATCGAGCTGTTTTACTGAATTTATTCTGTTTGGAAAACTCAAGCATAATCACCGAACTGGGGATAGCTCTTTCGAAAATAACTGCTTAACTTACATAGCTTTCCTGCCTAAAGTCTGTTGTTTTCATAAAAGTATGCAGCCGTTACGAAATCCTTTAGCAAAGCTTTGGACGTTTTTGTCAAAAAGATAAATTCTAGTTAGATTAGTTTATATCGGGGAAAAAAGATCTTTTCTGACAAACTATTACTTACGCATAATGGAATTGCTATTTTTGTTGTTTTGGATACAAACAAATTCGACTGACTCAATGTACAGATCTTAGACACACAATCTGTGAACAAATATACCCGCCTTTGAGATAATTCGTAATTCAATGATGAATATTGAAATTGGAAGAAATATGAACAGAAACTTCAACATCTTAAAATAGATCAAAGAGACAATAAGTAATTCAATGATAAATGTTGAAATGAGAAGAAACTATTAACAGAAACTGCTACATCTGTAAAAATATCAACGAGACAATTAATAATTCAAAGATAAATGTTGAAATGAGAAGAAACTATTAACAGAAACTGATACATCTGTAAGATCAACGAGACAATTAATAATTCAAAGATAAATGTTGTGAAAAGAAACTATTAACAGAAACTGATACATCTGTAAAAAGATCAACGAGACAGTTAATAATGCAAAGATAAATGTTGAAATGAGAAGAAACTATTAACAGAAACTGATACATCTGTAAAATGATCAACGAGACAATTAATAATTCAAAGATAAATGTTGAAATGAGAAGAAACTATTAACAGAAACTGATACATCTTTAAATACATCAAAGAGACAATAAGTAATTCAATGATATATGTTGAAATGAGAAGAAAATATGAGCAGAAACAGCAACATCTGTAAATAGATCAAAGAGACAACTAGTAATCCATGATAAATGTTGAAATGAGAAGACAATTTCGTCTTCGCTAAAACAAAATTGTATTGCTATTACTTATTTAAATAGGAATTTGATACTATTTTGAATAATGAAAATTAATCATTTTGTATCTAATTAAATTAAAACATTATGCGTGTCTCATCTCAGCATTAAGAACGATGAAACAAGTTCTTGTGAAATAGCAACCATTTTGTTGTTTTAATAACAGCAAGACTCAGAAAACAGATGCGATGTTAATCCGGTGTTCAATTTTCTTATCCAATAAAAATTGTAATGAATGGATTCTTGGAATCGCTGTCAAGAGAATCAGATACCTTTCGATGGATGTTATGCAAAATTAAAGGCGAAGTCAGACGCGTGATTGAAACAGACGTAATTTCAATTCATTTTTGCCCTACGTTAAAACGTTTTAAAATACTGCGAATACTGATTTGATTAATTTTGAGGACTTTTCGGCGCAGCCGTATTAAGCTCGCCTTTGACTGGAAATTGGTACCCTTCCAACTGCCAATAAAATGACAAGTAGAATGTATAACAGTTTTTGTATTGGAAAATTTACTCTGTAATGCGCCTTTTAATACAGCTTTAGAAACGTTAATAAAATAGTCTTGCGTTTTAAGTCTTTTATGAATAGTTTTAAAATTTTAGTACGGAAATAGTTCATGTCTATCAACATAATAATTGTTTATATTGTTACCCTTAAACTTATGTTAGTTTTTAATGTAGAGTAATAAAACCTTCTCGATTCTTATCTATGAAATTTTGCTACCCATATCTTTCGCACCGATCATTTGTACACACACTCTAGTCTTTACGCAAAGCGATTGTCTGAAGAACATCACTGTCTGCGAAGAGATTCTTCATTAAGATAACAGAACATTAATTGTAACGGACGCTGCTTTGACTCTTAACGGTGTTGGATAGCAAACATAATCCTGTCATTTGACCATTTTAATACAATTGTCTAGCTTTCCATCATCAACTGCCAATCAGTACTCCCCTATTTGTGTCTCCTGATAAAAACCCTGTAATAAGCTTAAGTTCTGAGGATAACATTAATGATCCTTTTTTGAAAAATAAGGCGTAGTTTCACGGGGAGCTTAGCTTTACATCCATTCTTCATTTTAACTATTGCCTAATACTGTACGATTAAGTAGACATCTGGAAATGACATAAATAAGGGTTTTTATTTCCTTGAGACTTCCCTTGTCATTCAGCGTTTTCTGATACAGTCTCGAAAAGAATTGTAATTCATTCGTTGTAAATTATATATTGATTAACCAAACTCAGAATTAACAACATAAATAGTAACTAGATATTGGTATTTGCATGCTAATACACGAACCACGTTACTAACAAAATGTACTATATTTAATTCATTAATTAATTTATATTTAACATAAGTATATTTTATATAACCATCTTAAGACGACTTGTTTGTTACAGCTTTTTTGCAAATCAATCGATTACTTATTATTTCACATCCTCGCTGCAAAGTAAGAATGAAACTCGAGATTAGCAAAATCAAGAGATTGCAAATTTGTCGATGCACCTTTTGTCAAAATATCATGGCTATGAGCTTATTAGTTTTCTGTATATACAGTATGCGATACAATCAAAACGTCGTATTTAAACATGATATATAGTTTTTTAGCCTTAAATTTTTACACATATTTTCAAAATATAACTCGCAACAATTATACGACTTTTTGTCTCAAAATTTCAAATTTATAAGACATTTTCTTTCTTTATTAGAAGGAATAAACACATCTATTCCTAAAATATAATTGTCTAATTTGTCGTTTTATATAATAGGTAATTCACTTAACACTTTGTGATATATCTAAACTCCTCGTCAAAAGTGAGTAACAACACACCGATATATATTGCAATTATGTATACCAACCACTGACACTAGTGAAATAATGAAGTAGACAAACATAATCCAAAAGTTTCATTTAACGAAATCACACAAATACATTATAAATCATAAAATATTAACAAAGTACTAAAAGTGTAAATTAAAATTCGATTTGTATATCTGTGCTTATGCTGGGAGGAACGGTAATTCTGTTCAGAAATGAAAGCATTTGACCTAAATTAAGCTTTATCTACACCGCGGAAACTTATACGGGGACATTTACATGGCATTTGCATCGTTGCGCGTGTTTGCGAAAGCAGGAAAAAGAGCACATCGGGTGGTTTGACAGGCCAGTGAACGAGTTTAAGGGACATTAATATTTTTAGTTTATTATATTTGATAGAAATTTGTATACACGTTAGAAATTGTACATTGTAAAATGAAAAATACTTGCCAACAGACTGATGTACATGTGTACAGCGTATTTTTCTACTGTATTGTGTTCGAATATAATAGTTATAAACGACCTTTGATCCATTTCACTAGCCTAATTTTGACTGTATTATTTACAAATGCTCTGATATAAGACTTTGTATTGAAAGACGTTTATTCACTATAGAAATGAATGCGCTAATAATAATGATGTAAGACACATAACCGCAAAAAACTGAGAGAGAAAGTATTTTTATCTGTATTACTGAACATATTTCAAGTACACCTTTGTGTTAACATAATTGTTAATAAAAAGTTCCAACAAATAAAAAATGACTTAACTAATTGTTATGTTGCACCAAATATCATTAACACACACAACGACTGTGCATCTTTGGTCAGATACATGTTGTTTCGCTTATTGTGGTTGATTATGGGTAAAGTAGTATGGACAAAGCCTTTACTGTTACATATATGTGTTAAAATACACACTGTCTAAAAGAGATAAAAATTGTAATCGTACGTTAATAAAACTTTAATTTTGACTGAAAATTGTTGTTTTGTGAATATTGTTTTCACGAAACACCTTTTATAAAAGAAGAGTGTTGTAACACCTTAGAAAAAAACAAAATTAAAACTGTCTGTTCTAATCAAACCTGCTTTAAAATAAGAAAATGACATACAGACATAAGACAGACAGACAGACTGATTGATCACTATTCGGTTAGAACAATTTGACACGAAAATTGATGAAGCTAAGAATTATTGCTTGGAAAATTCCTTTTAAAACTGCTTATATCTATGAATAAGTATTTTTCTTGACGATTTTAGATCTTACAGCAAGGATGTCCGTGAACGTAGTTGAAAAGGAATTTTCGTCCAATGAGGCTGTTCCTTACGGATTTCCCGAGATAGTTAAAATCATTTCGAGATCGAACAATTAAGTTTTACAGTTTTACAGTTGAAACGTATTACTTAACCATTTTTTAATACTTTGCAAGATATAATAACCCGAACAAATTATCGTATTAACTAAAAATGATATTGACTTAAACAACGATTATTAATATCTGGCATTAAAAATCTACAAATAATATTTGTTTTCTCTCTCTAACCACTACTCTTACATTTAAGGCTTATTTAATGATATTCAATTTAATCGTCTTCTTCTCGCTATAATGTTCTTTGTATTGAATACTAAAATATCACCAGTTACTTTCTTTTGAATGTGGTTAGTTAATAGTAAACTTTACACCTTACGATAAGCAGAAGAGCGCAATCATTCTCACTCACCGTCTACACGCTATTGATCAAAGTTGCTTGGAATACTTTTTATAATCTTCGAATAAACAGTATATTTGTTCCTTGTCATATCAAATATACTCTTATTCATATTCCTTTGCAGCCGTCTTTCAGAAAATAAAAACAAACTCATGCGGATTCCCTTTTGGAGCATTCAAATCCTAAACATCTCTTTAAAATGTGACACGATAGTGTTATAATGGTTATATATAATATATAATAATGACAAAATATAATTAGATCTACATCAAGTTCAATACATGTTTGACTAATTCGAATACATTATGTTACGCGTATTAATGCTGGTCATTTAAGAGAACATTTATTTTTGTATTGTACCATTTCTTACATTGTGATATATTTCATGGAATAAGGACGTCAATATAAGCACGCAAAAAGCAATTGCGCTCGTTTATCATTGCAGCAATATTCTCGCTTGTTACATATTTAGCAAGAACGTTTCATTTATTCATATACACCAGTATTAAAACACTAAAAAGAATAGTTCACTCTAAGTGTACGAGTAAGAATAAAGTAAATATCACTAAAATGTGCGTAAAAGAGTGGAGATTAATAGCGTAAATATTTGAAGTACATTTTGTGTACTGACCGGTTTGTGAAGATAAAACGCGCGAAACAAACAGATTAAAATAAAAAGCAATTAATAAACAAAATAATAAATGTAAACCATTGAAGTCTCGGTTAGAATACAGAAATATAATTTCATTTGATGCATCAACTTCCATATATAAACAAAATATTTAAGTGTATAATTTTTATGATATCAACTTTATAAAAAAGTTAGAGATTTTATCTATAAGACAGTCAAACATACTCTTAAACCAGTTCAAATCACTGTTTAAAATCTTTGTATTAACAACAAATGATATCTACAGTTTTACATGGCAACTATGCAGTCATTTTCCGGGGCAATTACAAAATTTCTGCCGATATTAAATATTAATACTAAATTATATTGAGTAACTAATGGCATTGTTCACATACACAATATTTATATAAAATTTACCTATATTCCTTTGGTTTCTTCAACTATCAACTCGACCTCAGAAATGCTCTTTTAAATGTTGCATTCAAATTCAACCGTTGTCTAGTTCACATATAGAAATGTGCATCAAAATGAGTTCATCATAGTTTGAACTATGTTTCGATATGATTTTTATTTTTAAAAAATATTTATAATATTTTCGCTAAAAGTGGATAATGTCTGACAAATTTACTAAGGCGCAGCACAAATTTTCCTACTGGCAAAATCCGGTTAAATAGTAAACGAAGATTTACAGCACTGTTTTTCTATTAGTTCTACCTCTACGCGCAATAAACAATAACCAATAACTGCGATGAGAGAGACTCCCTGTATCCTCGTAGACGTGCTGAACTCCATTGTCATAAGCACAATGTGTACGTGATGTAGTGGTTAATCATGGAATAATAGTCAACATCTTGTCAAAATGAGATAGGGGTAATAACACTGAATCACTCTCAGATATAAAACGTGAATCTGAATGAAATTGATGTGGACATGTGGACGTTCGTCTTGCTTTGTTTTCCTGTTTGGGCTTGTTCTACAGTAAGGATTAAGATGGTTTATTTATCTTAATGTCAGTTTACATGAAATGTTTTGTTTTTTTAATTTTCCCACTAGCTATAGGAATCAGTTCACAAATAGTGCTTCTTACCCAATAAATAAGAGATTGCATCTTGAGATGAAAAGTTTTGACTTGCAAAAATAAGCCAAAATAAATCGATATATTTTATTTTTTTATAAACTAATGTTAAAGAGAGTGGATAATTTGTCAATGCATTAGTGATCTTATTTACCTTTTATTATTTGACAAACAAACACCATGATCACCACTCTGAAATTTCAGCAAAATGTAAAATATGAATAGACCCTAGTTACCGTGAAACGTTTATGACATTGTTCTTTTTACAAATGATCAAACAAAAATTACAATGTCAATAAGAAACCGTCTTCCAATATACTTTTAATTGGCGTCTGAAAATATATATAAACAAAACAAAAAATTGTGTTTTTGAAAAATGCATACATGCAAACCGAAATGAGTGTCCTCTGAATAACTAACGCATTGAGATGTCGATATATAGTTTTACGTACATTTGTAGAAAAACGAGAAAATTTGGCGGGAATCCGATAACCAGAGACACTTAGAAATTTAGCACGAACACTTCACATAAAGTAGTGCTGGTTCGTGACGGTAATCACAATCCTGTCTAAATGCTGAAAACACGATTGCACACTTTTTCGTTTCCTGATAGAAAACAGTTTCAATTTAGCCACAACTTTCACGTATCCAAATGAAATATCGTAGAGAGATACGGCAATTTTAACTGGGTAAGCTGAAATACTCAAATAGCTATTTTCGCGAAAATAGAATTTCATATACGAAAATATTGTTTTGTTGAATTATGTGTTAAATTGGTAAAACAGTCAGCACATAATGTAAGTAATTGAATTTAATTTTTTCTCTTTAAAGCCAGTTTGCTCATACGGCAGCCTTTAAAGTACTTACAATGTAAGTACTTTGATTGGCGCCGCACAGAAGTCCTATATGGAATTTTTATTTGCATCTCAACACCTGGAAGGACCGTTGTTATCAAACTGCTTTTGATGGTTGGATGTCTTTTTCATTAAAGAATATTACTCTAATGGTGCCTGGTGCGTTTTAAAAGTTAAATATAAAACAAAGATAAATAAACGAAATAGTAAATAGTAATTTATGTGTTTTTGTTTTATATTTCACTTAAAATTATGTTGAAATAAAAACTATTTTTGGCACTCTTTGGTGCTTTTCATCAATGGTATTCTTGTTTGTAATTTAGAATCAGATATGGAATGTAAGGCAAAAGCACTACATAATACATATTAAAGCGTTGAGCGAATATCATACATAATCTGATAACGTTGTTTTATAAATTAGATTAGATGTTAAAACAAACAAGAGGGTCAACAAGAGAGTACCAGTGCACTTACCTAAGACAGTCAATTGTTGCTAAAGGTAGTCAATAGCTCCGAAGAAAGACCCTGGTTGCTAAGGGAAGTCAGTGGCTCCTGGTGAAGTCACTTGTTCAAAGGTGAAGTCACTGATTGCTAAGGGACATCACTGGTTGCTAGCGGAAGTCAGTGGTTGCTTGGTTAGTAAGTGGTTGCTATAGGAACTCAATGGAAGCTAATTTTCTCCTTTAACTGTGTACGAAGACAATGGACCCCTCCCCGACAGGAATGGTCATTTTTCTCTATTGTCCAACAAATGTCTATGTAAAAATGTGACCTCTTTTGCGGGGCCAATATTGACCCAAGGAGCATGATTTTTAAAAAAAACTTGGTAGAGGTCTACTAGCCAATGATCTTAGCTCTATGCCTTGTGGTTTTGGAGAAGAAGAGTTTTAAAGTATTTTTCTATAGAAACCTACGTAAAACATCTAAGGTTTATGCCCAGCAGTCTAAGAGAAAAAAGTTTTTTTAAAGTTTTTCTATATAGGCATAAATAAAATCAAGTGACACCTAGGGCGGAGTCCATTTTGGTCATGGGGTCATAATTTAAACAATCTATATATTTGTCTTCTAGGCAATGCTACATGCTTAATATTTTAGCTCCATGCCTTATGATTTCAGTGAAGAAGATGTTAGTTGAATCAGAATATCCTTTAAATTAAGTATAATGACTTAAGATGGAAATATTTAAGAAATAAATTTGTATTAGTTGGCCCTGTGTACACAAATTCTGCAGCATCATGTCAACACAAAGTAATTAGAATCAATAAAACATTGAAAAAATGTAAAAAATAATAAAATCAAGACAAAGATGATCTTACAAATGTCAAAACACATGTTCCTTAAACTTTCACTTCATTTAATGGGCAAAAATATATTAAAACACATTGTATTGCTAAATTTTGTTTCATATAAACCATATAAAAATGCCATTGCATATAAAAGAACAAAAACATGAAACGAAATATAGACCGTGCTGATATTACAATAATCCTTGTATGGCAATCTGATATAAGCTAAACAAGTCACGTTATCTTATAATTGTAAATGATGAATGTTCGTATTTTCAAATAAAATTTGAAAACGTCAGTGGCAGATTCGGAGAAGAATTAAGGTAGCACACTACAAAATGGTTTAAGCTAGCTTAATATACATGTAAAGCGGTTTAAAGTAGCTTCTTTCAAAGAAGACGTTTTATTCACCAAAATATTACATATAAAGAGTTTGTATCCGACTTATCAATTAGTTTACTGAATCAGTACATTTTAATCTAAGACTTGTCTATGTCACATCTTTTAAATATTATGCTAAAACTAAAACCTTTACGAATAAACCAAAGCGTACTTAAACTAAATCTGATTGGTTTAACGATAAATGTCGTTGAATTAACTTGAAGCTGCCTTGAGTCCAAACGAAAGTGTTTGTTCCGTACGTGTAATAAAAATAAATTAGATTTTTGCTGAAAAGAAAGAATTAGGAAAAAGCTGAAACTCTACATGTGATATGATAGTCGTGTTGTAAATGACGGATTAAAACAGTCACGGGGAAATTGTTATTAGTTTCACATACCTGGGCGTTAAGTTTTCATAAACTGGATGACTTTGTTTAATCTCTTATTGATCAAACATTAAGAGCGTATCATAACCTTTTGTTAAAGTTCGTTAAAGTCCTTCTAGATGACAACAAGAAAACTTCGTTTTTATGATACCATGATTGTACCTATCCTATTATACGCTTGGGTCGTCTACAGTCCAAAAGATAGTGACAAATTTCATATACGTGTAAGATTTATTTGTAAGTATATTCTGGATGTAAACTCACAGACTCAAAATGCAGCATGGTGAATTGGATCAGTTCCCTCTCTCAGTGATATGTAAAAGAGGTCACTATAGTTCTGGTTAATAGCATGAAAAACTTTAATTCCCCGCTCTTTAGCATGTTTTATGATCGTTGTATGAATTAAAACGGATCATGTAAGGCTAGTCGTATCAATTCCACAACTAATCATGTGGGTTTAACATATGTTAGAAAAACAATTGATGAAAACATTAATTATTTACCAATATTCAGATACATAATCAAAGATAAGTGCATTCACTGGTTTGAACTAAATAATGTATAAATAGTATATGCATGTCAAACAACATTTGTTGTCTTGTTGATTTGTTTAGCAATTGAAAATATTTTACAATTTCTAAAAAAGTATAGGTTTAAATAATGTCTATGCATGATAAAGTAGATCAAAGGTGAATGGAAATTAATCTTTTGTCAAGCGTTTCTTTAATGTCTGGTCCACTTAGCAAAAGCGATGCTTGTTTAGCGTTGATATCAAAATCAGTAATATTTGCCGTAACAGATGATTTTTCTGACGTGGTAGGATTTATTCTTCTATTTATGAGTCCGCTTTATTGCGAGCACAAGGTCAGGAAATTATGGTGGCTGATTTGGTACACTTTTGTGCGTCGTGTTGTCGCCAGCGACAACACGACAAAACGCCAAACGGCGCGTTGTCGCACTGTCGTCTTGTCGTCCTGTCGTTAGCGAAGCACGCCAAACGGCGCGTTGTCGCACTGTCGTCTTGTCGTCCTGTCGCTAGCGAAGCACGCCAAACGGCGCGTTGTCGTGCGGCGTGTTGTATTATGGTGATAATGTGCCGAGCGACAAAGCGCCAAATAGCCAATCCTTCAATTTGAGCCGAGCGACAATGTGACATCGCGACAACACGCCGCACGACAACGCGCCGTTTGGCGTGCTTCGCTAGCGACAGGACGACAAGACGACAGTGCGACAACGCGCCGTTTGGCGTGCTTCGCTAGCGACAGGACGACAAGACGACAGTGCGACAACGCGCCGTTTGGCGTTTTGTCGTGTTGTCGCTGGCGACAACACGACGCACAAAAGTGTACCAAATCAGCCACCATAGGAAATACAAAGTTGATTATCGAAGCCTTAGATGCAAACTCATGTAAAAAGGTCATGTCAAGCGCCTTTTGTTCGGCTTGCGATCGACACTCGTAGATAAATACATTTAATTTTTAGTATAGTATTGCTACCTTTCAATCATTAATGGTAAATGAGGTTGAATAAGTCACAAAATAACAAAGCCTTTATATAAAGAGATAGGAATACTAGCAGTATTAAATGTTTTATTGTTTGGTAACATGAAACTACTTATCACATATACACAAATAAATACACAAGCTTTCTGACATCTATCTGTTTGCCATTTACTAGCTTATATTAGTATGCATCACAGCAATAAGGGATAATGCCAGTTTTAATCTGCTCACGCAAACACAGAATAATAAAACACCGCTAATAATTTCAAAGCTAAACAAAGGACCGATGAGTGCCAGTATCGCTCTCCTGAACTCATTTTGTGAAAATATTGAGGTCAATGTTCCCTAAACCCAAGATTCGGTAGGGATCATCTACTTCGTTAGACCAATCATACTACGAAATTTGAAGACTGATCTTGATAATTAGTTCTCAAAATATACAGCAAATATCGGTTTCAAATATTGGGTCACTGTGTACTTGACCTTTGGCCCACTGACACCAAATAAACAACAGGAATCATCGACCTACTGAGCAAGTTTCATAAATAAGTGACAAATTGTGACCTTTTGGGTGTTTCAAGGATGTTTCGCGCAATGAACGACCGACACAATTGTGACCTCTGCAATGATACTTAAATTCGTTATGATTCAGAATATAAAAAAAAACACACCACACTACCTGTCAAAGCAATGATGTATACTTTTAAAAGACGTTGCATGCACTAATAACCACCAAGCCAAATTTGCGTGCGAGGATTATATTCTATCAAAGACTGAACGAAACTGGGATTGTCTGTTGATAACCTCTTGACTTAAATTATGCTATTGAATTTCCAGTTGATGCCCAAGTTAGATAAGAACAAAACAAATAGTATCAGCCATGATATTTCAAAAGAATGCACATATTTTATTTCTACTAATTATTATATTTTGTATGTTCAAAAGTAATGCGGTGTTTAAGAACCTCTTTGTCGTCTGTCCAGATCATCTCAAACATTTATAGTCTGCTCTCATAATTTCATTGTATATGTTTCATTTTGACGGAAAACTACATAATTAAATGAGCTTCTTATTGCTTATTGACATTAAAAGGAAAAGTAAAGAAAACCCCCACAATGTCTAAATGACTACACATTAAGTACTATTCTAGAGAACGACGTTGTGCATCAAGCCTCTGCATTAATTTTGTAAATTTTGTTTGTCCAGGTAAACACAACCTGCTTACTATTCATCAAAAGCATCTATTTGCAAATAAACACGAAGCACTGTTAACTTGCATCGTAAAATATTCTTCAGTATTAAAATAACTATACCTAAGTTACCATTTTATTTCGCAATATATTATTATCTAAAGAGTGCTATTGATGCCTTTCTTTGTACAAATTTCATGTTTCATTTATTCATGGAACTATCCAAAAACGTTTTAGATAATGTAATAAAAGTCTGATGCACGTTCACAAGCCGTGATATTTTACGGTAATGACCTTCATGGTTGGTATAATTGAGTTTGCATTAAGGAATAATTCCTGTAAACTTTTGCAGATTATGAATAGTGTCTTGTCTTGTTTCTGCTAAGAGAATAATCGACTATTTATTTACCCTTGCGTAGTGATATCTCCAGTTAAGATGTTAAGTAACAAATGTATCATTCTCTCTATAGACATTATTACTGTAATGACATTTCTTTCTTTTTTGGCGCAGCCGTATTAAGCTCGCTTTTGACCGGAAGTTGGGAATTTTTCAACCGCCAATTAAATGACAGGTAGAATATACATGTATAACAATTTTTCATTGAGAAATTCACGATGTAAGGCACGTTTTAATTGGACAATACCGAATGAGAATTGCCAAAAAAATACCCTTGTGTTTTCAGCAGTCTTTCTTGAACGGGTTTATAATTTTAGTACGTAAATAGTTCATATCTATCAACATAATATGTTGTTACCGCCAACTAATGTAAATTATAAGTGTAGAGTAATTATACTTTCTCGGCCAGTGAATAACGATCAATATTCCGAGTAACATAGTTGAAAACAGAAACAAGGGTTAAGTTTGATGCACATGTCACAGTACATATATAATTACATGTACAATTGGTGATATAATCGGCAAGTGGCAGGTTAGCTGCGTTTGGACTTATATCGGTGTAAGATCTCAGTGAGTGAAGGGTCAAGGGTTCGCGTTCCAGTCAAGGCGCACTTTTGTTTCACGCTGTGACATTTGGCGCCTTCTTACTGGCTGAAATTATTTTTAAAGATAGTTCTTGTTTATTTTACATTCCTTCTTAAGATTAAGCTATGCGTTATTAGACATTTAAAGGCATTAAAAATGTGTCATCTTAGCAGTAAATGTTAAATGGAGAAAAGTCTTTTCAAACTATGCCGCAGACAGCCATTAGAGAGTCACGCCCACGAAAATTGGGTTGAAATGTTCAGGCGAAGGTTTCATTTAGATTAAATGCGCTTTTAATACCACTTAAGTGATGAATAAAACAAATTATTGTTCCCTGTACATTGCCAGACAGAAATCATTAAATAATGGAACCTAAGCGTGTATCTTTAAATCTTTCTTAAGCTCGCTTAACATTTTTAGTACTAAATTACGACTTCGGACTATTCTCGTTTTTGTTTTATTTTATTATTCAGAGTTTGCTTTCAATAAAATCGCGTTTTAGTTGTAGATTTGTGGAAACCTCTGATGATAGATATAGCTATTCAATTATGTATGTGACAAGAACAGGTTACGTCTGATTCCTCAAAATGTAATATTTATTCCAAGAAATGTGTTGCTGTAAAATTCATTAATATTATAAAAGTCTTAGTATTGGAATTCGTCTGAAATAGAACGTATGTAATCTATGCCTCTGCATCCGTAAACCACTAATTGAATGTAACAGACAAACTGTATCAAATATACAGACGACATGCAGGGCTTTGACCTACAAGAGCCAAGTTACTTGCGGTTGTACAAAATTTTCTTGTATCCAAGGAATACTGTTGTCGTAAAGACTAAACAATTATATCTTGATTTACTTTTTTAATTTTGCTTTGAGTTACGTATGTTATGTGGAAGTACGGGAAATTATACAACCTTGTACGATCGGGTCTTCTTAAACTGTTATACATTTTATTCTACTTTAAAATGTACATATGCAGTCGGGGTATGTAGCACTAATTTGCATCCAAAATCACTAAGTTTGATGGCCAATCATTTGCAAGCGTAACAATAGGCAATGAACATATTATTAACCAATTGTCAAACTTGCCGACTAGTAGGCACATGATTATTCTATAACCACATAACCTTGATAAGTATGTTCGACAAAAAAGATATGTGAAAGAATTTATCTGATCCAAGTTTTTTTTTGTAAATATTATTTCTATATTGACAAGAGCCATGACATGGCCATCCCCCCGCCCAAGAAATTCTAGGTGAGAGGAATGGATATGGTATAGTTTCTAATTTAATACAATATTAATATTTGACGGGCTTTAATTAGACAAGGTAGAGTTAGGGCTCTTGGGCATGTACTTCCAATCATTGTGCTCTATCACTGTATTAAGTTTCAAGTAATTCCCTTCAAAACTTTTGGAGTTATTCACCGGACAAGAAAAATCAAGAAAATGTAACAAAGGGGAATGATTAAAATTAGGCAAGATAGAGTTATGGTTCTTTTGCATTACACTTCCCCTCATGTACTCTATCACTGTATTAAGTTTAAAGTAATTCCTTTCAGTACTTTTGAAGTTATGCTCCGGACAAGAAAAAACAAGAAAATGTTACAAAGGGGAATATTTAAAAAAATAAGCAAGGTAGAGTTATTGTTCATGGGCACTGCACTGCCTCTCAATGTCCTCTGTCTGTGCGTAAAGTTTCAAGTAATTCCCTTCGGTACTTTGGAGTTTTGCTCCGGACAAAGGTGTGACGGACGGACGCATGCGGGGACGGAGCCCGCTACTATATCCCCTCCGCCAAGGCGGAAGAATAATAATGTAGCCCAAACCACTTGGGATCTCTGATAATTAAGCGGAGTCTTCCCTAATAAATAAATAAATGTTCCGAACAAAATTAATTTCTTTCACATATTCACTTTCCATGACAATCTTTTATTTCTATTTAAAGGGGCACGCCGTAGAACAAGCAGGTTACATTCTTCTCCAAACATAGATACTGTTAACGTAAACTGATAAATAAATACAATTCTTAAGAACAGCATATATCGAAATATACCTCATTTACTAAACAAAGAGACATCGTTATCAACGCATTGATTGAACAAGAATAACTGTACATATATTATCGACATTTTACGGTATTGCAATATATCATAAAATTGCTGATTTTACCGATGATTACTGGAATGTGTAGCTAATTAACTTTCAGGTTAAGTAAAAAAACATACAGTTATTCTATTATTTACTTTGACACCAATTTTTCACCAGTTTCAAACAAAAAATGTATTTTATTTTGGTTGCCAAAGGAATGTGAGCTACCTTGCCTAGCAAACACTCACATATTTAATCTTGATAAAGGTTAATCCATAAACCATGATTACAAAATACTAAATAAAGTGTATACACAGCATTGACGTTACTTATCTATTTCCAGGGAATTATTCTAATACCATATAATTAAACTTATAACTGCTACGTTCGACTAGATATTCACAAGATAATAAACTGATAATAAGCAGTTTGTAAACACAAATATTAAACTATGTCGCCCTTTAGCTATTTCTATAATTAATTAAAATTCTGATTTCCTGATTGGTTGTGGGCTATCATAGAAACAATCTCGCTCATTTCGTTGGTCGACGTCATTTTGTAACCATGTAAATTTGAACATGTGTTTATTTAATATGCCTTTGATTTGACGGTTTTAGTTATAAACGATAATGTATATTATGTCTAGTCCAAAATTGCAATCCATTATTTACAATTCGCTCCAAAAAGCAAAATAGTCTAAATTGAAAGTTAATTTTGTACTAATTTCCTAACCCATTTCTTACCACATCTTTCACATGCCATTTAGCTTAAAGATGCTAGATGGCCTCCAAGATGGGTGCTGAAATTTAAAACATACACCCGTAAAAACATGCATTTTCTGAGTTACTTGTATAACCGGTTGAAACGGCGCTAAACTAAAGTAAGTAATAATTAACAAAAATTATACTAGTATGTGACAGTACCGTGAGTTTTGTTATATGGCACAAACTTATTCCCAAAAATAATCTAAAAATCAGTGTCTTTCAAAAGTGCACTTGCCACAGACCTCAATAAATTCATTAATTTTGTCTAAAATTTTCAAAGACAATAAAACAATCATTAATTAAGACCATTTTGCTTCACACTAGCGTATGGCATGGTATTTTTTCAAAAATGGGTAGGGTAAATTAACCCCTGCAAGTTTAGAATAAACTGGAGGTAAATCTTTTATAAAATCTGAGCAAAATGTTCTATTTATTATGAGTTTTTGAAATATATTTATGTGATTTTGCAGATTTAAGGAAATATGTAGCGTCATAGTAATATCTTTTTAATGTCATGAGGCTAATATCGAGTTGGGTTTTCCAACATAATGAGTTAAAATAATTTCTTTCACCTACTTCTGTTTGACACTGAAAGTTTAACCAAATGAAGCCTTAGTCAATTCAACTGACACGCGTTGTAACTGAAATACGAATATACATAGATGTGATATATGCAGAATTTCATATCTCTATTTAATAAAACAATAACACCTTAAATGCTGGTGGGATAAATCTAGTCCTAAAAAAGAAAGTATAATATGTAATACTCAAAATCAAGGGCTTATATTTTTGCATAATTTCTGCCGCTGAGTAAACGTATAATTTGTTCATTTTGGTATCCTTGTATTTGCTTGGAATTGAAAAAAAAAATTGAGTAAAGTTATTGGGTCTTTTAATGTAGTGTTTCATATGTTAGAGTTTCAATATAATATTCAGCTCACCTGGCATGAAGTGATATGAAATGATATACGAATATCAGGCGTCCGTCGTCCATAATTTGCTTCTATCAGCATCATTTAAACCCCTTGGACAACGAAACTTTAGAGAAATAGTTCTTGCACAATTTAATTCAATGCAAATCTGTGGTTGCTTAGGTAACAAATGGTAAACAGTACAAAAAATCTTAACAAACATCTGAAGGTACATAGCTTAGTCATCTGGTATGTCGCATTTGCTAGTAGATTTCTACCATGATTAAACAAATTATGACCCTCTGGGACGCGTTCAGGGTATTTGCTTTAATGAGCTCTATTTTGAGTTTGAACTTGGTCGCTTTAGACCAAATACTGGGTTACCCAATCAAATGAAAGAAAGCTTTCTACATTATAAGAAGCAACGCGCATTTCTTGACATAATGTCAGCGCCGTCGAGTTAATGGAAAAGCTAGCACGTGAAATGATCTCATATATGAATTACATCTTAGTTTCCCCGATTTTGATTAACAGCATGATTGTGCGTTATAGATATTGTTAATTAACGGCAAAATGAAACTTATTTGACTGCTAATAGTGTATGCGGCGAGGTTTGCGGAACCAAGTACAGTTACACTTACTATGCACTAAGTCTGTTGAAATTGAGATGGATTTTTAAAACTTTAAACCTCTAGAAGGTTATTTTCAATACCAGGAGACATCATTTTATAAAGTATTTCAATCAAACCTTATCTCATCAGAATCCTTGTTATCAAATCATTTGAGAAACTAATCAGCCGTTTAACAATGAGTGTCTGACACAGTGAAGAAACATAAAGTTTTCGTTGGCACGTAATTGATACCCAGACAGAATAAACGAGCAGTGAAAGATTAAACCAGATGTAATGCGGGATTACACTCAGTTTCAAAAGAAAGTGAGCACTTCTTAATTTTAAATATTTCAATAGTTAGAGGACGTATCGGCTTCAATTTTCGCACACTATATCTCATGTGTATTTGTCATCGATCGATTGCAAAATCTAAAATGTTCGCCATATTGTACGTAAACAGATGTCAATTTTGGTACCAAATAAATAGGCTTTCAGAAATGTAGTCGATGAAAAATCACAGAAAACAAATAAAACATCACAATGTTTATAAAAGGTGATCACTATAGATGACATTATAGTTTCAATGTTTGTGATAAATTTGCAGAAATCGTTTGACAATGCACAAATGACTGTTTTAGGTTTTATTTTTCATTCACCACAATCTTCAAATGTTTTTTTTATCTTTTTATTGTACATAAAAAGTATGTAAAACTATACATCTTAAATACATCTTTTCAAATTCTATAACAAATAAACAAGACGAATGATAGATTTTATGTTTACGAAAACAAATAGGACATTTGATATAAAGAAATGTAATACATAAGCAGTTAACACTTTATAACCCAAACGTTATCTTACTTCAGCAATATGTAGTTGTTGCTGGCAACAATACTGTGCATATTTAAAACAATTGTACAAATCAAAAGTTTAAAACTAATGTCTAAGTTTACTTACACTCTCTTTTGTTTTGTCCTTCAATTACAATAGAGAGATAAATGCTCTAGAAGGAGCTATAGGAATCGTTAAATTGCCAATACGAATATGGAGCTGTGTCACATTGGATCAAAATGCAATATCAGGTTTATGCCATAATATGATATATGTTACAGGATTGAAAAGTTAGGTAACCCGTCTGAAGACTCTTGATGATACATTCTTATCCAATCGTCATTAAGAACTGTCAACATGAGTTCTATATCACGCGCAAAACTTCAACATGTGTTACTTTACACCCAGATTTTCAGATTAAATCTAATATCAACCTTCCGAATACCTTGTGAGCACTTTTGAGACTGTATTATATTTGAGAAATGTAATCAAACTGATCCATCATTTTAATCAGATGTCGTAAAGACTGACAAAGAAGTACTAAGAGACTGGTACCCTTAATGTTGCGGCCCTATACCAAACTATAAGGAAAACTCGTTTGATATTTGTATAAGGTTTCATAAAATATGAAAATCGTCATTGGTTAAACATGTTAAAAACCTACAGGAACAAGTCTTATCTCCAGAACTGCTTAGTGCTCCCAGCTTCATGAAAACCTTATCGTATTCAGTAAAAGAGGATTTTAGAAAATCTATATCGACAATAGTAACACAATCATGTCTATGGGAATCACCTTATGTGCGGTAAAAGTTGTTAAAATAGGTTTTGGCAACAACTGTGTAAAGATATTTGAAATTATGTCCTTGCATACAGAAATATCAGCCCGTAAACTAAATAGGGACATACGAACTGGCAGACTGAGGGACAGCGCGAACCTTTATTTCCAAACTATCTCCGATCGGTTCATGACTAATATATGTGATGATATAGCAAACACAAGCAAGAACTGGTAAACAAAGTGGACTTTGTATAAAGAAAGCATGTTAGACGAAGTCAGTAAATTTAGGTATAGGTTTTAGTTATTTGTTTTTAGTTTTCTTTCTTTCAACATGCTTGCATTTTGGAACAGAATGTGTAATAAACAGTCAAAACCTAGAAAAAAAGATACACCTTAAATGCATTATGCTCAAAATAATTCTAGGGAAGTCTGAAAACTGAAAGCTGTTAACGTCATAAGATAATGATTCAAAGTTACTAAGAGAGATGAAAGTTGACAAATTCTGTAAATTTATGATACAAGTGACCTGAAGTCAACATTACATCATTTTGTTTTGCAGCCTTCTCTCAACTAATATTAACTGCATCTCTCCAAACAATAACTCATGTTCCAAACATATTAGAAATATGTTGCATGTCTTAGTTCTAAACGAAGTGTGATTACACCAAATGATCAGTGATATAAAGTCATTCAAAAGACTAATAATAACTTTAATCAATGCATCAAAAAGACCTTTTAAGTAAATTATGTATTATGTCTATATCTATAGAAAATCAATGTACTGTATTTCTATAATTTGCACTTTGTTATGGGACGGAGCTTTAAACTGTGATTTATCTACAACAGAGAACACGATCTATCTACAATAGAAAACAGTTACAATAGCGTAACAGAGCAAAGGTGTCATTATACAAAATAGATTGAGCACTTATGACTCGAATAATGACGTCATTTCTCTGAGGCTTAGATAATAATAATGTCTGCTCAAAATAACATCATTACTCTCACAAACAGTAATCTATTACAGTACTTAGACAACAACTGCATTTAAAGTGGTAATTCCTACATCTAGCAAATTGTATTCCAAAAACATAAATAACGTGTTCAATGAAAAGGAATTATGCACATTTTCATCAAGTAAAAATCCAGCTGAAATAGGTGTGTGTAAAAAGGATAGAGGAAATAATAGCCTGTAACCCAATGCACCAAACTCTTCCTGCTACCAGTACAAAATAATAACTTTCCAAATACTACTTTTCCTATTTTGACTGGAAGAGCCAAAAAAACTGCATGCAGGAGTTGCTTCCCTTCCACTGCCAAAATCTCTACAACAACAAAAACACAAGTGAGATCACTGTGAAGAAAGGAACTATTATTTTATTAGTCCAATTTTTTTATAATTAAAGCACCAACTTCAAATACTAATGCGGCATTATCATTAGTTTAACACATTTAAATGCACAGCAACCGAAAATTGCTTTTATAAAACTGTCACCAAAAATACACTATGTGCAGTAAGATGCGCATAATGTCACTTTAAGTTATAATACTTCCCAAGATTTTATTATTAATGTTTTGAAGGTTATTTAGTTTGATATCAGTTATAGGGTATGTCTCTTTAAATGATATAAATATGCACAATGTCTCATCTTAGCTCAAATAATTAGCACACAAACTTTCTTTCATCAATCGCTATCCAGCAATTTATTGTACAATAACACATTTTAAGCATTTACGTCACCGATAATGACTGGAATGTACAGTATAAACGTATAGTTTAGTAATTAATATCATTTCTGCTTTTAAAATTATTTAATGTGACACCAGTTTTAGACAGCGCTCTTTAAACTGCATTTATGTTTGCGGGAAACAAACGTTATTATTGCTTATCACGAACGAGTTCATTTAAAATTGCGGTCCTAATGGGTTATCAGGGAGGTTTCGGAAATTCACAGTGTGTGTCCTATTTAGTTGTTTAAGGAAATATGTCGAGTGAATCCTTAGAGTGTTTACAGTTTTTACCTACTCCCTGCGGATTTTATTTCGTATTTGATGTTATCTACGAGTTCATCCATTAAAGCTGCTCGTTCACAGTTACCGGTGAAAAAAATATATTTCTCAAAAAATGATACATGTATACTAAAAGGTAAGATGTAAAAGTAATGACTATAAGTAAAACAAAATACATAGCAATTTGAGAAAATCTGTCGAAAGTACAATGTGTTGATGAGCTTGGTTTAACGGCACCTCTGTATTGAAATTGCGAAAGCGTTTGTAACGCTTTATGAAAGCGTATAGTAGCGTATAGTTTCAAAAATACCGAAATATTTCATGGGAAGTTATACTGAAGCCTTTTTATTTGATGATTCGTTATAAAATATGCTCTTTTCATACTGTTTGAAGACCCTTTTTTCAACAAAATCTAAAAGCGAGTATCTTTAAAAATACTAATTTTGGGTGTATGTACAGGAACAATATAGATAATTTTATGTTTTCTTTTCCTCTATAACTGTTTTCGTTTGTTTCATTTACCATTCACTTTAAGTTTACTATGTGTATTATTTACTCTTCGAATAGAATTGTATACTTCATGTAGTAGCCGTGTAGATCGTAGAACAGTTATATTATTCCTGTTAAAGTTTTGATGTACTTCCTGATCCAGTCAAATGCTGCCATTTAATTCAAAAGATGAAAGAAAATATTTCCATACTGATTCCATATCTGCAATATACAAATATTTATTTTGCTTATTTAGCAATAATTAGGACTGGGACACAACATAGCTTGCTATATTTCAATGCAAATAGCTAAATTCTCCAAAATGATATATTCAAACATAAATTTGACATGTGGCTGAAAAGGTGTCACAGCCAGGGCCAATACACGCCAGAATTTTACTATAGGCTTATATAGGAGCGCTGTCATTAACTCAAAATAACATTTTAACTAATACAGTTATTTTAAATCACAAACGGGATAATAAAATATAACATTTTCCCTTTTTGATGAACATTTTTTAATTTTCTGAGACTTAATTTGTTTGGTCTTTTTTAAAGTTATGATATATAGTAAAATGCCCAAAATGTGACATTTTTAAGTTAAAATTTTGAAGTTTATCCTCAATTTGTTCAAAAACTATATTATTTTAGAATCACAAACGGGATCTAATAAAACAATCATTCTACATTTTAGTGATATATTTTTATATCAAAATAAAGAAAGGAGAAAATGGTCTTATTTAAAGTTTCGTTAAACAGGTATATAATTTTATTTTTACGATCTGAGCTCGGTTGCTTCCGTAATGCTGGCCGAACAATTTCGAATGATTGATCTAACTGCTTCAGGTCATCGATAAGATTTATGGCCGGACAATATGTAACATTTATCATGATCTTTAAAAAGTTGTTTATTGGGTTTTGATTTACACTAAATACAAACTGGGTTAGAATCTTCAGTTTTTTGTTCATAAAAAGGCAAAACCTTTCATTGAAACCGGATATAGATGTTAATTGTCTTTATAGCGAAAATTTATTAATTTTCAGTATGATTATCAATAATAGTATTTAGCTTTTGATGTTAATTTGCAACACATAAAATATTCAATATGTATGTATTTTTATTTCGAAGCACTTGCACGAGATATTCTATTTTGTTTTACATCTTTCTTTGTCTCGAGTGAAAGGCAAGCATTCGCTCCGCTGAAATAAGTGTCATTTATTAGGTGTCCACATATAGTTTCTTCCAGATCAAAGCTGGTTTTCATAATACACACTCAGGTAAAAAGCAGGTTGTCTTATTACTAGAATCTTTTGTCTTTCCTTTCTTTGTGAAGAAATAAACTGATTATTACATTAACAAAAATAGAAGAAAAAAAACACGCAAGGTTTGATCGGTGTTTGATCGAGTCTCAAATGACAACATCTGTAAAATTTAACAGGTATTATTCTACTGCAGAAATGGAAAAGCTTTTTTTCCACAATAAATCCTTATTTTTCTTCCAAATGTTCATTATGATTTCAAGCAATGTGGACAGTGTGACAAAATGTTACAATCCAGCTTTTATTTTAAAGGAAAAATATATTGACCATATGATTAGAAAATGAAAAATTACATACTTTTTAAGACATTCAACATCAAGCGTTTACTAGAGTATGTAAAATCTATTTGATATTCTGAAAAGTAATGGTGCTATTTCTCAAATTAAAAAAGCTAACAGAAATCAAATATCAGTTTTTATCAGATCAGGAATATCTAATTGGGAAATAAAAAAGTCGACGACTATTTAACGCGGACGTGTAGGTCCGCCTATTTACGTGTTAAAGCACACCATGCTTTTGCAACAGACTTGCCGTGTGCGTCTGTACTTAAAAATAACAGGTATACAATTTTCAACAATTCTCATGAGCAAACATTACGCACGTGAAATGGGATCAGCCGAATAAGAAAAATTAAGTGCACACTAGTTTCATTCTCATTATTATGTCAACATTCACTAATGCTTTTGGATTATTCTGTGACTATTGTCAACAATTACCACCAATGAATTATATTTTCAACATCCGTTATTTTACATCAGATTCCTTAATGACTGAACATGTGACTGTAATGAAATAGTGCTCTCTAGATAAATCATTGTTGTTGTTGTTGTTGTTGTTATTATTATTATTATTATTATTATTATTATTATTGATTGCGAGTAATGTGAATGATAATGTTGAATGTTCTTAGTGGTTAAAATTGAAGCAGAAGATTTTCCCCTTTCGCACAAAAGTAACACGTCAAGTTCAATATCTCCCTTATGCAAATTTCAAGTACACTCGATAATCAATGATTTATGACCCTTTCCGTTATTTACGGATTCTACCGAACCGTAGTAGTTTCTGTTAACACTTATCGAGTGCCTGCTGATATAGCGCTTGACACTATCAACAACACATGTGAAAATCAACATAGCATTTTGAGAAAATATGTTAAAACTATTGCTGAGTTTTGTTTAACGTCACCGCTGCACTAAATGCTTATATTGGGATCTCAAAAGCGTTTGTAATTCTATACAATTTGGTAGCGTATACTTTCAAAACATACAGCAATACTTTACGGAAAGTATTACTGAAACCTTTTAATTTGATTATTCTTTTTAAAAGTTTAACATGTTAATTTCAAACAGTTCGAAGAACTTTATCTTTTTTCACCAAACTCTGAGAGTGAGCAGCTTTACATGATATTAGTTCGAGTCTAACAGGACTAGATTTCATAAAATAAAGAAATGCAACGAGCTAGATTTTATTGGGATATTTACTTGTACGCCATAAGGCACAATTTAAGCTTCGCGTCAAAAATATTGTTTATTGAACAATTGACAACGATTAATTCTCCTCCCTTTTTAACTGACAAACGAAACAAGTCATCCAGAACTGCTTTTTAAAACAACTTATTCAAGTTTTACCTGCCTTTAGATATCATGATAGTTACAGATAAATTCCTGTTAAAAGGACGAAAATATCAGTAAAGCAAGCGCCTCGATATATACTGTCACAGCAGCGTAGTTAAAGTCACTTTCTATTGCCTTTCAATACCATTATTATCAATCCGCTGGCAACCTAAAGGAGATTCCAGACATATCATTTCCGGAAACCGTTCTGTACTGTGTAAATAATGTATAATTCTGTCCAGTAAAAGTTCTTTATTTACTCGAAGTTGATATTTACAGTACGACAACGTTTTGTAAAATGTGCATGACAATAGCACATTTACAACGGTAAAGCGCTTCACCTATCCTGTGTGATGTCTTTATCGCATGTTTTTGTCTTCTAGAGGTCCAGCTAGTTGTATCCATTACAGTTATATTCCAGATGTTAATTAAGGAGGTTTGAGCGTTCCTGTGAGCATGCGCGAATAACAAATTAAGATTACCTATTAGGTTATTGAACTTGGTTCCCACAGTTTTATATTTGCTGTTATGACAGTGCTCGCTTTTACGGAATTTTGCGTGATTGTAGTTGGCTGCGGTAGACAGGGTAATGTTATATTCAGGTTCATTATTTAGGAGTTTTGTCCATCGGACCTGAAGTTAGCTGTTAAAGGCAAGGTCAAGCTAAATATGACCGCTAATGAAGGATAGATGGTATAATCTTTCCTGCACATTTCAGTTTTTCATCTTAATGGTATGTAAATAAATAAGATTTACATCTACCCTAATAAAGTGAAACGGAAAACTTGAAACAGACTGTAATTTCATGCGACCATTCTTAGGCTGCATTGCTTTACAATGAATAGCCTAGTTTGGATCATGTGACAGTGATGTAATAGATATATGTGTACACAAACGTTTACAGGCATTGCGTAAACAGGTCGAGCATATATATTGGAAAGGGTTATAGGTTTTAAAATATATAAACATATGATAGAACGGTGCGTTGGCGCAGTGGTTAGGGCGCTGGATATCTACGAATAAAGATTTTAAGGACTGGTTCAATCCTCATTGAAGTTTAAATTTTTTTCCATTGAATTATTTCAGTATTACTTCAGGTAAAATTGTGTAGATATATGTTTTAACAATTTTTTAGACAAGCAATAAACAGTAAATGAAAGTAAAATGACTAAAAGTTTGAAATATTTTGTAACCATTTCTTGCACAAGCATTTCGTGCTTACTGTCATCTCGTGTAATGGAATATGTATATTGAACTAGTATTACCAAAATTATGATGATTTGTCCAAGACAATTCTTCAGCAAGTAATGAAGGTACATTGTTCCTATGAACTGTAGCTGCTTGATGAATTGTCAAATAAAGGCAAACTTTGATCTTCATTTGATTGTTTAATTTGTTCTAAGTACAACTAAAAAACAATGAAACAAAAAAAGAAGAAATAAAGTAAAACTATCTAACTTAAAAGACGAGAGTAGAAATTGGATGTACATGTCCCTATATGAACTCCTGTACGACACAACCAAAATAATCAGGAACCGGAGTCGTTACCTACTGCACTATAGTGGCAGCGATTGTATATAATATAATATAATGTATAATATAATATATATTGACATCGATTACGCCTAGTGCTCTCCCATGTAATAAGATAGCGCGTGTTTACCCGATAAATGCGTCATTGTAAACGTATCCTAACCGGACAGTACAGGACCAGGTATATCGAATTAAAAGACTACTGCTGTCTTATGATTTATGCGGATAATATGCAACTGTATTTCGTTCATGTGTCTAATTTTAGCCTTTATCGTGTGCGTCAATGATACACATTCGGACACGATTGTTAATGCATGCACACGCAATGGGAAACGTATCTTCCATAACCCGTCTTTGCCACTGTGTAGTTTCTCTACTTAAATGGACACTCCCTACATCTAGCAGATAATATTATATTACATATATTATTATAAAATAGTGTTTCAATGAACGTAAAATGATAAATTATCAAAAATTTTAAGAAAAACATCGAAAAATTTGCACGTTAGCACAAATAATCAACAAGGCGACCTTCTGCAATAAATCGCCGTCCAACTATTAATTATATACCCCAACTTTACACAGAGTATTGAATTTTATACAGTACTGCAACATATTTTAAAACATTGATTTTTGCCGATGATACCTGGAATGTATAGCTTTTAACTTTTAGGTCAAGTGAAATGGAGATACAGGCTACACAACCTGGGTATCAAAGGTCAAATTGCTAATAACGGTACAATTTGGAGTGAGGAATATAACACAACCTTTTGGAGATGAAAGTACAGGAAGTCATACATTCTGTCGCTTATTTGACCAAGATGGAGGATGAAACTGAATGTAGACCAAACTAATTCTGCATATTTAAGAGTGAAAGATTTTAATCTTCACATGAAGAAGACCAATCTGGAAAGAGGTCAACAAGCAAATAATTTGGCTGCGGAGCGTATTTTTCATGAACATCTCCAGTATATAAAAGTAAAGTCATCAAATACGTTATGATTATTGTAGCCAAATCAGGGAAGATATCTCTAGGTAACATTTTACATAGCAAAGGTATTGTTCTACCACTTGTAGAATATGCAACACCAGTATAGCAGAAAAGCAATGCTGTACACAGTCTTAAAAATCCCAAGGAAAGGATTCAGTCTCTGTCTTAGTAGTATTAGTACAGGAAGTTGCATTGGTCTTGAAGTTCGAGTCAGCATCCTTCCCTTGGGTCTGCGCAGAGATGAGATTACATCAAGATGAAACACACCCACTTTCAAAGATACTGCAGCAAATTATTGATATGAAATCTCTCACAGATTTAAACACCAAATGCATGGACCCAAAGTTGTCCTATCTGGAAAGTCTTCAACCTACTAATCATCCAATTCAAAGTCAAAACAGTAAGAAAGTAATTTGACTCCTGTAAGCCAAAATCCTGCATGGTATTTGTATATTTGATACAGTTTATCTGTGACATTTAACTATTTTAGAAGTATTACACTACAAAGTATTGGAAAATATATTACATATTGTATAAACAGGAGACTGGCTCATGCCACATAATTGATAAAATAACTATATTTATTAACTTATGTTTCCTTTGCGGTAGTTTTCCTCAATATCTACAGTTTTTTTACACAAAATCATGAATAATAAAATAAGGCAAAAACGAAAATAGCGCAACGCCGTAGATTCTGTCTGACACTGTAAAGGGAATCAATAATTCAAATTGTCTCAAACATCTTTACCTAAGTGGTATTAAAAGCGCATTTAATCTAAATGAAACATTCGCCTGAACATCTTAACCTACTTTTCGTAGGCGTAACTCTCTAATGGCTGCCTACTGCATATTTTAAAAGGTTTTATCTCCATTTTACACTTTTCTGCTAAAACGACACAAAAATCTTAATCGTAAGAAGGAGGGGGAAATGAAAGAATCAAGAAATGTCATTACACCGATAATGTTTATGGAAAGATTGATATATCAGTTTTAAATGTCTTATTTTGTAATTTGTGAGTGAAAATTAAAGTTCGATTACTCGCTGGCAGATACTAGAAAAACGCTTAATCTGATCTGTAATTTCAAAGAAATTATTTTGTAATGCCTAAATGTACTCAACTGTACCGACCGCGAAAATTATTACAATATGCATACACAAAATAAAACAGACCATGCAATAAAAAGCTTTACATTCACGGTTTATGCTAAACATTTTTATTTAATTATGTTGTTTTCCGTCGAATCGAGAAATATAAAGATAAAATATGAGAGCAGGCTTTAAATGTTTGACATTAATCGAACTGACGTCAAACAGGCTATTACAGTAACTATAATTTAACAAACCAAAATAGTATAATTATTAGGAAATATGTCTTTTATTTTTATATGTTATGTTAATATTGTTTATTTTTTATCAAACCTAATTTGAGCATCATCCGAAAATTCAAGAGCATGGGTCAAAAAAGGTTATCAACAGACAATCCCAGTTTGTTCAGGCCTTGATGAAATATAACCATCATGATGGTAATCACTGCTTGCAACGCATTTTAAAAGAATAGATTATTGCTTTTTTCCCCGAATTATAATGAATTAAAGTGACATTATGCATATCTTACTGCACAAAGTGTATTTTTGGTGACAGTTTTATAAAAGCAATTTTCGGTTGCTGTGCATTTAAATGTGTTAAATTAATGATAATACCGCATTAGTATTTGAAGTTGGTGCTTTAGAAATAAAATAATCGTACTAATCAAATAATAGTTCCTTTCTTCACAGTGACCTCCCTTGTGTTTTTGTTGTTGTAAATGCACTGCAACCAAAAATCTCATATGTAAAACAATCACTGCAAATTATCAAACTTAGTACATGTATTTGCTAAGAATTGTGAAGATACGTCGCTTAGCTACAACATGTTTGTGTCCATGTATATGTGTATCAAAGTATTGCGGAACTATCTTTTAAGCAGGGCTCCAGTCGCAACTTGAACATGCATTTTGTCATATTGGTTTCGTAATGACTAAGTCCTGACCAAGTTATTAGTTTGCGCTGTTCCGTCTGACCGTCCGCAATTTCATTTCCGGTATGTACCATCCACATGCATAGACCGACTTTGATATAACTTTCAACGTTTGTTACTCACACTATACAGGTGTATTATGCACAACAACCAGCAACCTTCAAAATGGTCAAGGTCAAACTTACGGCTCAAACACTACTACCACAGGTGAGTGTAGCGTACCAGGGACCCATACAGTGATTTTTAGTTCAAAATAGCCTACTTACTAACCCTATATCAATAAGAAGGTAAACAACACCGTTTACACATCGACCCACTTTCAGCCTTAATTACTTCATCTAGAATAATGCATATTTATTAAAACCCATTGCATATATAGCATAAGTGTTTATCATTTCCGTAAAAGTTTACTTCAAGGCCCAAAAGCAAACCGTTTTGAAATAGCGACTGATAATTTCCGATTTTTTGACATTTTCGTCACCCGAATAAATGTCACACATTTCTAACACTGAATTCTTCCCTTTTAACAAGCTTTTAAACAATTTCGCCTTGTGTCATCCAAATATTACACAACCGACGCTCGTAGAAATTGATTTGATAAATATTTCCACAAGCTTTCCAGTTTTAATACGATCCGTTAATACAGTATTCATTTTATTTCGTTGATATATTTTGTAAACATATACATGCAGCCATACTGATAATTGGAAAACCAGTTTCCATACTGTATCGATCGGCCAGGTCTTACCAAGTCTAGGTTACACCACTAATACATGTCTATGGAATACTGAGCTCTAGTAGCGTGTTGTGCCGTTCTTGTGTATGTCCAAGGACGGTTGCACACTGGAAAAAGACGTACCCGAAAGTGTGAGATTTATTCGAGTTGGCGAAAAATTGTAAAAATATCGGAAACTATCAGTCGCTGTTACAAAACGGTTTGCTTTGGACCTTGAAGTAAGTTTACGGAAAAATAATTACGTAGGTATATATGCATATAGCACCGTTTTGATAAATATGCACTATTCTGTATGAAGTAATTGAGCTGAAACGGGTCTATGTGCGAACTGTGTTGTTTACCTTCTTATTGATATATGTCATTAGGCTATTTTTATCTAACATTCACTGTTTGGGTCCCTGGTACGCTACACTCACCTGTGACTACTACATGCACTATCGTTTCCTGTCTGTATCTTCCATATTCACGGACCGATTTGATATAACTTTATATAATTGGTATCCGTGTAATGAGTATGTATCATGCAGAATACCTTGTCACCAGCTCCTAAGTCAACGCCAAATTTGAGGGCTCGAACTCTGTAACTTGTATTGCAATATTTCCTGTCCGCTCTGTATCTCTTTAGTGCATGGACCAATTTCGATGTAACATTATAGGATTGTTACCAATGTCATAAAGGTTTGTCATGCACAACACCCAGCTACCTACTCCCGATGTCAAAGTCACACTTAAGCCTCACACCCTTTCATATACTGCTGTGTAGTACTATTTTCTGCCCTCTGTAGCTTTTACATGCATGGACGGTAGTTCCACAATTATTAGCCGTACTATAAGGATATGTCGCAACACTTATGTGTAATGCCTTGGTTTTATATAGCTGTATCTTTATTGTCTGCCTGTAGACATAAACAAAATGCATGAAGTGTGACATACATGTTCTCCTCGGTATTTTCATTGTTTTACGTTTACCATACCTTGAATATGTACACCCTTTTGTATGGCAATACCTCCTCAACCTGTTTATGTTTACTTTAAATCTATAGATTCCTGCAATCAAAACTTAAAGATATAAAACTACACCATTGATACGTTTTATACAAACTGAACATACTGAAAACCCAGTTTAATACTCGGGTTCACCGAGCTCATAATTTACTGTACAATTACACTTCAACAGATGTGCTGACAAACAACCAGACGAGGTCATGTGCACTGTTGTTTCCGTTTTTTGTCAGTTAAACTTCTATTACATTTCCTCAATTACCATTCAATTTATCTATATCTACTTATGCAGACGGTTGACTTGAAATACTAAACTCTTCTTTAATCTGGTTAGACATTACAAGGAAGTAATTAAGTATTTCAAAGGTCCTTTATCTAATAACCGTGCACGTTTCTCTTTGACAATAGATCTCAATCGCTAAAATTTCTTTGTTTTTTCGTTTCAATTTTGCTTCTTTTAATCAAGCTTTTAGCTTTACTAGCTGTACCCTCATATTACGATTATTTCTTGCGGATGAAAATAAGCACCTCAAAGTGAATGACATCATAAAACATGCAAGCAATTGTTGAATATCCCTTTTGTGTTCAACTAATAAGGATGTAAGGTCAAACAAATATATTGTTTTGTGAGATCAGATATATTTGTAATTTTATATTACTTGGACAAATTAACCAACGTCAGTATGAATCATTTTTATTCATTGAATGTTTTAGGCATATAAAATCATGTCATCTTATTTTTTATTTTTGATAGTTAATCATTTTCAAAAACAAAACAAAACCTTGCGGTGCTCATGCATTCCGTCTATCAAAAAAAAAAACAGTTTACATGATTCGATTCATAAGCTTTTGAGTCACGGATCCTGTATTTTAACCACTTACCTACGCTTAGTCGTTTGTTATATTAACAGTACAAAACAAAATTGTAAACCTGCGAGAATTTCCGTAATAAAAACGAAAAGTACCGCTAAAACACGATTTGCTCACGAACATTGATTTATTCAGTGCAATCATCGAATGATATAAAATTACAAATATATTTAATATTACAAAACCATGCATTTGTTTTCGATAAAATATTTGAAACTATCCCGCATCTACTCGGGACTGCTACCTGATATCCTTTATTGTTGAACACAAAAAGGATATTCAACAGTTGTCTTTCATTCTTATCATTTCCCATTATGTTGTACTATGTGTATACATGTGTATATCTGGGAATAAAATATGTTTAAACTGATATATGCATGCCTAAAGGTCAGGATCAGGTTAATTTGTCCCGGACAATACTATTATTGGTAGCAATTAAAATACGTTGTGTTTTTATACAAACTGAAATGTCAATTATATTTGTGCAGGCGTACTATACGGTAGAGATGAAAGTACAAAGAAATGTTAGAAAGGGAAACTTAAATATGCAAATTAAATAGACAAATTAGTTACGTGTTGAAAATATAAACGTTTAAAAATAGTAAAAATACAGACAAAATTGTACAATATGCTGCTCCCTTCAAAATTATGATGTAGGGAAGTCTGTATTTTGTCTGACTTTTGCTTCTTACGTCATTTATTATTCAAAACTTGTTTGGTGAATAATTTTGAATTCTGTAAAATCAAAATAGTAATAGTTTAGTATATATAGCTTTGCGTGTTGTGTCACGTGTATATCATTAAAGATACAAGATACAAAATTTTCAAGCATGAGTCGGCATGGTATAATATTACATAACAACATTAGCTTGGTAGAGCTATTGACCGACATGATGAATATCAAAAGCTTTACTTGTCATTTATTTTCTCTTTTCAGTTGTCTTTTTCTAAATTTTCCTTCTTTTAGTCGTAAATGACGTTACTAGAGTAATATATCTAGATATTGTTACAACGTCTGAAGAATATTGCCAATGGTTTTAAAATTTATTTAATAAGGCGGCAAAAACGCTGAGTTTTTTACCGTAAAAACGAGCATGTCAATTATTGTCTGTCGACGTTTCAGTTCATTTGTTTTCTGCATAAGTCAAATCAGTTCAAGACACATAAATTACTTACGTTTTAAGGTGAGCAAATTAAAATCGGACCGTCCAGTGTATCTTGTTTGGGCTGTAACGGTGTCATGCATGGGATGTTCATGTAAAATTCCACAAATGTTACGCACATGATAACGATATGTCGCGTGCAAGACCCATATCCCTACCTCAAAGGCCAAAGGCCAAAATATCGTTTAAAGGTCATGGAATCCTGTATTCATTTATATGCACACATTCGTGTCCGGTTTGTACTGTCACTCTGTCAAGCATTGATGAATTTGAAATAACTTGGCTTTAAGGTTCAGCATATCAAGACAATGTGCCGCGTGCAAAACCTAGGACCTTATCTCAAAGGTTAAGGTCACACTTAGAGTTTAAAGGGCAGGGGATCCTGATGACATGGTAACATGGTCTCTTACATTACGACACAGTTGCTGAGCACATGGAGATGACGTTTCATACCTTAGAGGTCAAGGTCACACCTACTGGTCAGGTTTTAGAATCTTATAAATATGTACACATGTTCATGTCGGGACTGTTACTCTGTTACGCATTAAAAGAGTTTGAAAAGAATTGGCACCAATGTTCAGCACATGGTGATAAAGTGTTGTTTGTATGTACCGGGTCCATACCTTGATGGTCGAGGTCCCAGAATGTGAGATACCACGTGCACTTTGGGGCATTTGTCACTTATGAGGGACAGCTGCCATTGCTGATACGCATGACAATGCACAAAAGTGACAAAATGTCATAAATTCACTTGAGAACAAGCAAACCAAGACAACCACACGTGATTACATTTTGAGACATTCTAAATACAAAAGAAAACTCATTTTGAATATATTTTGAATTAATTCTTTTTTTTTTCATTTAAAATTGTTATAAATATTTCGTGACATAATAAATTATGTAGCTATGCATTGTGGACGCTTTCATGGAATGATTTTATACAGTTGTCATGTACTAGTAGTATATTGTTACTTACTTGTGGTTGTATATCAACGGACTTTTTAAGTAAGATGTCAGCTTTATCCATTGATTAAAAAAATTAAACTGTTAAAATTGCTATCAAAATGTAGAACAACTACTCTGCAATATTTAAAACAAGAATCTGAGATAGCCAAATATAATTACTGGTAAACGGTATATTTAAACATGAGTGAAATACCTTTATTACACTTTATTATTGTTTTGCTAAACATTCTTATTTAAATTTGATTTTGGCTTCGTCATAAAGAAATTACTACGAAATTTAAATGGTAAAAATCCACGATTTCTCAGTATTATATTTAAGTGTCAAGACAGACTACTTCATAGTCTTCAACAAATGTTGAATTGTGGTTTAACAAGTTATTTTATAAATCCCTTTTAAGACTACACGTCAACGTTTTGTCAGTCTTTAGCTCGGCTTATCGGAGAATAAGGAGGGCTAGTATTCTCGCCCCGGTCTCGGCGTTGGCGTCGTTGTTTAAGGTTTTATAGCAAGCTTTGTTTTCTTGTTATATATTTGCAAGCAGAGCTCCAATCTTAATGAAACTTGACATAAGGACAGTACAACCTACATGCCATCTATATATCGGGTGGGACCCATGACCTCCTAAGTCAATGTCACTGTGAGTGCATATGCTATTGTAAGATTAACGTCTTATTGCAAACTTCTTTTTTTATATCTTTTAATTAATATGTCAATTAACTAGGTCATACCATCAAGTCCCACAAGTCTTGCTCGAATTTTTACAACATTTTTACCCTTTTTGCACATATAAGTTGCTAGTTACAGTCTTGTGAGCAAGGCACTGTTATGTACATATTTCAGTCATCACCTGTGAATTTTATTTGAAACTTTGCTGTTGACTGTTCAGGGGTATCAACTTCATAAAATACGCTTAGTCTTGTTTTGCCTTTTTGACACGCACTGCGAACCGCCGAGCGCGCTGTCTTTTGGACAGCTCTTGTTATTTTTGTTATTCATCCTTGTTATTTCTTATTTTAAGATTTATTCAAGTACAAAACACAATATTATGTAGAGATCTTTACGTAAAATACTAAATGTAGCTCTACAGGGTTTAGTCAATCCTTACTTAATCTTTCTATAAGCGGTTGTTAATGCAGAATTTGATATATCACTAACCTCTCTGTACATCTGGCAGATCACAGACATGCAATCACACTATTTATTGCTTCCATGTTGCATTAAGCTGACAACTTGACAGATACATATATCCGATAATGCATAATATTGCCTGTTGTATTACGGTATCGCGATTCAGAAAAGCTTTGGAATAACAGGGCATGCTGTTCACAATTTGAAATGTTAGAGACATAGATAACTTGGTCAACTACACTGATATATTGGTGGCCGTGAAGCCACTTTTGGCATCAAATATATCGTTGACATAAATTGAAATAATGGTGTGGTTTTTTTACCCATGTCTATTAACCATCCTATTTGTAGGTATAGTGAGAGACATGCCGTTGTACGATTTCAGTACTAGTTTTGATTGTGAAAGAGAACCATGCGACAGTATAGACCATTACAAAAATATTAAAGCAAAAACAAGGAAAGCAAACTTAAAAACAGCCGCAATCACATTATATGCGTTAGAAATAATCTGTCCACAACTGGTGTGTCTTCCCTTTACCATAATGGTAACTAAATTCTTTGTTGGCAGCGAAAGAAACTTAGTTTAAACATGAATAATTGCAGCATTTACAAAACCCAGTATCGCACAATTAGCACCATACATCAACGTCGTTATCAGCACAGTAATTGCTGTTGCGGCCTGCAGCTAATAATACTTAATTTTCATCTAGAGTGTGACCATTATTTCTATAATGGACATTGACTCATTTTTTCTGTACAGTGTACTTTTATAGACAGTTTTGTTATGGACATAGAGGAATTAGCATTGATAGACCGTTTATTAGCGATGATGATCGTTTCGGAAAACACTTTTGTTCTAGAACGCAAACTTTTAATATTCTACGTATGGGTCGCTGTCACAATTTGTAGTTCTGCTGTTTACACACAGAGAGCCACATCATTTCAACCAAGACTTCAGATTAATTCTACTGAATCTTTATTTACGAAGTGATATCAAAAACAAATGAAATCAAAGCTTGCAACCACCCATTTGTCTGTAAATCCCAAAGGATAGTCTCTGGCGATGACAGTATTAAAGTATTTATTTCTCAGACACTATCTGTTAATGCACACACTCACCAGAAGTGGCGAGAAAATTAAACGAATGTATAGAAAAATGTTAGACCTTCCCTTGAGAAATACTTATCGAAGTAGGTATCACGTGTCGTGTAAGATAACGATATTTGTTTTAAAAAGTAATATTGGACGTGATATTACACTTGTTTCGAGATAAACACTGAGTATATTATGTTCTTGCACGGTGTGTGACTTAGTCATATATTGAGAGAGTTATTTCATGATCAGCTTGAGATAAAATCATGAACACGTGTGCCGTTCTGTAATGCTACATTGTTGTCATTATTGGTAAAGTGTCTGTAAATGGAAACATATATT
This sequence comes from Saxidomus purpurata, assembly GCA_022818135.1. Classification (NCBI taxonomy): domain Eukaryota; kingdom Metazoa; phylum Mollusca; class Bivalvia; order Venerida; family Veneridae; genus Saxidomus; species Saxidomus purpurata. Next base: position 17,703,868 of record JAFMSR010000010.1, on the reverse strand, counting down.
GTATCGCATAATGAAGTCTGTATAAATGTGTGTGTGGCTGAACATGGAAATAACGTTTTAAGAATTACGCAAACCATTATCCATTATTGAATTATTTTTAAAGACTTTAACAGTTAAGGACCTGTGCAAAGTAGTACAGTCATTATCCAAAGCAGGAAATATTCAAAACTATTGTATGCGACAAATAATTTGCCTTAAGAAAACCCGGATGCTGGTTACGCTTTTTCTATGTCGTTTAAAGCATGTTATCCAATCACCAAGCATTTGGTTACTTTCGGAAATTATATGTATGGCACTGTATAATTGTCTCTAATCCAGTTACTAAAATAACTAAGCTCGTTAAAGCCAGGTTATAGTTTTGAATTACATGAAGTGACTGTTTTAAGTCAGCCACTGTTTGATTTTTAAAATATCTCTACATGTATGCAAAGATTATATTGAGAATAAAAGTGTATTTTTGTAAGCTTTGCTGTCTTTGTATTATTTTAAGGACACGACACAGACTGCTGTATCTGACTGTATGCTAGTGCTTTAAACAAATCAGTTTAAATGACGTCTACACATGGGTTGGGTTGGTAGAGACAACAAATAAATGTCTGTGAAATGTACAGTGTTGAACTTGGTATAGAATTATAAAGTGTTTCTGTGCTGCTAAAAAACGGTCTTATAAACATCAGCCAGTGTCTGTTTCATTGTATTATGTTTCAGATGAAAATTTATCTATACTGTAATTTCCCGCTCATTTGTTCGCATTCTGTTTTAAGTTGAAACGAAAAAGTTGTATGTTGTTTTCTTTTTCATACCTGATGTCTGTATACAACTGAAAGAAATCTTATTATAGAAAGACTTCCGTTATTTTGCTAAAAGTGACGATTACTTTAAAAATTTAATAAACTTTATGATGTGTATGTAAATATGTGTTAACACTATGTTAATATTTATGTTCTAAAGCAGGTATGATGCGGAGTTTTGGTCATGTCCGTGACATGGAATATTGTATCAATGTCTTTTTAACATTCCTGTCTACAGTTTGTCTTTGCATCATTTATACATCTATTGTAAACGCAAAATGGCGTCTTGTAAATAAAATAATCAAACAGATAGAATGAAAAACGGTCACCAACAAGAAATAAGGGAGCCTGATGTAAACTGTCATGTTGTTTCACATACATCTTATTAAATTATTAAATTTGATGGTGATAATATTTTGATTCCATAGATATTTTAAGGTTTTTCTTAGCATGTGCTGAAAGTCTTTCCAATACACATTATTAAGGCGCCAACTTTTGACATTGAAGAAAGCAAAATGTCCCAAGGCCCGCGACCCAGTGATAATTGGGGATGATAACAATTTAAAGAGGCACTCAGGCACTCCCTAAAACTGGTGTCAAATTTAATAACTTCCAGAGTCTATGTTGATTATTTGTGCTTAACTGAGACATTATTCGATATTTTTTTTTAAGTTGTATTTATTTATCATTTCACGTTCATTGAACACATTACAAAATATACTTATGTTTGAAGAATACAATCTACTAGATGAACGGAGTACCCCTTTAAAAACAACAACCACCCAGCCGGCAAAATCGCCATCACAACAAAATCTGTTAACCATTTGATTAACATTGTGAATTCGGCAGATGTGATGACACGGAACAGTAATTTGTGCATCACAATAAACTGAAAGCATGTCTCGGTTTTAACTAAACAATATATAAATTGGTAAAACTACTTTTTTGTGAAACAAAAAAAACTAAAAAACCAGCAAAGCTGATTAAAGGATCAGTTATCTTTTGCTGCAGCCATTACGACAGCCATTGCTTGCTTGCAAGAACAAAACATTTGACATCTTTAAAAGTTTGAGTGAAGGCAAACTAAAAACAGCTCGATAATCAAAACAAAAATATAAGCCTAAAGCAGAATGGTTATTAACAAAAACTATTAAATTCCTACTTCATTGTAGTTTGAAGATATATGATGAAATAGTGTTTGATTCTAGATTTAAGAAGTAAATGGTTTTTGACAGGTTTCTCAGAAATAGCGTTTGATTCTAGATTTAAGAAGTAAAGTGTTTTTCACAGGTTTCCCAATGGACTTCTCAGAAGTGTGTCTATCGATAAAACATAGTGGTGCACATCGGTAACATAATTGTTATTCAAAATTTATCTTTAATCTACGGATGAAGGTATTAGGATGTGATAAATAGCTGTAGCACTTGATGTTGAAATCATCAACATGTAAACTTTTAATCTGCCATTTTCTAACTAAAAAAGACATAAGGATAGGGCCTTGAGAAGTTCACCGGCGGAAAAATCCAACGGTCGGCCGGGACTATAAACGTTTAAATAACGACAAAAGGATATATGTAAATTGTACGGACTGACAATGAAAATCTAAAATGATTTCAAGGCATCTTCTTGAATTTACTCTGCTAGTGTTGCAGTTTATATTTGTAGGGATGTATTCACCAAGCTGTATAAAATATATTTACCTCGTAGAGTCTCTTCGCCCTGCTGGATTGGACTTCATATTCGTTGTTCTTTGTGATACACACTCAGAATAGTACTATTGCAACTACTGTAAATGTTAAATGTAAAAATTAAGTGTAAGTATGAGAGAGACAACGCAACAAAAGCGAAATCTATAAAAAAAAAAGTGTAAGTATCAGAATAAATTTATATTGTAATTATCATCAAGTAGGGGTCTACGCTTGTACGCCTTCGATGTCCGATCACTTTTAACTCACCTATTGATGCTTACATCCCAATACAGACGATAACATATTAGTTCCTTAAATAATTATATTATTTGGAGACTGTATGACAGTAACTTTGTAATGATTAATGATTAAGACATTAAAAAATTTAGTTCAATATTGCCAGTCCATCGTTCACTTAGGCTTCCGTGAAGAGATATCTTGTTTCCTTGGTTTACTATTTGTGTCTGTCTTAAAACATTGTACTCCTCCATTTGTTGTGATAATTACTGGTCTAGTTTTACCTTTGAAATGTAAGCCAGTACGATGCTTGTGCTCATTATGTCAAAATTGCAAAATATGTTGCTCTCTCCAGATGGCGAATGACGCAAATGAATATCTTAATGCTATTAAATGTACAACAAACTTAATGTTCATCCTAAAGTGCGTTATAAATGGTACAAAGATTGTAATATATACGGGTATTCCCATAAAACTGTTGAAACATAGCGGTATTCAATTAATAATCCCTAGATTTATTAGGAAACTTACACTAAAGATTGATCTTTTTATTTGGTCCATAAGAATATTAGTTTCATTGCAAAGTAATAACCTCTGAAAAATGTCGATATTTATTTTGCATAACCTCGTTGATGGTAGCTTGACTGTTTCCCATGCTACACGGTCAATATAATTAATCTAAAATTAGAATTATTATCACTGGTAATAATCATATAGACCTGCAGCATGCAAATATTGTAACGCAGATTTCAATTGAGAAATTGAATGCAATGCTTTGTATGACTTAAAGGTAAAGGTTAAGGCGTATTTTTGCCTTTGGGAAGAATTGTTATATTTACAATGTGCATGCCTAATTAGTTAGAATATCAAAAAGAAACGGTAGTTAGGCAGTATATGAGAAAGTCGAGGTTTCTATCACGTGACTATGTAAATAATGCGTGATTTGTTTAAGCAGGTGTGTAGGCTGCTGACTTTAATGTATTCTTTTTGGTTTCAATTATATTGTTGGACACAGTTATATTCTAGTGGAGGCCTATAAAGGTTTCTTGATCATAATTAGAAAGAAAATTTTCTAAACAATCTCATCAACTTTGTTTTAAGGTCCTTTCTTCAACCATTACAGAGATGAAACCCTGATGCCATTTGGCATAATTCCTTTGCCTTTAATCTTATAATGTGCACGAACGATGAACTAAATAAGTTATATTTACTACGTTATATGATAAAGAGATAAGAAGATGTAGATTCTATAGTTCAATTCTATTTGGATGTAGATCCTTTCGTACATGTTTTGCCATGTCAGAGGTATTATTATTGATCTACATGTGTAATAAAGTGCCAAGTTTCTATATAAATATATGATATTTGGTTTCACTTATCATACTTCCATTTTATTTGTCTTTGAAACTGTGTATGTATTACGTTTGATAATATGATTACTACGTCTATGTAATAAGTCAAACACAAAACTTTCATTCGACATATTGCTTTTAATCGTATTGTTTGCATAGCGTCTAGGAAACATATACATGTACAGCTTGCGCAAAGTGTGAATCGTGAGTCAGATGAGTGACAGAGAGAATTAGAGAATCCTGAACAAGGCACACAACTAGAGTAAAATGTACTAGTGGGAGAAAACGAGAATCTTGAAAAACATCCGCAAATCTTTAGACAAATGAAAAGTGCAGCCTAAATCACAATACTTTAATGTACTCTGTTTATCAAAGCTTGGGTATTACTTTTCGCATCACGATTCAAATAAAACTTTTCGTTTTATCTGTAATAATGTAGAATTTAATGATTCGATAACCTTTAAAACGATCTAAGAGTCTGTATTTTCGAAATATTAACAACACGTTTCCGAAAGAGACAATTATCACGTCTGGTGCTCTTATTGAATGTGTGGTTTGCACTACTTTACATATGAAGCTTGTTCAGATTTAAATATGAATAAAGTCGGAATAACATCAACGCGTTCAATATGAATTAACATTACAGACAAGTTGACAATGGCAAATATAAGAACAATGGCATGTCTATTGAAATAACAGATACCTAACTGGTATATTTTAAATGAAGATGAGAAAACAGACGATCACAAATACGACAGAACTACCACAGGTATAGTATATGTGTATAGTAATAGATAGGTCTTCACTAAC